>BDGG01000001.1:6440620-6575905 GCA_001949185.1 Ramazzottius varieornatus
GGAAAAGTCATAGGAGGACAAAGCTTTGATCGACAAATGGGCTCTGGGCAGAGCTCCTCAGACGTCTGAGGTCACGGCGTAGAGACATAATCGATGAAATTTAGACAAGGGTCATGGTAGCTCAAGGGTAGGGGCCGGGGCCTGCCATGTGGAGGCCAAGAAAGTTCAAGAAAAATCTGAAACCCTCCCTTGCCCTTGTCAAATTGACCCCAGACTTCTGAGGAACCTTGCCCACAGCCCAACTTTCAAAGCGCTTGCAGCTGTCAACTTCGGTGACTATGGTTGTGAAGGAGGAAAACATTGGTAAAGTTCCTCTTGTTCCTTACGAGTATAGAACCAGTCTTCCTTGAACTAGGATCGACGTTCGTTGTTAAAGGTGTTTGCTTTGAGCTATAACATTAGAGGTGCAGATTTCCATTGCATCGAGTTTTCTCTTGTACTGCTTGGCCCGTTTATTCACTTTTTTTTATCATACTTTTCATCACATCGGTATATGCGTTCCACCATGAAAAGGCTGGCTAAGATTAGCTGCATTGTTTTGTCTGGATAGGATCAGAAAATTTGAAGCACACTTTATCGAGATAAGATGTACATCATATCGTCGTAGAGTATGGCGAAATCTGTTAAGGGATTCGCAATGACGCATCGTTTTCTTGAGCGCTGGTAGATGATCGCTGCATCATTGGCTTTCTCCTGCAGAGGACGTAGTGCGTAGTTCGCCACACTGTAGAAGGCACGGGCTACTCCCAAGCAGACGAACCCACATTCTGTTGCTGCTGGAAAGAACTCCCCGTATGTCACTTCCTAGAAATTGTACAGTTCGTTTCGAAGACGTCATGTGTCTTACCGAAGAGCAGTCGCAAATGTGTTTGATTACAAGACAAACCTGGGCGTAGCGTTCATGGAGAATGGGTAACCAAGGTCCTTCTTCGAACGCCATCAGCCGGATGCGTACATTATTCTGGTTCACCGTCTCTGGGGAGTAGTCTTGACCTTTGATGATACCAGCTCCTTCCGCGAGAAGGTTATCCAAGCCGGGACTTTGAAAACCGCAGATTAGATGCTGCAACACTGCGATAGCAAGTGGACTAGCAACGCTCTGTAAATAAATTCACTGTATGGTCTCTGATTTGGATATACCGAACTTCGACTGGCCAGAAAACAAGTTCAGCAATCAAACTCATGCCTGTACGAGCAAATTATCCACGCAGCCGAACGTAATGCATTCCGCGTTGATGAAAGGTTCTCGAAGCAGATCCGGAAGTACGGCGATGCGACCGCCTTCCGACAAGACTTCCTCTTTGCCGGGATCCGTATCAAATTCTGTCGGCATCATCAGCCGCCCATTCATTTCATGCTCTAAGAGAAGATTCAGGATGCCAAGGTCGTGCTTCAAAATTGCGAACAGAATCTAAGCTCAGGACTTACGTAATTGAACGGTGATGGGGACGGTACTGTTAAGCGTCGAGTGTGGCGAAGAGGGAGACGGACCTTTACCCGGCGATAAGTTGGTCGTTATGCCGAGTGGTGCCGCTCCTGGGACCTCCAGTGTATTCGATGCTGGTTGCGATAGAGCAATATCTTCAAAGGGTAGAGCTTTGACGTTCAGCGCAGCTAAGATGGCCGCTTTGTCCTGTAATACCGGGTCGGAAGAAATCTGTAGCATATGGCTGTAACTGGACAGGACCAAAGTCATTTGGCAATGGCGGATAGAAATAGCCCGGAGATCGGCCCGACAGAGTGGATGACCCTTGACTATCGTCAGCTTTGGCAGGTTCCACAGTTGGTTCCACTCGCGTTCTACAACGGCTGGGTTACCCAGAATAACGATTTCCCGACTTTCCTCGTACGGTACTCGACTGCACCGCATCGGCAATAGGAGTTCTCGTAAGCCGAGTAGACCGCTACTTTCCGCTTCGGCCATGAGTAGGATTACAATGTGGTTGCGGAAGGGACGTTCAGCTGCAGCGGATCGAGTCTGCAAGGCATTTTCCCTTGCCTGTGTTTCACAAGGAGGCTTCTCAAGCTTGGGCACACTTACCAGCGTCGCTGCTTGGAAGGCCCGGGCGTTAGTCCAGTAATAGCTACCCGTGACGTCAACCTTTACAATCACACGCTCCTCGTCGAGCTGCTCCATCCGCTTATCCTGGCGGAAACTTCGTCGGAGATGCACAAACCTGTTCTTCTGGTCAGGAGAATAGCGTGGCCTGCGAAGAACATTTCAGTGTTGCGCATTGACTTATGGCCTGCTCAGGAAGCAGAAAGCTTCGGGGGATTCGTCGACTTACGTAAAATTTTCTTTGACATGCGTCAGGATCTTTTTCTCGAACCCTGGTGGCTGTTTGATCAGGGTTGCGTGACGAAGCTTGGTGATTTCTAGTGAGTGGGTCTTGCTGAGCAAATTCAAGAATGGGTTACGATGTCCGGTTTCGACCTTCGTCCGATCTTCACCTATCAGCCAGCCAGTAGTACCATCAACCTTGGAGGGATTAATCCATGTTATAGAAAGCTGTATCCAATTTACCAACGCACCGAAAAGATCTTCGCATCGGCACTGCACTAAGTCGGCAGGGTTCAGAATGCCATCATGGCAGTACGGACAGTAGATTTTCGCCCTGCAATAGCGGTCAAAAAAGTTCGTTGTGACACATCAAGCGATCAAAGTCGGATGAGATCAACTCAAGGCGGAGAAGCGCCTACCTTTGGATATGACGCTCAGATGCTGCGAAGAAAATACCGGCCCATCCATCTTCCACAGTCATGCCGGCAGGACAGATCTGCATGCCGTGTTGTTTGTTGTCTTTCTGTCCTTTGAACAGTCCAATCAGCAAAAGATCCAGCTTGGTTTTACAGAACCTGCGGAAATAAGAAGTGCCAGTCGGTGAGCTTCTCCATTCAAAATGTTGGGCGGCCTTACGCAGCGGCTTCAGGATAGGACATGTGGAGAAAATATGGGCTAAGTGAGTCAACGTGGATTTCCGTGAAGCATCCTTGCTTGTAGCGCTGGGTCATCTCTTGGTGGCGCTGGGTATACGATGCATTCCTCAGGTAGAGGGACGACTCTGTCTCCGCAGCGGAGCTGGTAGGAAAGTACGCGCTGCAGTTGAGGAAAGCGGCCTGGGTAGCCGGGCAGCAAGCCAGGTTCATCAGCAATGTTCCGCATCCCGGAGCCAGACAGTTTTGCGCTAGAAGGCCCAGCTCTATCTCTTGTGAACAACAGATGTTGTCGCCGCGCTTCAACGAAAATGTAGGAATGTTCAAAAGAAGAGTCTGGAACAGCCGAAAGTAGATGTTGATCAAGCTTTCACAAGTTCAACAGACTGGAGTGCGGACCTTGGCTTTGACTTGCAGAATCTGGACGATACAGCGTGTGGCTGGTGAAAAGCTCTTGCAGGACGTAACGGTCATGACGGTGGTTGAGTCTTCTCGTTCGGGTGCATCTGAGCCTTTGTTAGCAACAAACATGCAAGCAAATGCCAGCTGGACTTTGGCCCGTTGCAGGTCTGCCATGCGCAACAGGGTTCCTAACAGAAAAGTCACCTGCCCGCGGTTGCGCTTTATGAAAGCTTCCATTTGCAGATCGGGCTGCTTCCTGTGAAAAGGAGAAGAGCATGGAATACAGCCCAAATCTGTAGGACTGTGCACATGGTTAGAAACAGAAACGTACTGGTCAACGTAGACGATTTTCAGATCTTGTCGTCTATGCTCCTTCCGATTGAAGTCTTCCAGGATACTTTCCATTGAAGAGATGGTTATATGTCCGGTGACAATCACATGACCGGTTCCGGCTTCACAATTAAAGTCCCCGTTGTATTTCTGTCGGTTACTGATCAGATCAAAGACTTCTGGAATCGACGAAGCGAACAGAGCCTAGGATGCCGAACAATGAATTATAAACGTAGATGCAATTACGAAATCATGTGATTGTGAGCGTACCAAAGCGCTCACGATGAACACGCAGCACAGGATTCGTCCCAGCCGGGTGTCCGGTGTTACATCTCCGTATCCCACTGTCGACCTGTAACAGAAAACATATCTTAAGAAGCATCAACCGTAAATTACAAAGCATCAGTGTACTGTGAAGGTAAGCGTCACTCATACAGGGTAATGATGGAGAAGTAAACATAGTTCCAGAACGAATGACTTTCTTTGATGTTGCTGCCGCTCAGCAGGGGTTCGGTCGTTTTGTTGCCGGTGCTTTCTGAGGAATGTTCCTCACGCTCAAGTGTCGAGTTTTCCACCTAAAATCATTACCAGTTCTATTCAGTCATCTGAGGACCCGGAGCATGATTGATTATGAAACCTAACACTAACAACAGCAATAAGTTAATGTGCCGTTACCAAATGGAAAAGACCGGAAGCGAGGAGCAGGGTCGAGAAGAGCAAGCAGGTGAGCTGGACTATTCGGAGAGCGGAACGTGTAGTTAGGGCTTTCAGGTGCTGCAGGAACTCGGGAATTGTCAACAGCTGCAGCGCACGCATGCACTTCAAACCTAGAAAACGATCGAAACCAGTAACAGGTTGCAGCAAAAAGGGTCCATGCATGTAACTAATTCAAAGGTGGCGAGGTTCAGAATGATTGCACGATGCATTCCATTCATGATCGGTCATGGTGTGGTGAGCCGCTAGCTTCTCCGTGTTCTTCGACAATTACTCAACAGGCTCATCCTTCTCAAGGACAACTCACCTATCCACGATCGTTGCAAGATGATGGTGAGAAATGCCGGTGGGATCGTAAAGTAATCAATCACGCTTGCCATTTGGAACAGAAAGCGCAGTCGATGTTTCGAAGCAGTCAACTAAAAACAGATGACAAAAAAATACTGCATTGTAAAACAGAGGGACGGAAGACCTTTCGAACTCCGATGGGACAAGTACTGCAATCTTCCTACCTTACCTGTCATACAGTGTGGAAAATACCTCTCTGAAAGGTCTTTCATTTGGACTTTTATCACGGCTTCCAGTTGAGAATGCCGATATCTCAAACCATGATCACAACTGGAAACCGGGAAAACCGTCCAGATGGAAAACCAAGCAGGGATGAATTATCGACACTGCATACAATACATTACCCTCAACAAGAAAATCAGGAACAGCACGAGGTTGCACACGAAATCCACTTGCCAGTCGAACATTGTCAGCCAAATCCCGCACCATTCTATCTCCCCTTCTTCGGCACTATCAACAATCGAACTGACCCAGCTACTCCGCTCCTTTCATAATTCAGAGCGAGAGAATACTTACACTGTCACTTGGTAGAAGTAGATCAAAAGCGACAGCATCCCAGCCACAAATTCCAGCACGATCTATAACGAATGGGCAAGGAACTGTTAGAATAAGACGAAACCAAGATTATAAAAAGATTCTTCAGTGTGGTAGAACCATCTTTGTACAGCTGGGCCAAAAATTCCGTCTGACTTTCCAAACGCGTTTCATCACCAGCCTTTATTTTTATGCCACAGACCAAACTCTTTTCTCTCGGGAAAACCCAAAATATCGGAGGTACGACTACTGCACTCAAAACTACGACAAACAACTTTAGGCCTGAAACGCGAAAGTGGCGCACGAAGTTACGAACTGAATTTTCCCGGTATCTTCCAAAACTGCTTTATTTTCTCATGAGCTCGTTCGGACTTCTCCGGCAAAAGTGCTGATCTAGAATTATAGACATCCAAACTAACACCAAATGTGCAAACTTTCTTTCGGGATCGCTCATTGCGAGTGCCGCTAGAATTTAGCTTCGTCAAAAAAGCTGCAATCTGCTCGGATCACTAGCCGCACCTGATCAATGCGTCCTCTGTTTACAAATAGATGTCTTTGAACCCGGTAGATAAGAAAGAAGGCTACCAGTTATAGATAGAAAGTTAATGAGAAAAAAGTAACACCGGAAGTTGCATCAATTGAAAAAGCTCACCACCGTTTTCCCTGATCTTGTAGTGGCGATGAGGAATCCACTGCAGAACCGGCGCGCACCCGCAAAACATCCTTGAGAACCGCGCAGAACTTCCTCGGCGGTCTTTGGCTTCTCATGGCTGCGGCTTTCTTCTTCTGCACCCGGTCGTGCCACTGCCAGATAATTGTGCGCGGCTCCCCATTTAGACAAAAAACACACCAGCTTCCATAGATAGATCATAATCAAAATACTTAGAGGCAATGAGAAACTTGCACATAAGAAAAGTAACCATGTGAAATGACCATCTTCGGCCTTACAACCTGTTCCGAGTGACGCCATAATCTTGCAGTAGCTTCCGGACAGGGTGACTTCAGAGTCACGCTTTGATCCGGGACGATGCAGAAGGACAAACTATTCCACTGTAAAGTAGTGTTCAGAAAGGGAAATCACTCATGAGGATCGTTATGCTAGTTATATCTATGTATACGTAGATATGCCGCCCCAGCAGCCTACTACGGTTTGACGGATATAGTAAGTTCCCTGAAACTCAAACGAAGCAGGAACGTACAACAGGTAACGTCTGCTGTGCGAGTACACGCTAAGTGGATTAGACGGTCTCAGTACAATAATCGTCCAACGGTCCGCGTACCGGTATGGCAATATTGCACCGGAGGCTGGCAGATCAGCTGCGCCGGTTGTACAGAGAAGGAGTTCCCATTGCACCTAGAGGTCTATAGCACCGGCAAACCAGAATAATCGATAGGTAAGACCGTAACATGGATTAGCTGATTGTTCCAGAAGGTCGACTTCTATTACACATCACCTACGGTGCAAATAGAAAAACACTCGAATACACACAAAAATGGGTTTGTTGAAACTAAAGAACTTGGTCCATCACAGTAAATCAGAAAACAGGTCCGCTTCTCGAGCAAAGAAAGATAAGTTTAGTCGGAAACTTGAAAAGTCATCGTGTAAATTATAATATCTAAAACCTGAAAACCGGAGCACTTTTTGAAAGCCGAAGTTAAGTATCGAAGAGGCTACACCTATCGTATTTCCGTCCAAGGTCCGTCATATGAAACTGGTAAAACACCTGAATATCGTCTCTCAGGTAGCCGTTCTTTTCCTTGGCACAATCGTGGCAGTGGACAATGTATGTGGACGAAGCATCAACAGACATAGTGAAGAGAACGTTAAACACTTCCACCTAGAAGAAGGACAAAATCTGGTGAGGAATATTTTTGGAATTCGTTCCTGATATCCTACGATACCTGGCAATCGAAGCAGTAATGGGCAGCTTCGTCTTTAGCCTTCGGCCAAAATGTCGTCGGGATATTCTGCTGCTTCAGCGTCTTCATCAAGTCATGGCTGTATTTCATTGACTGCCTCAAAACATTTCGCACGACCTGCCACAGCGGTTCTTCTGCCTTCAGGAAGCGATGTTTAGTCGCCATGGACCAGGCTAGGTGGACCACCGGAATAATGGACTTGAAGCGCTCCATCTTGTCGAACTTGTAGCGCGCCACAGCCATGTGGAACTGCTGGGACGTCATGGGCATAACATTCCAGGCAATGTTGTTGCACCAGCCGACCGCCTGGACCCAGTGGACTGTTCCTGCGTTGATCCAGACCAAGTCACCTGCCTTCTGACGGAATCGGTAGACGGGGACCCTGGCTTGCTCCAGTTCCGCCAGGCTTGGCCACCAAGGGTCGCTCAAGAAGTTCAACTTCCGCCTAAAAATAAATTAAACCTCATTGGTTAAGCAAAGCAAGCTCAAACATCCATCGAGAATTCCGGTGCCTCTGACTGGAGGCCCGAAACCTCCGCAAAAATCGTCTCGCGAAAACCGAGTTTATTCAGAAAGTGAAATCAATGTTCAAGAAGAGCACGACTGATCAGCTGGGACTGGGCAAATGGGTTGAACCAGATCGTTTTCCAAGTGGAGCAGGCTTTCGGTCCATAACAATGTAGACGTGCGCTACTTAAGTTGACCATCTGGTTCCATTCACGCCCACGTCCCAACGCCGGTCGCCCATCCGAGAGACAGCATCGAATATTTTTTGGAAAGTTTGAAAAAGTCTTTTACTCTCGGCACAGCTGGTGCATGACAGGCCAGTATTCAGGTGAGACGCAGAACCATTCAGTGTCGCCGGGTCCGATGTTGATATTGACGGAAGCAGCGTCACAGTTCTCCTTATGGCCAGGAGTACGGCAACCGGGAATCTTCATGTAGAGTTGCAGGCTGTTCATTCCTAAGACGGTCTGTCCCAAGTCCTCGCTGAGGATGTTGCTTCTGGCCTTCAGTCGCAGCAGCTCTGGAAGCTTGTCCAGTTCCGTTATTTGCTTCTTCCACACTTGCTCGTCCGATAGATCGACGTTGGTGCCAAACTCAATCCAGTCCGATTTTTTCTTTGACTTTTTGAACGGCACGTCGGAATTGTAGTCCTCGGCCTTGAGACCTGCACAACAGAAAAAGTTTTGCCCAAAACAACAAGCTAAGAATTTCAAGCGGCTAGTAAATGAACTTAATCAATCTTACGCTTGGAAGAACTTCCGCCGATGGTGCCATCTGTCAACTTGGGTTGCTCGGAGGTCCGCTTCTTGTTCATATTCCAACTGCAGTAGTCTTGCACTTGCTTCTCGGCGTATTCTGCAATGGTAGACTTCCCCACATGACTTTGACACTTCCATCCTTTCCCGTCAGTTCCTTCCGCACTGCGTCGCTTCTGGATGCGCAGTTCGATCTCTTGACCAGGGGCTGTTTCCATCAACGTCTTCGTGGAGAAGAGTTTCAGGTCCAGCTTCAAAACGGAGCTGATGTTTTTCACAAGGGTACATGGATGACGTTGTAAGGTTTGGCTAATGACAGATGACAAAGCAGTCTCCTTGCTGTCCAGAATAATGCAGGGTGTCTGGGGAGAAAGCACGGTCTTGTCATTTGTAGGAGGCGGAAGTGACACTGATATAACGTCGCACTGGAGAAGCGTCAGCTGTGACGGAGCGGTTGTGACTTGAGCAAACCATTCTGCCAGGAGATCCTTGAATGTTGTGTAAGATAGCTGTTCACATTGTTGCAGGTGCTGCTTCAGTCTGACGTTAACGAAGGCCTCATAGGATGTTGAGGCCATGTTCGTTGCACCGCGTCGCGCCTGGAAGAACCTATTCGAATAAAAAGTTGAGAAAACTAAAATAGGATTTCAATATTCTCTGTCACAGAAAACTACATCTTGGTTCAGGAAAGGGCAAGAGACAAATCAAGATAAATACGGAAGTAATAACCAGTCAGAGTTACCTTCGCGAGGAAATCGAAGACTGGTGGCCTGCTGCACGAGCCTGTTAGACAGTGAACAATGGTGGAAGGTTTTTCATCACATGTGGTCACCTGGTCAGCGTAATGATGGCAGGAAGGGATAAGAAAGATAAACTAGCAATGAAAGGATGAAAGAAGGGGAGTCGAAAGACACCGTGAATTGCAATGGGAACTCTCTGGAGTTTAGAGTGCTGTTGCTCGGTGCTCACGCTACTGGTACATCGTACAGTTCAAGGCGTACAGTGTACCAAAAAATTAACCGTTGATAATGTGTTAGAAGGAGCCAGATGGAAATGGCCAATGGAATTCGCGCATGCGGCGAATCAAAACCGTTATTGGTCACAGGATAATTAAGCTCCCGTTTAATTGTCACGCCCATTATCGACGGTTAATTTTTTGGTACACTTGTACATATCCGTGTCATGCTTTGTCCGCTCGTTCTTTTGTTGGTTAGTCCTGCTACTGTAGCTTGACTGAATGTCGTCGTCGTACCTAGCAGAAGGAATTTTCTCAACATCAAAGTGCATTTCAGTCTGATTTACACTCATCGAGCGTTTTGCCACATCGTAGGAAATCATTTGCCGCGACTGCTGGTAGTTTCGTTGGAATCCTTGGACGTTGCACAAGTCTCGATCTGCCTGGTACCGGCAACCGCCCTGTCGAACCAATCGAGGTAAGAGCTAGGACTGTAGATGTTCTGTGAAACACAAAGATGGTCAAGATGGAGTCGTTATCTATGCGGCAGTATTTGATACGAGGTCAAGATAGCGGGGTTGTCCACGTACAGGTACAGTGTGGATGGGCCAAGTGACTACCACCTCATGATATTCACGGCGCCCTCGACTGCGTATGGGCTGGTCCTCACAACTATTTTTTTCTTAATTTAGTATCCCTATTGCTACCCCTTAGAAATAACTTGCCCAGAAAAAACGTTCATACGAAGTCGAGAATCAACCCAGGACTAGGGAGAGTGCAGCCTCGTAGCTGCTCCGAGGCGAACTTTTCACTGTTTCTCCCTCCGGAACAAAAAAATTAGTTTTCTCTCTTCTGCCCTTTTGGAACTAGAACTGCTGATTGCAAATTGTGTAACAGTGATCTGGCTTCCAGGGAAAATACAGCGCTCTTCTGTACCACTTGTTGATCCACTGATACAGCTACTGTAGCGAAACTGAGCCAAAATACAGGGTGCGCGCCACAAAACAAGGTTTCTCGAAATATCGTGGATATTTCCCGGCAACTAAAAGCATGAACGGGAAGCCAAAGCATCGTCCCATCTGAGTCCAAAGCACTTTCGGACCTGACTTGAGAAAACTTGGGTGGGGCAAGGCTTTTCGCAAACACTTGGTTCGCGGGAAGCGGCAACTTTTTCAGATTTTGAGAGAACTTCAAAATATTCCCATCTACTTACGCGACAAGGCCTTGCAAAACTGACACTCGATATAATTATTCCAATGACTGGGCCGCACGAAAAGCAGTCGAAAGTGAGAACTCTACGTTTAGAACATAAATTTTTATTTTTTCCACGAGGAGTGGTATACCGGCAAAATGGTCGAATTTGACGGTTCTAGTTCATTTACCAACTTGGTTTCACTTTCTTGGAATCTTCCCTATTTTCTAGAAAGAACCCGCATAGTTCTATCTACGTTTTAATCAAATTGGGGAAAGATACTTGCGCATGGAGTTCTAGAGTGTCCGGTTTGTTCCTGCCGAATAGTTTTCCTTTCAATCAACTTCTCCAACCTGGGTCTCAACGCATGCAAATGAGCTATGTCTTAGCGGAACCAGCGTGGAAAGTTGCAAAAGTTATCTGAAAGAGCGAAAGAAAAGCAGGCAGTCCTATTTTTTTCTACGCCAATGTTCCAGGTGGTAGTCACTTGGCCCATCCGCACTGTGTGATGGCATGGGAAAGTTTTCCACTGAAGATCTCATCACCCGTTGATCAGACTTCCATATTTTCTATACTATTTGATGGAGAAATACGGATATCGGTGGCCCAATTTAGGGATAAACTCTGGACGAGCCTCTTCGTACATAAAGTAGTAAGAAGTGTTCGCGCCATCTAGTGCTAACTTGAAGTCTCAGAAAAACACTTCGCCCTTTTGACTAGCTGGTGTTGATAAATACCTACATAGGCGTTGGACGTCGAGGTGCATGCATGTGATTTATTTGCTCTAGTGTTACGCCTCAGTGACGTCATACGGGCTGTGAACGGCACGGCCTGGGAGCCTCCAGTACCGAGGGCCGGCCCTTACTATCAAAATGAAAAATGTGGTTTGTGAAATACAAAATAGAAAAAAACTTTGGCGGCTTGTGTGTTGCTCAAATGTGCTGGTCGATCACATTGTAACGAGGGGATTGGCACTATCCTCCCGTCTTGATTCAGAAACTGAGACGGTAGAAAGGTAGAGGAGAGTTTTGTCCATCGACTGAGACAGACGGAGCCGGCGGAAGTAAATCCTGGAGGACACAGCAGCAAGCGGAAGTGACGTCAAAATCTGGGCGGTACATGGCTGGTTTTTCAGACCGGTTCGATCGGTAACAAAATTTAAAGCAAAAGTATCAAGGAAGATAAGTTTACGGAAGTGATATCTTTCGTAAAAGTGATGGAAGCACAAAGGAGCCTTACACCAACCGCATTTGAGAAGCAGGGAGCGCTCACAATTATCACGATCACAATGGCCAGTAAGTCCGTCAAAACAGTAGTCGGTAGGGTTCACATACGACGTGAAGGACTTGTCAGTGCATCCTGGTAAGTGCAAAGCTTGAGCAATCAGGTTCTCGAACCTGGGAGAACTAAACTGTCGGTAGATCAAAGAGTGAAGCTTAAGAATTACGTCTCGGTGGTGGACTTGAACCGGCTTTTCTACATTTTCTACATTTCTTCTTTGAGATACTTTTTAGTGACGAACTTCGTGATCTTCCTTTCACAAATGCCATAGTGTCTACAAGAGAGAACAATAGGGTGACATTTCGCTTGATAGTGTCCGTACTTGTTTCTCCACTCGCACATACCGTTTGAATTTCGCAACCCACAGAGACGAAGCCGTAAAGCCAACCAGACCGATTTCTCGGTTTGCTGGGCGAACAGTTTTTCGAGACTTGGAGCAACGGCGAGGTGACCTTCCCACTCAATGCCCTTGAATATTCTTCAGAATCTCATGTCTAAAAAGGCTTGTTCAGACTCGAAAAAGTTTTTGTCCAAATAGGACCGCCCGAAATCCAATGGTCTTGGTTATCGAGCATTCATTCTGCCGAACAATTGGGTACAGCCTCTGCGGACTATACGGCAGCAGTGCGGTACTTCCGTACGCAACCGCAAGGAAAGTTGGGAGAAAAAATGCCGTGCCGTACGTGCCGTAAAATTGTGGGATGGTGTCCGTCCGCGCCGCATTGGCCAGTGACACACGCGCCGTAGCTGGCAGCATGAGGTTTGAAACCGATTGTCTATTTTGTCGAGCTGAGGTCGCCCGTGTGACGTGTGTTTTCGTGTGCCATAAGCCGGAGACGGAATCCGGTTATCATTTTTAGCATCCTAGGCTTCAAGCACTCCTACAGAAACGCTGTTTTAATGACCGCGGTAAAATTTTCACCAATATTCTCTTAGCGATGTACCATCTTTCTTGGTCGAAGAAGCTTAATGGTTTGCTGTTTCCTAAGGTATTTTAATTCAGAGAAAAATTTCCCATTATGACGAAATTTTTGTTGCCGTATGCCGTCCATGCAGCATACGGAACAGCGTTTGCAGCATGCTGCCGCAAGGAGATATCATAAATAATCGCGGGCGTACGTGCAGTAAGTTTCATTACGGGTCCAAGGGGTGCAGCGTGAGGCGTAAGCGCGCGGCTAACGCATCGGTTTGAGTCGTTAGGTCGGCCCCGCAAGGAAATTACGCCATTCCGAGCATTCTGATCCTTAAACCGATCTGGCAGAAAGATAGAGCGGAGTTCGCTCTATAATCCGGAATGGACTGTATTTGGCAGGAAGAGCATGAGCGTCGTACTTAAGCGTACGAGTCCGTTCCGATAACATTACATCTTTTGATTGTTGCTTTTGATTGACAGCAAAGTGAACAGCTGACAACAACCAACGTTCTTGCTCGGCCAAACTGCTCGCCATAAAAGGTTCAAACTGCTAGAATTTGAGCTGTCAGGCGTCTCAAACACAACCCACGCCGATCAGCGGATCATTATGTTGGCAATCTAGGAGCCAAGTTAAGGTGTGTTACGTTAGAGCGCTCTGAGTACGTCATCGGTGCAGACTGGTCCGCCAATTGTTTTCTGTCCCTGAATTTTGCGTCCCGACATTTTTTCCGCCGATATAGTTCAACCTGGTTGTAGAATAGACTCTTCTCTAGTTTTCTTCCGTACTGGTACGAGAAACGTTGTGTCCCGAATTCACAACACACTAGGCTAGACTTCCTTCGCTAAATCTAACGTAACGCTGGACTTTCCCTGATCCTGAGTTACCGAATAAATCCCAAGAACGCGTAACACCAAACCTTAGTCGACGACAGAGCTGTATTACCACGAGCTGTGCAGAACGACGACTCAATCTCCCCGGCGTTCGGCGCAAGGCCTGACGCTGTAAAGTCAAGCTAACTCAATACTAAAATAAGAAGGGCTGAACAGTTAAATTAGCCTGCCACGCCCGATGCTCCTCACAACTTACAATTGCTGTCCGGTTTCATGCGGCTTCTAGCGTCGCTAAGGCAAAAATAAGAAATGTTAGTTTGAACTATTCACGTTTGAAAGTTTTGTCTAATTTTTTGGAAACGTTCTTCCGTCAAAAGACTCACTCTTTTTGTGCTTATGAGCTAAACGAGATACTGGCTTTTGCCGCGCGAGAACTTCCTCAATCTCGGTATTGACGGTCCGATAGAAAAATGCTAGACCGTTGCTTTCCGTTCTGCTTCCCAATTCTGGCTTGGTTCACTTGGTTGAGGGAGGCGCGGATACCACTGGGGAGCCGTACGAAGAAATCGCACTGGCCTACGGCAATAAAACATGCAGATGGAGTAGAATAAAGACACGAAGCAGGTTCGATTTAGATCGTGCAAAACGCAGCATTACCGTATTGTCCTGTGAAGTACCGAGCTTAGCACCGGTACTTCTGTTTTGAGGCTTGAGTTGTTGCTCATAGCTCTTCCTGGCGGTTAGTTATCGTGCTCTTGGTCAGAGCGGTTGACCTTGCACGACGATGGCGCAGAATAAGAATGACCAGGCGAACTGTCGTACCGTTACTCACGATATCACCCAAGATTTGTATCAAGACTTACCAGTGGATCAATGTAAGCCCGCGTTAGTGAACACGGGACATGTTACGGTTGATTGCTATCGTTCTCGGAACTTGATGCCTCGGTAGACTCACAAAAGCACAAGCTAACTACACCGTGCCTGAATTTTCATGCTGCCTGATTTGCTTGGGCGGACTCGAATTGTTGTTCCAGTTGATTGTATTATCTCCTAGTTTTTCCACCGTGGATGGCCAGCAGCGGCAATTATGTTCGTCGACCGTTGGACCTTTCTTTTTACCATTAAGAATACACCGCAGTACTGAAAACACTGAACGAACTTAGTCTGAGCTTTATAAAATCTATGATTTATCTTTGGCGATTTTTACTGCGAGAGGAGTTCTTGTTCGTGCTTGCGTAACTCAAAACCTTTATTTTTTTGTTGGAAATAAACGCAGCACAACAGTAGCGTCGAAATTAGAATCTAAGACATACTACTGATGGTCGTTGATCAGACGTATTAGGTTCCTTTCGGAACTGTTTGGTATGCAAAAGGCAAGATTGAATTAACCGATAGATGACGATGGAACCCACTAGAAACGGGGTCTCTTCGTAGTGATCGCTCTCTACCACTTCTACCGTCTCTTCGTCTTGTTCTTCATCGTTTCCGTCATCTTCTCCTTCTTCTTCGCATTCATCGATTTCCTCGACGTCCTCTTTCCCTTCCTAGTCGTCGTCACACTGTTCGTCGTGGTTATGTCGCTTTCAAATCATCCGTGGGATCCACCCTTTGATCCACAGAAGTTGGCGGTGGGCCCAACGGCAAAACCAGCCATGAAAGTTATCTTGAGGGTGAATAATATAGAAGTCGACAATTTAGTTAACACAGGTTCAAGCGTGACTGTAGTCCCCGGGAAAAGAGATTTATTTGGCCTGTCGTCCGTGTACCGCAGAATTACCGTAAGCTCCAGCTGCAAACCGCCTCAGGCGAGATTATTGAGACCGAACCATACTTTAAGAAACTTAAAATTCAGACAGGATTCGCCACATGGTGGCATTATGCCTGGGTTGATAGCCGTCATGAAGACAATTATTTGACTATAGGAGCTGACTTTCTTGATGGCAAAAATCCTCTAACCTCATTCAGTTGTCGAATGATCATCCCTTTCACCCATGATTATTATATTTCCCGGTTCGACATACCCAGCTGGGATGTCGATCGACATCATGAAATTACCGAGGAACGATCCAAAAATCCATTCAGCGGAAGTGTGCCAGTGTCATTAGACAAGAACTGTGGGATGTTCAAAAAGCCAGGTTTTGAAGCGTGGCATAGGAACATCTATGAAGCATTCAAGTCAGGCAAGAAGCCGAAATCGATGGATCATGAATTACAGTAGTACATGCAGAAAATATGCCAGATTACCATCGAGACCGAATATATGTGGGAAGAGATAAGCCAGAAAACTACGAGTTTAAACCGTGGAAGGGCTACGAAGCCGATCCGTTTGCTGAACTGGAATCCTGCATTCTAAGTTGTAACAAATTATCGACTCTAGAAGAGACTGACGGGAGTGAAACGATCGAGAATATTTGCATGGTTTTCCTGAAGACTGAAAGTCACAACTTGATGCAGTTCACGTCAGCAAACCTTCCTAAGGTGATTTTTCATTCAAAAGAACCTAGAGACCTCGAGCTATATGATGGCGTAATTCTAAAATACTATGGATCAAGTAAATCCACTACGGCCTGCAGGCTTTCCCATGCCCAAAGGACATATGTGGAAGATACTGGACGACATTGTCGTGACAGGCATCTTCCAAAGAGATAAGGCGGTCCAGCCACTGAAGGAGTGTGAAATGAGTAAGAAGGCTGAAGCCATTGAGAATACGTCAGATATAAAAATAATTACGGTAGAAAAGGTTGAAACGTCAGAAGAGCAGGCAAAGAACGAGATGGCGCTCCGGGAACCAACATCATCGAGCTGAAGCTCTTGGAGCGAACCACGAGACAGCCAGCTCACACGCTTCAGAAGGCTCTTAGCCGGACAGAATTGTTTGTCGGACAGAAATTGAGAATGTGGACATGACTATAGTCTATGTAATGAAGATGAACATCACAGTAAACCCACAGAAGCGAAGGCTACAGCCTGGGAGGAACTCACAAAAATTGACAACCCAGAGATTTCAGCAGAAATGAAGGAACAACTCATGAATGTTTTGCGTGATGGTCAAGGTGTTATGCCGACATAAGAAAGGCCTTTAGGCAGATGCACAATTTTCAAGCACAAGATTAACACAGGCACTTCTCAACCGGTCAAGGTCCGACCAATACCTTAAAACCCGCAGAAGCGAGAATTATGTAATCATCATGGAACAGAAATGCTCGATCAGAACCTCATCTCTCCGACTGAAAACCCATGGGCGTTTCCCAGTCTTCTCGTAAAAAAAGGATGGACGAATGAGGGTAGTGGCAAATTTTCGCAAGCTGAATGATGTCACAAATGCTATTATCCACTTCCAAATATTGATGACTGTTTGCACTGTATGGATGATTCGAAGCACTCTACGTCTGTAGACTGTGCGAATGGCTTCTGGCATTCAGAAATGGCGGAAGAAGACAAGAAGAAAGCAACATTCTGCACACAAGATGACGTGTGGGGCTATAACGTAATGCCAATTGGCCTTTGTAACGCGAGCTCAAGCTGGCAAGCAGTGATGCCTGTTATCCTCGCAGAAATGCAGTTTACTGAATGTTTGATTTTCTTGGATGATTGTTTAATTTATTCAAAAACCTTTGAGGAGCATTTGATTAGATTCAGAAAGTGCTTAAAGCCTTCGAAAACGCGGGCCAGACTATCAAGCCCGAAAAGTGCAAATTGGCGGAAAGCTCGGTGATATTTTTGGGACACAAATTATCAGAGAAAGGCATTGAGCCAGATATGGATAAGCTTCAAGCAATCAAAGCCATGAACCCTCCCACAGACTTCAAAGGTGTACAAAGGTTCCTGGGTAGTTGTGGATTCTACCGTCAATTTATACTCAGTTATGCGGGCAAGGCTGAAGCACTCAATAAGCTCCTAAAGGGGGAAAAAAATTTCGTGTGGTCTAAAGACCAACAAGAGGCGTTCAATCAGCTCAAGCAAGCGTTGATCAGCTATCCCATCCCTAATGGTCATAATAAACGAGAAATTTAATTTTCCTGCAGATTTGTGGGAGTATTTTCTCTATGAAATTTCATGTTGCAAATACGGCGACTAAATCGATGTATCTGCGGCGCACTTCCCAAAGTTTGAATTAGCAGCGCAAAAACAAGGGCAGGTATTTACGTACCATTTCATAGCCTACTGATCTGACTTGCAATTACGCAGCCTCAGAATGCAGTGCACAAATCTGGTTGACGATCCGTTTGGAATTTCAGCTTCAAATATTTATGGCTGTAGTAGCAGCACGCTATGTGATCCGACCTTCAATTGCGAGAAAAGGCCGTGAAAGGGAACAGACAATAATATGGAACACGCAGAGAGAAACTTCGGTGCATGAATCAGACCGAAATACTACGGCGAGAACAAGCAAGCTATCATGTTCACAGATCTTCATCCTCTCGTACAGAACTGAGACTATTTTTATCGATGCTCTTAAGTCGATTATCAAGAGCCGCGGTGAATTTCCCTTTGAACTGAGCTTTGGTGGTTGGCACGTTCGTCCATTTTCCGCCAGCTGTGCTTTTCTGCTGTGCGGCAAATTTATGGACATGTTCTGTGGAAGATGAAAGCCATACGAGCATCACTGTATTCCCTCGATTGTTTCGTGAATCACGTGACGGTCGACGTAAATTACTCATGCGTTGATTTTGTCAAGACACGGGTACCTTTCTAGCCCCGCCGGGTAATATTTACGTCGACCATCACGTGATTCGCGAAACAATCGAGGGAATACAGTAATCTCTTTTCACGACATCGGACTGCGACCAGGGTGGTTTCGGACTGCGACTTCGCGTCCACATTAGGGCCGAAGGCAACAAAGCGAAGGATATGCTCATGGCTTACATAAGAAATTTTCGAAGTTTTTCTTTCCGAAAATCTTTACGAATCCGACACCTTTCACCTTCGTATCTGCCAGTGCCAAAACATCTTCCGAAGGAACCAGGATATTCCACATTAGCTTGCGGGCGTATTCGTCCATATCCTTCGCTTTTTCTTGCAGCTCTTGTAATTTTCGCTTCTTCACCCAGATGTCGGATTTTCCCAGGCGCTGGTAGATCGTCTTATCGACTTTCTTCTCGTCTTTGATGAACGACCATTTAATTTCTGGCACTAAGGACAGAACACAGGCATAAGTATTTTCGAAAATGTCGAGCTGAGCAATACCACGGGACGGATGATCGCGTACCTTTAAGCTTCGGCTTACGCTCTTTGACGGCTCCGAGTTCCTTCAGTATTTGCTCGTACTCTGCAGAATAGAGATTAACAGATCGGAGCTCGGCATACAAACGCGATAGATCTCTTTTCGAATAACGAACGCTTTCAGGCTATAACATTGTAAACGTGCGCAACTTGGGGATAATAATTTCGACAGAATGGTTTCTCAAATTGGCGCTCGCAACCGGTCAATAATATCGAAAACTTGCGCCACTTGGGAAGACAATTCGACCAGATCACTTTGCACGTGACGCACACTTTCTGCCAATAGTACCGTAAGCTTGCGTCATTCCAGGATAGTAACTCCGAGATAATGGTTCTCGAAGTGGTGCTCGCTTCCAGCCACTAATATCGGCCAACGTGCGCCACTTCGGAAAACAGGCCGGACAAGATCAGATTGTAATCAGCGCAGGCTTTCCAACCAGCAACAAGGGAAACGTGCGCCACTTGAGAAACGTTCTGCTCGAGTTTGTGTGCCGATCTGCCCGATCGTTCGCCTTTCCGGCCAAGATCTTGATATATTACTAATCACTCCTTGGTTTACCTTTAGCCTTCTTCAAATGAAAGGACCGATAAACTTTGCATTTCTCCGTTTCATCCATACCGTCCGTGATGGGAAGAGTAGTCGGATGAATGATGGCCGGCATCACTGCAAGACCCTAATTAATACCGGCGTATCAAATTACAGTGCTTCAGTTACCATACCGCTTTCTCTGTTGACCATCCAGTCAGGTTGCTCGTCCGGAGGAAGACCATTCCGACTTCCGGCAAGATTTCTATCTGCTGTAAAAGCAGCCAGTAATTAGTTCTGGTGTTAGAGAAAATGTTGCACTGTTATAAGTTACGAAAATTCAGCCGTCACTAAATGATTTGAAAACGATCGCATATCCAAGTGGCGCACATTTCCAATAATTTACAGTGGAAGCGTGCGGCTCCTGGGATGACAACTTTGTTCAGATCATTTGCCGACGCCCAAAATGGAATTTACCAGACTCCCGCGTCTTCTTCCGACGACTATCTTCCTCTGAGTCCAGTTCGGAGTCTGAGCCGTGTCCAACATTTTCGCGCACTACAACAACACCAGATCGAATACTGGAAACCGTCAATCACGAACATGCTGAAACTGATTTAGGTCGTCCGCGGATCCGGCACACAAGCCTAACATCATGGTTAACCCTAGTGGTGCATATTTATGGATCTATTGCCAATGAACGTGCGCCACTTGAAAACGTTTTCTGTCGATTATTTTTACCGCGCACTCATTTTTGATATCGTATCACCCAAAATATCTCCATCAACACACTCATATTTCAAAGAAATATTTCAGGAATGACTGGGGTTGACTTGCCTTCTGGTCCACGCGTCCAGTCGTTCTCGCTCCACTCATCTTCATTCTCAACCTCTCCAAATTCTGCACTCTTGGAATGGCTTCGGTCGCGGTCTATATCTCTTATTATGTCTGTCTTTGGCCGCGTTGGACGATGAGTTGGATGAACGGCTGCCTTCCACAGACGACGCCGAGCTCGAACGCGATCTCTTTGTGCTCTTTCGAAAGGATATCTTGGGCTTATATTGAACTGCTGACTTTACAATAGGACCTGGCGCGGTGTCACTATCGCTCTCTTCGTCCTCCCCATCCTCACTCCGATGCTGTCGCTTACGGCAATCTGTGCTCTCAAATAACCGGCGGTTACTCAGTTCGTTGCGCTTGTTGCGGTCGGACTCTGCACGTTCGGTATTGACCATACGTGAGCTCCGCTTGGCTGGCGCATTCTTCTTCCTTCCCTGAAAAAATCCCGAAAACGAAATCACATAAATTACTTCAATGGATGCTGTTAAATTAGACTCGCTAGACATCGGTAAAAATATAAATCAATCCGACTGAGCAGCTTGCTTGGATAATATTCACTTACCTCGGACTGGCGAATTCCTTCGAGGGTGTCAAACAGCGCATAGATCTTCTCGACATCTGATTCCACCGCAACAATGATGACTCTGAAGATCTGATACCTTTCGTCCCACTTAGCTCGAATATGGATGCCTTTCTCAAATTCTTGCTTCCCAATCAGCTCATCGCTGCAGCTGTGTCTTTCGGTCACGAATTCTTCGGTCTGCTCCAGAGGTGGTCTCACTTGGTAAAATCCATCTTCATACTTCAGAAGGATATACTCTGCCGATTGGAAAGAAAGAGTCAGAGCATAACACACGGATGGCAACAGAAAATACAGTCAACTTACTGCCGGCATCACGGGCATTCTTGAGCATCGCCTTGAACAGTGCGGAGTTGCCCTTAGCCCTTTCCGAATCCGAAGTTGCGACATTCCTGCTGCCTTTCTTCGACTTTTTGTTCCGGTTTCCCATGTTGACATGAAGATGAAGCACCGCAAGGAGACAGCAAGAAAGTGTTGGAGAAACAAAACTGCCATAAATCACAACAATTTGAGGAAGATTGACAACCGTTAGAGCCGTTACGTTGCATATATTAGGGCCCCGGGCAACATCTCAGAGTACGCGAAGACACTTACAGTGCTTGCAGTAAATAATGACCCTGCACACACGTAAATGGTTCGTAGCAGCCATGTTGGATTGCTTACGTAACGTCAAAGCAATATGAACGAGTCGAATCCACTGATTTCTGGAAGCACATAAACGACAATTTCTGGAAGCATTTAAAAACACGTTTTCTGTATTTCTGGACCTTACCAGCAATGGAGCGGCAACGATTATCGAAATTTCATACTGTAGTGCTCGCAGTTTATCGCGCACTCAACCACGTGATTAGTAATGATTGCCCGGTAAGATCAGCTGTTGCCAAAATGGTATGAGTTGATTGACTTTATTGGGTAGTCAGTCAATTTGAAAAACGATCCGGTCCAAATTCCAGTTTCTTTCACTGGATCCGAAGGTAGAAAACATCGTCATGGCTAGGACCCGTATATTTTATAACGATGAGGATGCGGAGAAAGCTGTGAGGAACTATCAAGAGAGCGGATTATCGAGGAGAAAGTATGCGAAGCTTACAGGAATTCCGGAATCAACCATACGGAGCTGGAGGTGAGTCGAACGATACCTGTTGCATAAGCTTCACGGAACCTCACGTTTTTGCTCCACAGTGCAAAGATTCCGGGCAAGCGAGGACCGAAGAAGAGTGAGCAGTTACTAGAAATGAAAGCAGAAGTCAGAATGAGGGTTATAAAGAAGATAGAATCGAAGAGAATCACACGAGATTCGGACATCAAGAAAGCTGCAGACCAGGTTGCAAAAGAGATGAATCTGAAACGAAATGTGTCTCGTGGATGGATATGGCGCTGGAAGAAAGCTAACGGAATCACCTACAGAATCCCTACTAAAGTTGGCAGAAAGACTAAAGACACAGATGATGATATCAAGGCAATGGAGACGTATGAAGCCCAGCTCGAAGAAATCCACTTACAGATGGTCGATCCTTCGACCATCTGGAATATGGATCAGACCTCCGTCGCGCTTCAGAACCCTTACCGGAAGACCCTAGCACTTAAGGGATCAAATGACGTTCCAATCATTCAGCCTCCCGGTGACAGAGAGAACATGACAGTCCTGCTGATGGTGGCTGCCGATGGGACAAAGCATCCTGCCGTAATCGTCTTCAAAGGAGCGAAAAAGACTGGTGTTCTATCAACCAACGTAATGAAGAAGCTGCTTATTCCTGAGAACGTGATTGTCAAGAGTAATCGTAAAGGATGGTGGACTAACGATTTCGACTTGGTCTACCTGAAAGAAGCTTTTCCCGTGAGCGACACGCAAGTGACCCAGATACTGTTGCGCGATCAGTGCAAAGCCCATCTGAGCCAGGAAAGTGCTGACTTACTAGAAGAACGCTGCGTCCATCAAGTACTGATTCCGAAAGGTAAAACTGGCGACAAGCAACCACTTGATGTTGGGGTAAATGGCCCCTTCAAGGCAATCATGAGACGGAATTACCACGAGTGGATGGATCATCAGACAGCGGTGGCAAAATCGGGATACTTGAAGAAGCCTTCACGACAAGATTTTGTCGACTTCGTGTCGGCTGCATGGAATGAAGTTTCTCCCTTGATAATCGAGAGTTCGTTTGTGAAAGCTGGTGTCCTTCCGGAGCCAACTTACATGCTAGCAGACTACGTTCCAGATGGAAATGCGCCATTTGAGTTTGACTTTTCAGAATAACACTTGCCTTTACGTTGGCCCACCATTGATTGTTGATAAAGCAGTACATCGTCTATAATCCCCGATCGGGCGTTATTTACTGTTCACGTGGTTGAGTGCGCGATAAACTGCGAGCACTACAGTATCAAGCTAAATTTAGCAAACAAGCGCGCCGCGAAGGATGATGGTGATGGACTTAATGAAGGAAACGCCAAGCGCGCCAATCGACTGCCGTCTATCCCTGACTTGACAAATGCCGCACCTGTTGATCGTGCCGTGACACCTGAACCCGATGACCTGGAAGACGTCACTGATGACCGCAGCACTGACTTCGGTAACCTATAGGAAAATTCAGACGACGAAATGGAATCGGCGACGGAAAGTTCGGATTCAAGCTGTGGTAAGAAAATTACGTCACAAGAAAACAATATCTCATGGTGATACTGTTTATTATTAATCAGGTGCATTGTCTATGAACCACTCATGCAGTCCGGGTCCTTCGGTGATAAAAGATGCTGGATGGACAATACTGGATGTCTGCGCGATGATGCTGTACACTGCAAAGAGCAACGGAGTAACCAACGCGACGCTGGACAAGTTCCTGAGAGTGGTAGCGCTGGTCATAAACGGAAAACGAAACGTGGAGGACGACAGAGCCCGAAATAAGATTCCTGCAAGTGTCTGGTCAGTCAAGAGAGCCTTAAAAATATCCCACGAGGAACAGCAAAAGGTTATCCACATCTGTCCAACCAAGCGATTGATTCCTACGACCGAGATTTGCGGCTATACTCTGCACCCGCATTATAATCCGGCCCGGAAGACTCACGTCTGCGACCTCTGCAGTGCGGAATGGGATCAAAAAGTTATCGAGAAGGATGGCAATCACTTTGTGGCTGCGTCTCTTCGATGGATCTTATCGAATGTTTTGTACCGATACGGCAAAAACGTCAGTACGGAGGGGTTAGCTGGTGGTAATACCGATGCTATGTACGACGTAAAGGATGGCGAACGGTGGAAGAAAAGGAAGCTAGACGGGACAGATTTGGTGATTTCCGTTCATGCGGACGGGGCCGCAATTAGCAAGAGCACCCAGAGAAAAATGTATCTCGTATTTGTCCATCTTCTCAACTTACCAGTGGGTGTTCGCCGGAACATGTGGCCGCTATTCTTGGTCTGGGTAGGCGAAGCACTGCCCAGGGATCGCGAAGCTTTCTTGATGGACCTATCCCTGCAGCTGACCACTTTGCAGACTGGCTCTCCTGACTTTCGTCCTATAAGCTGGAAAGATCGAGAAGGGAGGATGATCGAATCATCAACCTGCATACACTCTGTGTGGTCAGACACGCCTGAAAGAGCAGTCGTGAATGGTCAGTTTTCACATGCCGCAGCGCACGGGTGCATTTACTGTACTCAGGTAACCGCGCGATATCTCAGACGTTTATTTCTGTTCACTTTGCGCACTTATATTTATCAAACAGCACGTGCTTTTTTTGGCAGACTGCGGAATGTATTGACCACGTGGTGTGTTACCGCTACAAGAAAGATCCCATCCTGAAATCTCACGAGAAGATAGTAGCCTTGTCGGAGAGATGGCACACCCTAACCCCAGCCGAACAGAAGAAAATACATGAAGACCGAACCGTGGGTGGTTTCAAACGGCCTTCCCTCGTACGACACTGGGAGAAGTTCGACGTGGTGGAAGGTTTCGCACAGGACGTCATGCATCAAATGGACGAAGGTCTATCGAAGGGCTTCCTAAAGGCCGTCGTCGAAGGAAGTAGCGTGATGAAATTGTCCAAGAACCAGATGAATGAAATCGATCGTAGATGGCTATCGATCACAGTCCCTGGTCACGACGACAGGAAATTACGTTCAATCCGCACCTACAAGCAGTGGAAGGCTCACGAGCTTCCTTTTTCCTCCAACATGGTGGTCCCTTTGTGACGAATGGACTCGTGCCTGATGCCTTCTATAAGATCCTCTGCTTGGCGAGCTCAATTGCATGGACGTGCACACAAGATTCAGTCACCGCGCATGACGTCAAGACAGTTGAGAAAGCATGTACTACTTTCCTCAAGAATTTCCAGAATTTCTTCGGCGTGCGCGCAATGAAGTATTCTGTTCATCTTGTCCACCATATACCCATGGCCTTAAGATTATTCGGTCCGTTGCATTTGGTGTCTTGCTATAGACCGGAGAAGGAAATCGGGAAAATCTCTCGGAGAATTTGTGGAACGAATAATACCACCAAAACAAATAATGAATTCGTTTCTGACACTGACCGAATGCAGCAACTACCTCAGTGACGTGATATCACTAGACTCCAAGAAGAACAGTCTGGTGATGAAAACGGTCCTTCAAGTTATGGATTTACCGATGCCTGTATTTTCTGCAACGGCCTCCGAGGGAATGTTTCGCCTTTTGGGAAAACCGGAGCTTTTGATGAACGAAGATGAACTGAGCCTGCTCAGGCGGCACCCGGAAATTCAAGATACCGACTCCCGAAAATTTTACAGCTTCAAAAGAGCCCGTGTGGAAGTTGGAACCTTCCTACGTTCAGCGCGCACAACGAAAAGTCCCTCCGAAATGAGAGCATCATAATGGATAAAGATCAAAAGGCATGGAGTTTTCGACATTATCGCGGTCGTGGGTACGGAAGCTAACCAGGTGGGGCGAACCTTCGTTTACGGAGAAAAGATGGAAAAGGCAGACGCTAACAGAGCCGAAATGGACCATGTCTACGCCGTACAGGCTTCCGGTACGAAACAAGTGTTTCCGACAGCGTTTGTTCGAAAACAACTGGTCATTTTGCGGAAGCATGACGCAGGTCGGCGGCTTATCATTAGCCCTCCGTCGAATATTTATCTTGTGACGTGAATTAAGGTTGGCTTATACCGGGTTCAAGTAGCTCGTCGTGGTGGCCCACATTTTGCTTGACCGGTGGCCTCTGTGTTGCAGGTGCAGCTTAATGCCAACTCCCATCGCAGTCCGATGCTTGCACCGTCGCAGTCCGATGCTTGCACCGTCGCAGTCCGATGCTTGCACCGTCGCAGTCCGATGCTTGCACCGTCGCAGTCCGATGCTTGCACCGTCGCAGTCCGATGCTTGCACCGTCGCAGTCCGATGCTTGCACCGTCGCAGTCCGATGCTTGCACCGTCGCAGTCCGATGCTTGCACCGTCGCAGTCCGATGCTTGCACCGTCGCAGTCCGATGCTTGCACCGTCGCAGTCCGATGCTTGCACCGTCGCAGTCCGATGCTTGCACCGTCGCAGTCCGATGCTTGCACCGTCGCAGTCCGATGCTTGCACCGTCGCAGTCCGATGCTTGCACCGTCGCAGTCCGATGCTTGCACCATCGCAGTCCGATGCTTGCACCATCGCAATCCGATGGTTACTGCACAGCAGTTTCATACAGGAATGACTAGACTCCAAGCATTGTATACGGGAGCCAAGTACAGACTAAACTTGACATTTTGTGATTTCGTATTTTTAGCTTTTCTAATAATAGGTACGTTGGCCCGGAGTTGCCTGCACATTCGAACAATATGGCAGCGTGTGACGTCAACGTATCGAAATACACGCGGACATTTGCAATACTATATTGCAGCACGCTGTATAAGTCATATACCACCCCACACATGCTTCAGAATGTTACGGCATGAATAACAAGCAGTCAGGCTTGGCTCCGCAAGAAACAATGAGAAAGTAAACAAGGATGTTCAATATACGGAACAGGCGCACCTTCTCAAAAAACTTCTCCCTGCCTGTCTTCAGACTGGATCTGGTCGTTGCAGTGCTACAAAGGCTGACCGACATCTGTCTTGCCTTTAGACACGCGCAGATGTTCAATTCCATTGCTGCGCCGTTCAAATTGCTTACAGCCTCGTGATACTATCTGTCCCAGCTTGTTCTCCGGAAAATTTATCACTATCGCGCCATCGCTTAATAGTGTCTGAAATTATCGCCAGGATCTTATTGAATATGGGTGCCAGTAGGTTTGTTCAGAAGGGGAATATGAGAGTTTCAGCCCCGAAAAACAGTAAGCGAAAATATACCGTTGAACGCATTGTTGGCCATGAAGGACAGAAAGGCCTTGGTACTCGTATTTTGTACCACGTGAAGTGGTACGGATACCCGCTCAAAGAACACATGAGAACCTGAGGAATCGTTGCTACAAAGCGGGGACGCAATTGCTGAATACTGGAGGATGGTCAACTGTTTGAAGGAATACGACAGCCGTCCTAAACGCGGCGAAACCTACAAGTCAAAGAAGGAAGCCTCGAAGGAGTTCCAGCGGTTGATTAACGGACTCAGTAGTATTTTGAAGGAAGACCCATGTGTGTGAAAGTTTTAAGATATAATTGGCTTGTATATTTGGAATGTGGGTAGATGATTTTTACCAAATCGTCTTCCTAAGTGGCGCAAACTTTCACCCATTAAGAACACAAACCTGCGCCACTTGAGAAAGCGATCTGCTTCAATTCATTCGCTCATGTCCCATTTTTTTGGCTCAGCAGCATTCCTGTATGTGAGAAAAACATCACCACTGTCGCGGTAAGGTCGCTGTGCTGTTATTTTATTATTCAGGAGCAGAGACACCTGCGTCGCTCGTGCTCCATAGAGTTACCTCTGATATTCTGGGGATGGATCCCAGCCGGCTGACGGAGAAGGAAACGAGATCGCTGTCACGTCGGATTGCCTTAGCGGTAAAAGAAGCGTTTTCACACGACAAAGACGTTCACGATACTCGTCAGCTAACTCGCAACGGTCCCAGACATTATGTCAGACTTTCTTTGTTATAGTTCATGTTCGATTCAAGTTACTGGGAAAGGATATTCGCATTGATCATTTACTAATTTATTGCCTACGCGGCATCTTTGATACTGTTGAATTTGCTCGCTTCACGCTGCTGATTTTTGCGGCAGCAATACTTCTTTGTTGAATTTTCTGCTGCAAATCTGATTCCTTTTTTCTGCTTTCTCGAAAATTTCCAATACAAATCCTAATACTTTGATTCTTTCCGAGATATTAAAATTTCACTATATCTGCCATTGGAAGATCCTCACTAAAATACCCTTCTTTGTATTTTACTGTAGTTTTGTAAAATTAGGTTCGTTAGGGTGCATATTAACGAGATTTGTACCTGGTTGTCCTACGAGGATTCGAACGGATGCCTCAGGCATATGCGTAGGGGCAGTACTACAGCAGTTCCAGAATGGCCACTGGCGACCTCTGGCGTACGCAAGCAAAACACTGAACGACACACAGAGGAGGCTGTATACTCCCAGTGAAAAGGAACTCTGGGCGGTGATTTACGGTCTGAAGAAGTTCCGACAATATTTGGATTCCGACTTTGAAGTCCTAACAGACCACTCAGCACTTCAGTGGTTACGGAACTTGAAGGATCCAGTCTCAAGACTGGGAAGGTGGGCCGTGTACCTAGAACAGTGGAACTTCAATGTAGTGCATAAGCCAGCAACCCAGATGGAAGATTTCGATTGTTCAGGCAGGAAACCTGTAGAACCTCCCATTCCGGAAGACGCGGCAAGTTGTGACTCGTTATGCTGTGCTCTCAAGAGCTGCGAGGAACCCTCAAGGAAGATACCTATCAGTGAAATTTCGGAGGACATGGGGTGGATGGACTGGCTGAAAGGAAAGCAATCCGAAGACTCATTCCATCGAAGAATAATAGAATTGCTCGAAACGAACAATCCCGTATATCAAGGGAAGGAACAGCAGCTCGTCAGATCTTTCAGACTAGTGCAGGGAATTTTGTATAAAATGATATGCGGAGAGGCGCGGTAGAAAGGTAGGCGGGTATGTCTGCTTAAGGCACTCAGACTGAAGGTCCGTTAGGAGCTGCATGACGCGAAATTAGGAGGAGAACATTTAGGTGTATCTCACACATGGACTAAAGTCCAAGAACGATTTTACTTCCCACATATGTTTCACTGTACAAAAGAGTACGTGAGAACATGTAGAGTATGTCAGAGGTACAAAAATGATACCAGCAGAAAGAAGGGATTTTTAAATCCAATTAGTCCTGGAGGATTGTTCGAGAAATGGGGATGTCACATTGTAGGCCCGATTCCTCGCAGTACGGATGGCAATTGTTACTTCCTCGCAGCATCAGAGTACCGCAGTCGGTGGGTCGTGGCTAAAGCCGTGAGACGGGCCACAGCCTATGGTTTTGTGGAATTTATGATTGACAACATAATTTGCCCATTTGGCACTCCGAAACTGCTCATCACTGATAGAGGTACCCAATACGTGTCAGCCAAATTCGTTGACCATTGTAAAGCGATGGGAATTCAGCATGTTCTCACTACGGCTTACAGCCTATTGCAAATTGGACTGACTGAGTCGATAAACAAGGACTTGATCCAGAAAGTATCTGTCTATGTGCATGAGAAAGGAAAGACGTGGGATGAATACGTCACTTCCGCCTGTCTCAATCACAACACCACCGAAAAGGAAAGTACTGGCTATTCGCCATTCTTTGTTTTATTCGGGCAAGAAGCCAGATTTCCGGTTGATAATATATTCCAGCAGCCGCTGGAAGTGTCTAAAGACACCCAAGAAGATCTAGATGCGTATTTACAAAAGCGGAAAGAGCAGTATAATTATATAAAGGATTTACTCGAAGGCAACTTAGCCAATAGGCAAGGCCAGAATATTCATCAGTACGACAAGAATAGGTTTGAACCGGCTTTCAGGCCGGGAGAGCTCGTAACGATCAAGGAAGCAAACCCTAAGAAGCTTAAAGCTAAATATTTCGGTCCATGGAAAAAAGTCTGGCAAGTAAGCCCAGTGTCTTATAGAGTTACACGCCGCAAAGGCAAAACCACCATAGTGGATACTGTAAATGGGTACGAGGTAGAGGTTGTAAACTTGGCCACCCCATACTGGGTTTGTAAAGTTAGCCACGGCTGTGGCGCCTATTGCTTGATTGACTATTTGATTGTCAGTCTTGGCTGTTTAACATGAGATTTTAACGTTCTTTTAATTGCGGATCTCTTGGATTCTCTGACTTCTCGTGTTGACCGTGCCTATTACCATTCGACAGCTCATTATTTTATCTTTCGATCTATCCTTAAAAGTTTGGGATTGAATAGTAAAGAACAGGCGAACTTAGACGGCTAACTTCACAAACCCGGTACGGGGCGGCTAACTTTACAACCTTTCCCTCGTACTGTCAAGTAGAAACCCTAGATCATACGAAAATTCCGAAATGTGCTTTTCTTAGGCTATCTTGTAGAGAAAAAAAAGCTGCATTGAACTCTAAAATGCCGCAAAAGGCCGCACTCAAAGAAGCCGGCAAAAACACGTTAAAATTTCGTCGCCCTTAGGACGAAAAGAAACCCCTGAATGACACTGTTTTTCCTAAAATTATGCAAATGTGGAGATTTTTGATTTTTATTAATTAAGAACTGCTGCGTCTCAAGTATTCATGGCTGTTCACATTCAATGCCATAAGCAGCGCAGTTGATGAACGTTCAACCCGTCTGTACTGTGAGTTGGCCAACAAAGAAGTGTACATGAGACAAGCCAGAGTAAGTAAAGCTGAACAGAGACAGACAGAGTACTGTAGAAAATACGGCTTGAACGTGTATACTGCTCGAACAAAGGTAAGGCGGTATTCGGCTGAGCACGCAGAGCGACCATCACTTCCTGGTGGTTGAGGCGATCCTTATTAAGGAACAAGACGATGCAGATGCCGGCAAGAGTACCACCATAATTATTATAGCGAAATCGATAAGAATTATACACTTCGATCACCATCAGAACGACCACAGCGCCGACAGCAATCTTGAGGTAGTGGATCTCTTTTTCCATTGGAACCTTCTCCTTGTAGCACTTCTGGTCCATGGCTTCGTAAAAGTCCTTCGCGTACTCGACAATTTGGACATCGACCTGTTCGTGGGAGATTTGCTTGGTCACGTAGTAGTTATTCACAACCTACAAATGTATCCTTATAAAGCAGTCCAAAAATTCAGTCAACTGTTTACGCGAGGAAAACTACTAATTATAAGTCAAGGACCATTACTCACGTCTCGAATTTCCTTGACAAAGGGCGCGACATAGGGCAACACAGCTGGAGGTAATCCTTGGACAGTGTCGAGGAGTGGTCCCAGAATGGCGTCCGTGGGAGCAGCGAGCATGAAGAAGCAAACAAACGCGGCTTGGAACATTTTGCGACTTGTAGGCTGAAAACAATGGGAAAGAAAGATAGGCTCTTATGGGAAGAGTATCGTGCAGACGGTTAAGATCAGCAATAAGAAATTCAACAGACCAAAGTTCGCAAGGCGAAACTCACAAGTCTATCAGTGGAAGCTGCCACGCTGGCCTTATCTTTTATCGGTCACTAGCCGGTGGTCAACCTCTCTGGAACTGAGCGCTTGTGTCTTCCTTCGTTAGTGTCTTAATGCCACTTGCTGTTATCTATGAGCCGCAAAGTAGATAATTGAAACGAGCATGTTTAGCACACGAGTACAGATGGTCAGAAAGATTGAAGTTCCAAGCAGGAGAGTTCGATACGAAGAAACACAAGATTAGACCACGCAAATTCCCAAAAAGAATGTACCGCGGTTTCAGATTTTACGTGACGACGAAATGGTGGATAATAATTTGTTGACTCACTTTCACAAGCAAACCATCCAAATCAATAAAAATTGTCCTCACGAATATAAATACTGTGGCGAGATTATCGGGACTCCAAAGACGGATCAGATAACTCCGCATCTCAAGTTCTGCAAAAAAGCACCACCAAGCGTCCAGATCAACCCGATCGGCATGCGCTATGGAAGCAATAATGTGGCTGAAGCACCGCAAGCATATACTGGAGGGGAAGAAGGAGATGAGTCGGACGGTGATACTGGTAAGTCTATACGAACGGTTGCTTGTCACAAAGGTTTCCTGAGCATTTTATACGCCCACTTTGTACTCGAGTTGTAAAATATTAATTAGGGAATTCGGGATATTGTACGATGGTACGTGAAAGAGTCTGATGTTCACAGAGGATGAAGACGACCAAGATCCGAGTGGACCACTAGTTACAACACCGCTTTCCACTCCGGCTTTTCCCGATATGGAGTTCTCCACGGACACTTTTCATGCCAATGATGGCCCATTGGCGGCCAGTGAACATCTCGACCAAACTATAGCCATGTACGACATGGAGGACGGAAATGGAATAACAATGGAGGACTCGTATGACCATATCTACAACGAAGACCTGCAACGCCAATTAATGGCGGAACAAGAAGCTGCCGAAGGAATAGTCGACACTGTCGTTACCGATGAACAGCAGGTTAGGTTGATTAATAGGAGCAAATCATACCTTGCAATAATTAATTAACAACCGGGTGACGGGATGGTCACCGGGAACTTGCATGGTCTCCAGGTGCCGGTGACCGTCCTGGCTTCTAATGACCATGCAGGTCCCCGGAGTGGTCTCCGAAGACGTGCATGGTCCCGGGTCGCATCGGATTATTTGCATTTACAACTGAACGCACTTAGGAACATCAACGTTTTTACCTAGCATTTAATTATGCCAATCGTTAACTGAGTTATGTGCAACAGGCTGGACGTCGCGGAAAAAGAGTAAAGAAGTGGAATGCGGAGAAGGAAGACGCCGAATACGAAACGTTCAAGCACCATCACCAATGCAACAAAGATTGTGGCAAGCTGACCAAAGAGCAATGCATCAATCGCCGTCACAGCCTGTTTGACCTGAGCCGTAATGAACGCTTCGCCGTCCTGATCGGCTTCCTCATCAATGCATTTCCAAGGGATAAAACTGAAGATGATCCTTGCGAAGCCAAGTATCAGTTTGCGTACGGTTTTGACCTATGCCGTGGTGGCTTCAAATAGGTCAACGATATCAGGTCAACGATACTCCCGTCTGAAGCGGCTGAGAGACTGTGTTAGAAACGGAGGTTTCCATTTGCCCAAACACAGTCACATTGGTCAAAAAAGCGACAACACGTTAAAACCGGAAAAGTCCTTATGGATTGTTAACTTCCTCCTGGAAAAGGCGTCGCCTTTCGGACTGCCCATGCCAACGCCGACAAGAGCTGCCATTAAACTTCCCTCCATCTACCTAGCTTCGGACTTCAGCATAACTTCCTTGTTTGACATGTTCTGTAAGAAACACGGAACTCCAAACAAAGACGGCACGATAAAACAGCCATTTTCAAGAAGCACATTTTGTTCGGTGTGGCGCAGACTTGTCGGACACGTGAAAATCCGCGGACTACGCACTGACTTGGGTATATGCATACGAGAATGCGTCCAAACAGTGTTGGACCTAATTGTTCAGGAGAGCATTTTAAAGTTTCCGGACCCCAAGGGCGAATTTTAACGGGAGTTGTACTTATATGGAACGGACCGTGAGGAATACGAATCTGGAGTCAGAAATCGATTTTGACCACTGGTCAATTACTTACGAATATTTTACTGAAGGGTGACTGGGACCAGTCAGAACGCAAGATTTTATTGACAAAGCAGAAAAATTCGACCGCGAACAAATGCATAGGTGTTGGAATGTTTATCGAGAAAAGGTGAAGAAGATCAGGAGATTAATAAATGCCAGAGGAAGAAATTATGGTTGATGGTTGACGAGGAAGTAAACAAAACATCCTGCTGTGATCTAGGGAAAGAGAGATTAGACAGCCTCATCGTCGAACTTTCGGCTTGCTTTGATGGTGGCCAGGAGATCGTGGTAGGCCTTGCGCTCTCGTGCGACCTTTCGGTGCAGGCGGCGGGTGGCGAAGAAGAAGAACGAGGTGGCGATGATGAGGCCAACAATCATTCCGCGCAGCGCGATGTACAGCATACGGATATCGTCGTCCAGGTCTTCGATGGCCTTGTTCAGGGGAACCTTTTCCATGTGGCATTTCTTCTGAAGATCCTCGTAGAGCTCCATTGTGACATCAACGAAACGCTGGGGCAGGAGATCTTCGCCCATATTATGATCCCGGTAGTACTGCTGGAAGAGCTGCAAAAAATGTGGGCGTTTAGAAAAAAATTAAGATGGGCGTATATCGTGGGAAACATGGTCAGTATCAGCGTTCAAATGACGGTAGCTCGTCAATGGACCAACTTGAACACTTTAAAGACTTTAAAGACCCCCAGGAGAAAAATATTTGTGAACAAACATCGTGATAATTTATTAGAAGTAGGCTTACTTGAAAGACCTGCTCGCCGAAAAGTGCAATTTCCGTTACGATGGCTGGAGCTAGATCTTTGGCTGCGATCAGCAACTTGTCCATCATGAGAGACTCCGTTGAGCAAGGGCCAAACGCCAAGAGGAGGATGAAGGCCGGGATCAAAATCATCTTGCAGGTCATTCTTTTTCGGAAAGTGTTGGGTGGATTGTGGTAGGAGATCAAAACGACGGACAACGAAAAAGCAGAACTGATTTGTTCCAAGAAGAAATCTTCAGGACACGGACAGAATGCGTAAGCGACCAGGGGATAGGTACTTACAATGCTCAGCGCAAGGAAAGCGCAGTCGTAGCCTCTTTGCGCTTGCTGATAAGGGAGCTCCACATGATGGTTTGTTTTTTTGGTACAGCTGTGTCACCACAGGAGAGAAGGACAGTGCCCGGTTGCCGCCTTCGTGCTGAGAAACTGATAGTGAGCGGCGGGGCGCTGTTTTCTTCAACCGCGACAGTCGTTGAGTAATCGTAAGAACAGAATTGCGAGGGAGAATAGATTAGCGCATTGGCAGCGGCAATAAGATGAAGAAAGGTTGTTTGAGGTGGAAACTTTCCGATACGAGATAAACAGTGATTAACATGAACACAACGAAACAATAGGATAAATTCCCGAATACTTGATTGCGATAGAGTGATGTACGTCGGAGTTGGAATTCTGATCGAGACAAATTGAATCTGTAATTTGGTTCTATGCGATGAATTTGTAAATTTGCGCAGACATGCCGACGTTTAAAGGCCCGGCATGGAAATATTTTGAGTCGTTACGATACATTGGCAAATACGAAGGAGCAAAGTGCAGGTTTTGCGGAAAGAAATACAATGTGGGGAAAGAACCTCGGTTGGCTGTTCATCTTTTGAAACAATGCCAGTCTGCGACCGCGAACTCCAGAGCGGAAGTGGAGCAAAGCGAGCCTGCAGCTGCACTGCTATCAGGTGCGATAGATGTGGAAGAGGAAGAATATGATTCATCGGATGACGAAAGCGGACTGGAGGACGATGAAGGTACGCAAACAAGTGAAAATGCTAGAGCAAGGTAGTTTACTGTGATTATTTTTGGGTTGATACTGTCCCAGAAACCCATAGTTTTGATTCTTTTATTTGGGATAATGCTCCCAGTTCTTGTACATACGGACTTTACCGAATTACCTGCACATGAGTAACCTAGTGCGCTTTGTAGGCAACGACTCCGATGAGGAGGAAGAAGCCATGTCGGTGGAAGAACAAGAAGCAAGAAAATGCGGGGAAATATCGTACTGTCTTCCGGCTTTTCCCAACGTAAATGTGGCGGACATAAATGAAGAGGACGAAGTGTCGGTTCTTGACCGTACCCTCACTGAAGAGGATATCTTGAGGGAGGACGTCGACATGGACGATGAGGTAGGCGTTTTCAGTGACGACGGTCCGGGTTCCACCTGGTGGAAAGGAGTCGAAAGTAATCTATTCGAGTAAAGCCAAGAAGAACCTTCAACTTCGGAACGACCGGTAGACCAAGCTTCAACCATCGCTTCGGGATCCACGCAGGTAACCAATGCTGAGTTTTGAAAAACAATTCAGTAGGTAGTGAGCCATAGATTCCAACAATGCAAAACTTACGATCGACATATTCATTCAGAAAGGGATTATGAAACTTAGATGTGGAAGAACTCGTTTGTAGGTCTCCCAATCAAAGAACTAACGTTGTTGCTTGTTTGACTTGTATTGATGATTGTCTGCCATAATTATTAAATAAACTTCTGTATTGTATCTTGATAGGGGAAGATTCTGGGAAAACCTAGGATAGAAGCGATTGAGCAGAGCCGGTACCAAGATTTTATCGCTAAACATCGCACCTGTGCAAGAGAATGTCATGCAGTCCTGACGCAAGAGCAGCTGATGGGAAGAAGGAAGTCGGTACGAGCGCTGGGATATCATGCCCGATCTGTATTCCTTGTGTCACAAGTGCTTACTACCTTTCCTCTGGATGGTCATCATAACGCCAGATTCTTTTTTGCCGCCGATCGTCGGATATGCAGGGATGCCTTTGTTTACGCCAATGATATCACGCGGTCGCGCCTGTACAGAGCTCGCAAGCTGGTGTGGAATGGTTCTTTCGGCAATCTCACCCACGGTTTGGCTGGGGTCAAGGGAACTTCAGCCCTGAAGAGACCACAAATTGAGGGAGCACTGCGCTTCCTGGCCCAATACGGCTCACTGCATGAATTACTTGTCCCTACAGTACAAGGAACAAGCACGGGTCTACCTAACGTCTACCTGCCGACCAAGCTGACTAAAGTGGAGTTATGGGAGAAATACGAGGTCAGTCAGATCATGTCGAAAGAGGCTTATTTTCAAAACGCTGGTTTCCGTTGAATGTTTTTCCTCGTCACTGCGGATAGTTGATCAGATTATACTGTACAATGCCTTACGATAGTCGGCAGTGACGTCACTGCCGACTATCGTTTATAGCTTGCTATGTCATTGTACAGTATTCTGTAATTGATAGCTGGCAGTGACGTCACTGCAGATACCCTGAAGCTTCCTTCCATCATGAGCTGTGCTGTAATCGGTTGTCAGCATTGACTTCACTGTAGAGTTCACTTGATTAGGGCATACCGTATAATGGCGAGGAAGCCTCAGCAGGTTCACCGCAGTGACGTCACTGCCGACTATCAATTGAAGTATACTGTGCAATGACATAGCAAGCTACGATCGATAGTCTGCAGTGACGTCACTGCAGTGACTAAGTTAGGAGACTCTGAAGTTTGAATAAGTCTGATATTCGACATGATTAAACTGTAGCCGTCTCAGCAGAAAATGGTCCAATCTTCCAATGCTGTGAAAGAACGGAGTATCTACAACATCTGGGACAAATACGCGCCTCACATCAAGATCCGCAGAGCACACACGGACATGTGCACTGTGTGTGATAAGCTCATTAGCCGAATTTACCGCGGACCCAGAGATGACACGGGTAAGCAAGCCGCGAAGGCGCAGTGGGAAGCCCATCTACAACATGCGGCTGAGCAGGGAGCGCGCTACAAAGAAAGGGTTCTGATGAGCAAACTCCAATATCAGAATTTAGATCCCGCCACCAAAACGTTCTCACCAATCGACGGGCGTAAGTGACGCGCAAGCATACGAGGGAGCGGTTGTTGGGTTAGCCACCCCATATTTCAGTGGTCGAGTTACCCACTTGTTTTTACCTGCTCTATCTACTAACTTTTATCCAGAACTTTTTGCACGAATCGCTAGGAAAACAGGGCGCTGTCGAATGGCAGTAGTTGTGGTTGAAGTAGTGCTTCAGAAGATCCGGGCGATTCCAAATTTCAGAAAAAGCCAACTCTCATGTTAAAAAGCCTAAACCGGCAATCACATGGCCAATCAAGCGATGTACACCTCACAACCGTACATCAGTGGTGGCTAACTAAGCAGGCGCAATAGGGGGCGGCTAACTCAACAACCGTCCAATCGTAGTAATAATCATAACTGAAACGACCCGGGAAGAAAGTAATTATTGCTTGATTGTAGAGAGTGCAGTCCGGGTGATATCATTCGACTTCGCTCAAAGTGTGGAGGTGCCCCATCATACGGACCAGGCTGGTGCCATCTATTTCAAGGTATGCCATGTTATCCATCGACTTTCTATTATTTTTCCTTCTTCACTTTAATTTGACCGGGTTACTAATACTCCTATACTTGTTTTCTCCAGACACCACTTGCCATTCACGTGTTCGGCCTCGTCGATGAATCAAACTCCTTGGCCTATTACTTTTTCACAAACGAGACAAACTGCATCGGTCCTGACGGTACAAGCTCGCACGGCCCGAATGACGTGCTCTCCATGCTGGACTTCTTCCTGAAACAATCAGACAACGGAGAACGCAACCTCTGCATCTACGCGGACAACTGTACCGGCCAGAACAAGAATCGATTCACCATGGGCTATCTAGCCCATCTGATCAAAACTGGCCGCCACGATACCATCCAGATGCATTTCCTTCCTCCTGGACACACGAAGTTCTCCCCCGACACCTTCTTTGGTCTTCTCAAACGAATCTTTCGTCGCTTCTCCATCGACCTTCCAGCTGAGATGAAAACAGAGATCGCTAGTAAGGTCGCCTCTTCCCACACTTTCGATAAGGACGATGAGCCAGAATGGATTTGAAAAGATCTGAGAACCTTCGTCGAAGACCGTTATGAACCAGTGCCAGGTATTAATGGTTCCTACCACTTCAAATTCCAGCGGGACGAAAAGCGTGGAGTTGTCCTTTTCCACTCCGCAAAAGAAGGAGGACCGTCAACGGAAGGCATGATGGAGGTCGCCAAGAACAAGACTTCCGTCGTACGGACGCGGAAGATGATCCGGGAGGCTCCCGTCAAAGTTCTTTCCAACGGTAAATTGTCTGCCACTAGAGCTAAACAACTACTGAAAGAAGTTCTGGAGCATGTCAACGTACAACAGGCAGGACGAGTGGAAGCAGTTTATCGTCAAACATGCTCCCACTCCGCCTCCCGCCGTACCGTCTAAGCGTCCTGCTCCTGCAGCTCCACCAAAGCGTCCAGCTCCCAGCGCGCCACCCAGGACTCTGGCTCTTTCCGTCTTGCCAAAAGCTCCTTCCACTGCGGCTCCACCGAGCCGACCACGAAAGAAGTAACCTCATTAAGGTCTATATCGTTTTTATTCAGTTGCTAGTTTTCTGCCTTTAATAATTATTTCGACGTTGCATAAATCCAATCATTTTGATCGTTTAACTTTGAAGGTATTAGTCAACCCTGTAGACGGTGGTTGAGTTTGTACATTTACAGTTCAAGTAAGCCATGTTAATCAATTTGCCATACCGTCGTATGGCAAAGGGCCTTCTTACACTCATTCTTCATTCTGCGAGCTCCTCACGTCTTGTCCGCCCACCTTCCTTCATTTTATATGGTTCTTTCTTATCAATAAATAACCTCTGCTGGAAGTCTTGTGATATACAAGCTCCCATATCGCCAACCGTTTTCCGTGTTCGTTCCCAATGACGCGATAGACTGGAGCGAAATGAATGGTTTTTCCCGAGTTATTTTGCATAGCTTCGACGTAACCATTTGAAGACAATGTGTGTTTCCGCGTCACAAAATACTACATTTTTATGACGGAAACAAATAAATACTTGTCCGCAACACCAGCCACAAATACTGCCATCACCCGTCGGCTGGGGTGTGACTAATACAAAATTTTTGGGACATTCGTGCCATGCTTATTATGGTGGCAGTTGGTGGCAAATGAAACCTGTGGTGTAGTTCGATATTCCAAAGAATTTCATATCAAAAAAGGCTGATTAGGAGCCAAAATACTTTGGACGCATTCTCGTATGCAGATACCCACGTGTGTGTCAACTTGGATATCATTCACGTTTGTCAGCTTTGACGTCAGAGGGGTCATTTAAACGCCAGAACTGCATCGTGACAACTTGATTGGTTCTTCTGTTGATTTAATGACAACAACCACCTAAGCGGTGTGACTGTGACATCAAATTCCGACAGAAGATCGTGAAATCTTAGCCACTTTTATCTACACTTCGTGATCCCTCTTGTCTCTTACCTGACGAAGACTGGGATGTTCCATTTGCTACATGGACTGTACAAGCGGTGCACGCAGAAGAAGGAATATTTCATCTTGATTTTAGGCTTGGACAATGCTGGGAAGACGACGCTGCTGGAGAAAGCCAAGACCAAATTCAACCCAAGTTACAACAGCTTGAACCCGCAGAGGATTACTGCTACGGTGGGACTCAACATCGGCAAGATCGACATCGGCGACGTCCGGCTGAGCTTCTGGGATTTGGGAGGCCAAGAAGAGCTTCAGGCTTTATGGGACAAGTATTATTCCGAATGCCATGCTATCGTCTACGTGGTGGATGCCAGTGATCGACCACGCTTGGACGAATCCAAGGCTGCATTCGCCAGTATGATTCACAATCCCCACCTCGACGGCATTCCTTTACTCCTTTTAGCTAATAAACAAGACGTGGAGAATCCTTTACGGGTGAATGATGTCAAATCTTGCTTAGCGGAAGCCGGAGCACCGTATATTGGGAGAAGGGAATGTGTAGCTTTGGCCTCTTCCGGTCTGACTGGAAATGGTGTAGGTGAAGCCATTGATTGGTTGGTTTCTCAAGTTGAATCCAATCCTTTACGTGCCGCACATATTCCACCATAACAATCTCTCTTCCTGCTTTCTTCTTGTTTCGTCTTCAGAGAAACTCTTTTACTTTTTGTTTATAACAAAGAGCGATATCCCAGAAATCAACAATTAATCGCACAGCGAATTCCCACAACCAGCCACAAAACAAATTTAGTCGTCGTGGAAAATTACGCACAAGGCAGAAAATCACTGTTGTTCTTCCTGTTCTGCAACTTGCATCTCTTCGACAGCCAGCTCATGGCCGAAATCAGCTACGGAAAACATCTGGTCTTGGTTCTGTTGAGCAAAAGCACTGATGGCTTGTTCCAGTTCGGTCAGCGTGGTCGATCCCACGCCTTCTTCCAGGTCCACATCGACCTGTTCTTCCGACGTGGGCCGCTGCATTTGTACCACTTCCTCCTCGGTATGCTGCTCTTCATAAATCTCTTCCGGTTCGTGTTCTGGCTCTTCTGGCTGTAGCTCTGGGTCTGGTTCTGCAATACCATTACCCAAAGGCAAGCCCTCCGTCGACTCACCCAGCTTTATTCGCATCCGAGCCACTTTCCTCGCTGAGGCTACAAAGAAAAAATCCGTGGTAGGTCTCGCATCAAGTTCTGAAGAACCACAATTCTTCATCAAAACAGGCTCGTATTAGTGGAATAATCCGGAATTCGTGTATAACAAGGGAAACCAACGCAAACGAATTCGACAAATCTGTTTTCCCTAAGTGGCGCAGACCATCAGTAAGTAAAAGAGAGAATATCCGCCACTGGAGTAACTTCGAAACAGATTTTCCCAAGCGGCGCACACTTTCGGTCAGTCACACTGAAAAAGTGCGCCACTAGGGGAACAATTTTGTCGAGTCCGCCGAGGTTCCAAATGGTAGGTACCTTGTTCGAGTCGTCTAGCGATGTCGGGATTTTTCTCCAGGTAGCGAGGCAAATGGTTCCTTCGGATCGCGTCGATCGTAGGCAGACTCATAGTCGTCCATCTTCCTATGAGCTTCTTCATATCCTTGAGGGCCGATAGTTGGCCGCTGGTCTTCATCACAAAGTCAAGAACATCGTAGACAAACTCGTTGTTATAATCCCGAGCTGATATTTTCGGCGCCGGTAGCTGCTGTTCGTCGACGACCCGTAGCGGTGGAAGGACACCGTCTTCCCTTACCGAAGACTTATTTTCCTAAAATACACCAACGAAGATATTCTTTGCTGTCTCTTTCGTAAAGTACAGTAGTCGCACAGAATTCCAACTTACGATATTTGCTGCAGCTTCTTGTCGTTCTTCAAGAAGGCGAACATGTCGCTTGGAAGCGCAGTGCCTCTTGATATCGTGGAGCTCTTGCGACACAGCCTTACAGCACAGTATGCATCTGTACAGGCTGGTATGTTCATCCAGCTTGATTTCCGGAGGTATGGCATTAGCTTTACGTTCTTCCAGCTTAACGTTGAAGATGTGCCGCTTACATGTCAGGTGTAGCTTGACGGATGATTTCTTGACTTTGCCGAATTCTGTCAGGACGGTATCGCATGGGATACAGAAGATGTCTTTCTCGTTATCCGCTACGCGTAAGTCTGACGATGCGATCTCCTCTAGATGCTGGATGACTGACTTCTTGATCTTTAACTTCCTCCGATGTCTGTGGAGAGAATAAGGTTGAGAATTGAGACACAGTCTTCGTGCACGCGACTTTCTTGGGACCCAGGCAAACTGGACAAGACCATTTGTTCAAGTGGCGCACAGTTCCAGCCAATAACACTTAAATGGTGCGCCACTTGAAAAGCAGTTTTTTCGAGCTTGTTCGCTGAGCTCGCACTTATGATCTCTCACCGAGGATGAAGATTCTGGAGCGGTCCAGTAATAGGGACGGTCTGCGTGTTCCCAGATGAGTCTGTGACGGAAACGTGGACTGACGGTGGGGCCAGACGCTTGGTCAAGGGTTGGGTAAAGAGATTCTCGAAGTCGAACGGAAGCTGGACAATAACCACACTACTGCCTGCCGTCGTTTCCGGTGGAGCATTCGGATCGTTTGTGGAAGTCATAATTGGAACCTATAAGCATGAAAACCATCACTCGAAACTCGCAATGTTCTAGCGCCGGACCCTAGCCTCGGCCCTCGATCAGAAGAAAACAGAACTCCCTGTATTGTCAGAAGGCAGAAAACGATGGAAAATGTTTGCCAGATCAATGCCAGTGTGCCAATGCAACATGATCAAATCAAAGGCTGGAATTGTATCGGCAGAATCTGCCGTGGAGAGACAACGCATGCCGCGTGGGTCAATGGGCTGTTCGGTCGCCCATGCATTCAGACCAGGCACAGAGCCATTCGAGCGCTTAACTGGGTGACTGGGGCCAACTTTTCACTGGCGACAGATGGCGCCATGGCACACCCTGGCGAACTTCCGCTTAGTATAGCAGTTGGACAGCGAGGCTCTTACCGCCTGTGGGTCCTCGACTTCTAGCAGAAGAATCTGGCAAAAAAACATCGATCGAACGAGAAGGATCTGGCGGTACGAGTCGTACGAGTCACGAACTAATTAACTGGTATATCCGATTGGGAGAAAACTGCAATATGACGACGGTTGGTAAACTGACGAAAAACCTGGAAGTTTTCCCGGAATGCTCGGGTAGATATATAAAGCAAAGGAAGATGTGGGAAATCGATTCCCTATGGGGCATCTGACTGCCACTTGGAACTCGATAAAGCTGTTCCGACTACTGTAGTAGATCGTCCCTGCTTTTTGAGCGACGATCCAAGCCAACAACGCCGTCTTTGATTTGAAGACGCATTTCACTCTAATCAACCAGTGGGTCCTTGACGTCATATCGCTCACCTTGTAGCTTATGCGGTACCTCGCCGTCGTCTCATGCCAGCCACTAAGCCACAAGTTACAACGGAAGCCGGGGTAATATTCGGAGAAATATCTCGTTCAAGCCACTGCTGTCATCTGATGTGAGGCGGATCATATTTTACACCATCTCCAGTCAAGATTTCGGTTTATTATGAACCAGCCTTCACGAAAAAGTAGACATCACACTCAGACATCCACCACCCTGGAACTTCTTTTCCTCAAGATACTCTCCCGGAAAGCAATGCTAGCAAGATTTATTGTCACCCCGCTCGATCTGCTTTACTATCATTGTTACATAATTTTCTTTCCTCCGCTGATCATCCAGCGCCGAGCTACTCCACGCTCGCCCATTGTTCTTGAGCATGGACTGTGCCGTCTTCTGGGGTCTCACACTTACAAGCATGTCGTCGTTATTCCACACTGACTGCTTTTCCAACGACTTTATCCGCTGTTCTATCAGGTGCGAAGGGCTCTTGGTCTTCGGATCCTTCACGCTCTTCTTCTTGATAGCACCTTTTCTCCTTACTGTTCCTTTGCCAGAATCAATAGGTGGCAGTTTGTCGAGCTTGGTTGGCTGAGGCGATTCAGCGCCGTCGATGAAGTCGAGGTTCACTCCGTCAAGGCTGTCCAGCTGGGTTTGAAGTTCTTTCTCGTAAATGTCTTCGTTTGCCAGGGAACTCTGCTCGGAAGCGGTGGAAGCATTCTCAACTGACCGGACAGGGCACAGCGCGAGGTCATTTACGGAATCGAGCACATCGAAAAGGAACTCTCGTGGTTCTACCACCCCAAACTTGTTGGACGAAGTATCGCTCGAGCTTGACGACAGGTCCTTGAACTGAACGGAATCTTCAGATTTGGACGGGGGAGATTTCTTGGTGGGTTTGAGGATCCCTCTGGCTTTTCCGTAGACGGTCCTAAGACCAGTTCGGAGAATGCCGGTCATGGATTGTGACATGTCAGTCTGGGAATCTTCGTCGTCGGAAACTAGCCGGAAGCGACCGGCAGAATGCTCTCTTCGGCGATGGGTCACATGGACGTGCTGGAAAAAATAGAAATTGACTTCGGCCATGCACTACAGACGCTGCATCACTACAACGTCATTTCAATAAGAGCTCACAAATCATCGAAGACTCGAGCGCCTACCTGAGAAGAGGCCACAGTGGAAGGCTCAACCTGCTTCGTTTCGGGGTTGGAGCTATTCGTAACTTGGATTTCCTCGTATTTGAACTTGTCTTCTTTCATCGTTGGAATATAGCTGGTCGAGACATGGTCGAACTTCTCGACGGAGGTCTTCTTCGGGGGCATGGTGCTAGACGGTGAGCGCGAAATGACCTGGAAACCTTCGTCCATGTCAACTACCAGTTCTTCCGGATTCTTGGGTAACTCGAGCGGGCAATCAAGCTGAGGAGCCGTATTCCGCCTGGACTGTCTTGTCACTGCATTCCGTATCTGTCCGTTCCCCGCAGGGCCGGGACTCTTGGCTCGCCTTTTGTGAAGGTAGTGGGGAGTCGCCGGCGAGCCAAAAAGAGCGGCAGGACGGAAACGCCTGGGCGAACTATTAACACTTTCATCTGAAAGAAACGCTTGTCTCTGAAATGCGGATGACAGTAATGTCGGAAACAAGTCATACCTTGTGCGGTGGTGTGGCTTCCCAGTTGCATAACGAGTTGTTGAACGTGGTCGGATATCTTGGCACCGGGATAATGCTTGAGCATCAGGTTTTTTAGCTTTGTTGTCCATAGGCGCTTTTGGTCCAGGCTCTTGGCTTCTATCACAATTTGGTTTCTGGGACTGTCAAAGGGGATCACAATAAACTGCAGCGGATTATCCGCTATCACTTCTGACAACATCAGATTAGAATGCTGCAACAAGAAAACACACAACCATTACATTGAAAGCCATCTTTCTAGCCTGATAAAATAAACTCGCTAAATGGTTGTCAACATCACTTACTGCGATATAGTTTTTGTACAATAAGCTGCGGTCCTCCCTCTTCTTGACAATCAGTAAGCCTTTGTCAAACAAACACAGATTCCGTTCACCTTTGACGCCAATCACTCGGAAAGTGTCCTCCAACGAAAGTTCACCCAAACCGAACAAATTCAAGTGTGCCTGCGAAACACGGAAAGGAACACAAAGTCAATACTTTACGTGTGGGATCGTTTTCCGATACATCGATCAGGGAAAGGGAATTTCGAAAACCGGCTGCAAGTTCGACCGGTCAAGGCTATGCGGAACACGGAATCCCGCAGTAACGTCACGAACATGAATTCTTCCACTTTCAATAGAGCATTATATTATTCCAGAATAAGTATTCAACAGCTTTCGGCTATTCGGTATCTTCTTTGGAATCTCAGGCTTACAGGTTTGTCAATGAGAAGCAGCTGCAGTTCTTCCAATCGGATCGTTCGGTCCCTCTGTTGTTGTAAATCATTTATCTTTTGAGCAATATCCTTCATGTCTTCATGAGCTTGCCGGACGCTGGCATAGCCAGGCATGTCTGCGTCACAGTTATCCAGGAGCTTCTGTAGGAGCAAATGGTACTTCAGGATGCGTTGGATCGGCTTCAGCAGATAAGGCCCTAGGGGCAACACATGGCCAAGATCAGTCTGTCGGTCGCGAAACCATTCAGGTTGTTCTTTGGTCAATAACGCCAGGCACTCGCAGCTGGTCGGAAAGTTCAGACAGTACTCGGCGTAAATATCAAAGTCCGTAGCATGCTGCACGAAGCGCCGAGCAATAAACACTGGACCAGATAAGTCAGGCGGTAATAATAGGCCGTAAAACTTCTCGTGGAATGCCATCAGTTGCTCGAGATTTCCGAAGACCTGATCAACATCGGCGGCGGTGAAGACCGGAGATTCTCTCATTGGACGCAAGTATCCCTGCAAAACACAAAAAATTGATTAAAAAAGACTGGAGAAGGAACCGTCCCTCGATCAGACGACCAACACTAATAAAGACCCTATTTTTGAAAACTCGTTTCTGTTAAGTTAGTCATTGATAGAGCGTTCTTTCGGTGAATTTGGTGGCTATGGATGACATCATGGCTGACATGCTGGATGCTTGTCACTGAGCTCATTTGAACCCATAAGCTGCCCTACTTTTATTCCTTATGGGAATTCTAGGATGCACACCTGGATCACTTGTTTAAGGTCCTCGACGTAGCTTCGTTCCGTTTGGATAATTTCATCCATGACGAAGTGGATCTTTGAACCTGCGGTATTGCCCAGTGAAGACCGACGTGTTGATGGATGGCTGAGTACATCGTTGGGCGCCAAGGATAAAGAAGATCGATGGGAGGTGGACGAGCCCGAGGCCGAACTGCCAGTTGACGAAGAGGAATTCCTCCACACGGAATGCCTGTCCAGATCGTGGGTACAGGATAGGCCGGAATCTGCCGAGAGGTTCGTGTCCACAGAGTGCACTTCATATTCCGAGCTGGAGGCAGGTGAGCTTTTGCGCGGTTCCGGCGCACCATCAAAATCCCCGATATCCTCTGCCATGGTGAAGCTCTCTAGTATGTCCACCATGCAAGTTGTCAGATCAATACTCGATCCTAAAAGACAAGATTCCGTCAAACATAATCTCCCTAACTGCTGGACAAACGTTTTTTTCGTTCCAAGTGATAAAACTGTAAGCTCGACGCCTGAAAGTGTGCGGAACAGAATCAGCAGAAGAAACTTGCTATCGGGAAAAGGCCACCCATTAAAATTTACTCTTCTACCTGTGGCGTGCAAAACGATTATACCGTATTCAGTCGACTGCTGTAAAGTGTTATCTCTCTTTCTAAAACACAGAGTAATTGACGGTCGCGGCCAGATCATAAAGAAGTATCACAGCTCATTCAGCCTACAGGTAACTCTAATCGGATTTCGCCATGGTCCAACATGACACATCGAGAGTAAGCACAAAGAGCACAAGTACGCCCACCGCGAACTACGCACTCGCCTGCGCTACACCTCGTCTTCCGTGTTGTCCTTCCAAATGAATCTTTGATACCAAACAGAAGATAAATCTTGACATCGTTCAAACCATGCCGCATGATTGGCCACAGTAACGCTGAATTTACGACCACGTACGGCCAGACCGTTTGGCTCTTCTGACTGAACCACAAAAAGCTTCGCACATTCCTATCTTATCGCGACCTCGACCATAGCAAAGCACTTTCACGCCTTCCTTTCTTCTCATCAACGGCCATTTCCAGCTCTCTTGAACGACCTCAAACGCGCCATGGTCTCTTTCTCTAAACCTCTAATTGCTTCAATTGAGGCCTTTACAGCCATTTACGATCATTTCCATCTCGCTATTTGCAGCTCCATTCGGAACAACAAAACTGTAAAGCCACAATGAATTTACGGCAGCAATTTTCCCCTTCGAACTCCGCTATCCAAATGCTCTTCGCTTTTCTTATGCAATACCATATCCGTAGCACAGGATCCAGTTTGTTTAATCAGACAGCACGCACGGTATTTAGTCCAAACACTCGAACAAAGACAACGCGATAGGGAATTTCGATCTCCCGTTGAGTTCACCACTTTCCCTCACTACACAGCACCTATGAATAAACCGCCATTTCCATATCGTAACCCATTTCCTTCCCCGCAATCAACCTAACTATTCATCCGTTCGGAAAGGTGGGCTGATGTTTATTCCGCAAGGTCGTTTAATACCAATTAACCCTTTTTTTTCGCGCATATCTTATTCGATTTCATCTCTCTTCCTCGCACGCATTTATGCAAGAACTGCATCCAGAGAAATTGTTCCGGATCGCTGCAGAGACCTCGAGTTGTCTTCCTATTAAATCACCAGCCAGTCCCAGCGGGAACTATATGGACCTCCCTGCAATACGAGCCTCCTGGGTCGCGTCCGGTTATTCCGATTCACTCGATCCAACCATTACCGCCCTAAAGCAACTCAGCAAATTAAGCCCATGTCCATCAGCACGAATACACAGCTGCAACTGTGTAGCACTGAAAAGCTTCAGCAACATAGTGCTCGGTCAAGATTTGAATGAATTGACCATAGCATCTCACAAGCTCTTGACTCGTACTACTCGAGCACAAGTACCGTACTGCAAGAGATACTGGATCCTTTTATGCCGCCCTGACTCTCGTCAACACTGTAGCTCAATAGTTCTCATCAGCATCCACCAAACAACTTTAAGTTTACAATACAGCCGCCACAATGAGCCGACCTCAACGGTGGTAGCATATACACGCAGAAACAAGTGCTGATGTGGGATCGAACTGAAGTTCGAGGTTGCACTTCAGTTTTAACTATTTGAGGATGTTTTCTTCGATTCTTGCTCATACAATGAGAAAATGAAGGGTGCGAAGGGATTTCTCCCATCATCACGACCACAAGGATGCTTATTTCCAACGAGACTTATTTGACCCACAGTGACCATGTTGACTTCCTCGTCTAGAGCTGTCAATCTATCCCTGTTATTATCCTATACGGTCCACTGTCCACGCGGCGTAAACGCCGTAAGCTGGGATTTATGGAGATCGATCCATACGCTGATTGAACCGAGCCATCGATTGTCTGGCGAGATATTTCGAGCTTAGCATTAGCTAGAAGTGTCCAGAATCTATAACGTAAACTCACACCAGCTGTTTGTCCGCAATATCCGTTGGTTGCACTGGCCTGCTGATCGATAGCTTGCCAAGCTTTCCTGCGTTGCTTCCTACAGGCTATACAGCAAACGGAAATCGCACTCTGTCATAATGGTCTCCTACTTGACCGACTTCTGCAATGGTTATAAAGCGGAATCCCGACACACGCTAAGCTGTATCTCCTCGTGATCCCCCAGCTTGTAAAGCTTGGAGATTCCTCCCACGAGGAAGACGGCTGAAGACAAACATGCATTCATTGACACTATAACTTAAAACTTCCATTAGTTTCCGCAGAAAAATGTCTCAAGTGCGCCCGAAACTGCGCAATTATGCCGGAATTCAGTTAATTGAGATTTTTTGCCCGGACGATAGCGAGCATTTTCGAACGTTCAAGTGCGGGTCACATTTCCGCTGAAATACTTTTTCCTTTTTCAGGCAAGAGCGACATCGCGGTTGAAATTCCGGGGATAACTTTCTATTCAAGCTTGCTTGTTGTATTCAAATTAGAAATGCGAAACCCTTCACAAAAACAAACTAGGTTAGAATTACATTCGAAAAGGCTTACCAAAGATTTCACGCCACTCATTGTCCATTGTCGACTTGTAATCCATTAAAGTCCTCAATGATCTCGGCATTTTCGACAGATAGTAGCAACAATGCTGCTCAAATGAAGATTTACGGCGAAGGTTGGACAAGCGCTACTTCGAGCTCACAGTAAGACATGACGGATCTCAGTTCGGACCTCGCAGAAGAAAAACCCCTCAGCACTTTTTGCCGGCCAGAACAAATTGGTACATCATGCAAGAGCTAGCTTGTCGCACGGGGTAGAAGCGAAGAAAAAGCATGGCGCGCAAAAGCAAGAAAATGCTGAAAGGCCCCCACTGTCCATCATGTTGGTCATTAGGTATACAGTAGCTGATGATGAATCGCACAGACTAATCGTTCATACGCATGATATGAGACTACAGCTGCACCGCAGTGTGAGGAACGTGACGGCTAGACGTCACAGCCCACTCTCGTCCTCAGTGAATACATCCGCCCAATGCTTCAGTATGCAACTGTGTAGACGACAGTCGCGCCTTTCTATATGTTGATGTCGGCACCCGTCTGACCATCTGCTCCAGAAATAACACCCATAGCTCGAGCTTAGATCCGTATTCAGAAAATCCATATCCACATTGCTCATTAGAGAGACTGCTTTAACCTCGCATAAATTGGGGAGTCGAACAAGGAAGTAAGCAGCACAGTGTGGAACAGAAGATTAGCTGATTGAGGTGCAGGTCAGCATGTGACCGAACTGGGACTAGGAACAGCAACATCTGTGCTGTTTTGAGGGATATCAGACAAAGTTTAAACTGGGTGTAATGGCGATAAAAGCAAAGCCGCTAGCTTGTTAGCGCACTTGGCAAGATACGCCGTAAATGACTGCGATTAAGCCGTGTCCGACACGAATAGTTCGCCACCATAAAACACCGCTGAACAAACTGTACCCGCCACCCCAGCACACAGCTTGAACTTCCATCTGAGGAAGAAAATCTCTGTACAAGTCAGTAGTGCACGTCACGATACATTGCTGTACAGTATAGTGGAGTACCTCAACTGGGTTTACAGTGGACCATCGAGCGCATAGCTGATCGATCGTACTCCACAGAGCCATAACAAAACATCTCAAGATATGAAGACCCGGTTAAAACTGGACGATTTAGTCGCGCACTGCTGTATGAAAGCACAGCGACTAAATCGCTAATCGGGTGGATTACTTCGTCTTGTGGGTGGTTTTTGAGCCAATTCGGTCGTACCCTCTGAGAAAGCTCAGGCCAAACGAAAAACGGATGGAGGCGGAACCTCACTAAGGCCGTGTACATTTTCTCGACTGGGTCGTTGTGAGTGACGAGGTCGTTATGAAAAACTACGTAGACTTTCTGCACGCTTGAAGAAGCTAGTTCGTGTAGTAGGCGAAATTTCAATCAACCCCACAGTAACCCGAAATATAGCGACGAACCAGCGTTCACAAAATACGGTGGAAAATGCGATCAACCAGCAATCGCAACCTCGCTAGTTACTTTCGAGCTCTGCTCTTCACTTGCGATTCCTATTCGCGCCATTTCTCTCTAATCGTCCCAACAAGACGGATTGCTTTCCCTTTTGCTATCGTCCAAGGCCATCACAGCAACCCTGACTGGATCAAACTGATCATTCGGAAGCTCCATCTTCACATCGGCAGAGATAAGGAGAAAAACGACAACTCCGTGGAGAGATAAAACGCACGATCACCAGCACTCTCCAGTGCTGGGTAGAAAGCTACTAGCCTTTTTTGGCTATTAGCTCTGGTAGGCGCTTTATAATGGAGTTGGTTGGCTACGCTGGTTGCCTACCCTGACGCGTTCAGAAAGTCGACGTAGTCGGCGACGAGGTTAGATGAAACGGGGTTGAAATGACTCATCGCATAATTTTTCGAATTTTTGAACGATTTTTGGGTTGTTATGAGTAACCCACTGCTGGGTTAAACATAATCGCCTTTATGAACGCTGGTTCATCATAATCCTCATAACGACCTAGTAGCCTACCACTAAATGAACACGGCCTAATACAGCTGGAAATTTTCCTTGCTCAAATCAACCGAGCCTGGCTTGATTCAACACTTTTGTTTTGAGCAAGTGGCCATTTTGAATTTCGCTTTGTGGAACTCTCCATTTTCCCGGAGAAAGTGATCCGTTTCTTGATAAGCTTTCGTAATCTGAGCTTTTTATACGACTACGAGTTTAACGAAGTGACCAGGCCTTGCTGTGGAGCCAAAAATGATGTTTTACGGACGCGTAAGGCGAGTGGATCGGAGCCATGGCGTCTACCTACCACTGGGGCGATCTCGTTCGCTCCCGTTTTTCACGTCCTTTCGCCCGAGCTCGGACTCATCGATCTCAGGGTAAGAATTCTGCTTTCTTCAACCCTGAAATTCAGAATATTCTAACATGAGCCTAAGGATTTGCGGACTGGGCCGTTTCTGATCGTTTGGAGGCTTTGTAACGTTGATTGTGCTGACCGTTGATTGGTTGCTTTTATTCTTACGGTGTTCTTCTTGCAGTGCGACAGCTGATGCCGTTCGCTTCTCGGAACGGACAAGGGTTCCAATATACATTACCAAGGAGTGCCGAGCACAACAGCCATCCGATCTGAAGAGCGAGCTCGCGGTTTCACAAGTAAGCAGATTGATACGGTACGTCGACCGGATTCGGGTTTTTTTTCCAGACGTTTGCTCCAGCACATTCAGCTGCTTGATGGCTAATTTTTGGTTGTTTACAGACACATCTGACTCGCAACCGGAAGAGAATACTTCTTTGTTAATCTGTTTACCGTTCCCTTGTTCGTTCGTCTGACACCGCATGCCTTCTGACGGCCTTTTCGAGCTCGACATGGGTGTAGCAGATTGCTGTAAAAAGGTTAAGATTATCTTATGTGCATGGCACATTTTGGTCATTGAGGTTTATCCTCCGCTGCGTTTCTATACAGTTTTTAGCTTGTCGTGGTTTGGTTTTTCTGCTCTTTTGCACTTGTTTGGTCGAGTTAAAATTTCCACCAGAAATCATGTTTTCCGTCTCTACTGTAGCTAGGAAAAAAAGCAGAATCTGTGTCTGGATTATGCATCTTTTTTGGCTCGAATGAACGGCCAATTCAGAGCTTTCTTGATACAGAATAAACACTAATCCGTGTTCCAAAACTGCCTATTTTCGGAAATAGAAGAAGCTCTTCTTGATAGAATGAAAACAGCGTTTTCTGGGTTTCTTTTCCTCGAAGTTTTAGCCTATCTGATGTTGAAAAACAGGCTTTTTTAGATCCGGGCTAGAAGCGTGCAACTTTTTCTAGGGCTTTGACACCTTGTTTCGTATTGTTTTCTCTGTCTTTAAAACAAACACTGTATTCTCTCCGGAAATGGATGTACGTTACTCAATTCAAAATGTGAAACTGCAGATATGGTCGGTAGGCGGTAGCTCATACGATTGAAACAGCTGTGACGCCACAGGATTCAATCAATCCAATCAATCCGGAGAGTTCACATTTTGCTTGGTTCAGTTATGAAATCAGCTGTTCAGTGAATGACTCGCACAGACTAATAGTATTTTGTCCGACTGCGCTGATTGCTTTGTATCACTTCTCGTCGAACGTTCTTTTCCTACTGAACCTAGAGTTTCGTGGCTTACCGTGTTAACCATTCTGTCTCAGCTGTCGTGCGATGTCAGTTTTCTCTGTGAGCTGTCTCTTACTGTAGTTTGACTCCATAAAACGGCTACTAAAGCTGTCCGTAAATACGTCAAGATCTGACGCCATGCTGGCTTTGTGTAACAGCTACGCTAACACTCCAGTGAACCAGATATCAGTGACGTACATCTATTTCCGGAGAGAATACAGCACCAGAAATTCAGCTAACAAAACGGCAAGGCCGGCTTCCGGACGCTGAACGGAACTACGTTTGATTATCAGGGGACGTGAATGGGTTGTCACGTGCAAAGTAGCGGACTCCGAGATTCTATGTCTGAAATTTCTGCCTCATTTTTGTGTTCGTTCCACGTCTCGAAAATACATTTGCAAGGAAAGCATCCTAAAGACAAAATTCGTCTTGCATGAAATGAATACATCTGTCAACGACGCCAGCAGTAACAACGTAACAGACCTACTCGAAACTGTTTTTCCCATTAAGTCACACCCACTTCGCTGTTCATCACAATAAACTCCATACTTGATAAGATTCAACAGTTTATTTTGTCTACAGTAAAAATATCAGGGTACTCGACGAAGATAAAGAACAGTCGGCTAGCTTGGATAAATCGTGAAGCTAATGAGCCATGACGAAATGATAAAGACTTGGTCGTGCTTCAGTGATAAATGCCTGCGAAGGACACAAAACGAAGAAAAACGACGCTGCGCTTCACCGGCCTGGATGTCGTAGTTCAAGCTGGAAAAGTGTGTCAGAGAACACGTGGTTGTGTTGACTTGGTGATTAGCCTTTTACAAATTTGTAGAAAGGAACAACTGTGACTGACAGTTAATTTCAGATTTCTAACTCGTGATTACAGCTCTCGGTTTCTTAAGATGTGATTATCTGCCAGTGAAACGACCACAAAAAACATGTTTCAGCTATATTGCTCCACTTCTCGAGTTCCTAAAGGCTATAGATTTGCGAAGTTCGGCAGGTTCGCTTGACTACTTACAACCCGGAGGAAACAGAGAGTAACACTGGTTGAATAAAAGCACGGCTGCTTCCCGGATCCAGCTTCACTTTTCGTTTGCCACCAAAGTACAACATATTCTGCTTGGTAACGGTCTCACCTTCCAAACACTTCCGGAATGGACTCAACCTCCGAGCTCTGTTCTTTTTCGAGGCCGCAAATTCATTTGCACCATGTTCCACGAATATACTCATTCTTATATCCGGTCAAGCACATGAACAAAAGATTAGTGTCGAGATATCTAATAAAACGGATCCGGAAGTGGGACGAGAGTTCCTGAATATTTTTCGCTTGCGATGAAAGAATAGCGCGCCATGAGATTCGAGATCAAAACATATTTTTAGTGTTCATTGCAATCGCAAAGCCTGAAGTCAGCTTCTGAATCAAAGCGAAGTCCAAGAATTTACATTACCATAAGTGCCTCATTCTACCATGCATAAATATCACGTAAGCTATAAAAAGTCATGCATGAACTGAAAGCCATCAATTGAGCTTCAGCCTTTGCAACTTCAGATCTTTCATAACGTCCAAACTTGAACTATGGCGGGGCCACTGTTCATGCTGATGGTCAGCAGTGTTAGTCTCTACAAATCAACATCCTGTTGTGCCAAGAATCACCTACACAAAGAGCGAAAACGCCACCATTTATTTACACAGTCGAGGTCTGCAACAGTTGATTTCCACCGGTATTCCAAAGCCTTAGGTGATCTTTCGATTTCTACCACAACGCCATCTACACGAGAAAGTAAAGAAATCATTCATTATTCATACAGCGAAAGTAATTCTTTCAACGGCAGAGTGCGTTTCACTGCTCTCGCTCTCGGAACAATGAGGCCTGAAACAATGACAGACAGAAAAAGTAATTTCAGGCATAGAATTCGTGTTTGAAGACAAGGTTGATAAGCCTAATTGAGCCGCCGCTTATTAACATTCCGCCTTGTAATTCACTGCGCAGTAGCCTATGGGCGATCTGGCCCAGAGTCATCGAGCACTTTGCTGACGGCCTGCCTGTACCCGCCGGAATGTAGTTCCGTCACTTAACAATTGAATGCTTTGGTGTATTGTTTTCCCAGACCAAACAGCTACTGTATCTCTGCTTCCACATCACGTTCAGCTCAAATTGACTACTGTAAAATATAAACTATGACATTCCACAGACGAGGGAATGCTGAATATCTGATTTGAATGCTACAATCGTGTTGTACAGTAACAACATACACAGAACAGCAGCTTTTTTGGGAGGAAAGCAAACAAGTGACTGAACCTGATACGGTGATACCGGTGAGTGCGGTTACGCAATGTCAGGAGGTCACGTACATGACTTTGAAGTGTGAAAACATTAACGGTAGTCGACACGCATATCAGTCACAGTAATCAATTATTTCAAGGTACACCGGCATGAAATATAAATTCAGAAAGAAGATGGGAAAAACCACTTCGGATCCTGTTACATAATTGCACTTTTCGATATTCAAAGAGTCTCAATTTTCACGTGTAATATTTGACTTACGTTTTACAAAGGGAATATTCCAGAAACAGAAGCCTTATCCAGCGGCGCAGTGCATCAACTACGTTAATTGATATATGGGACAGGTGGCTGGAGCAGTCGTACAGACGATGTCAGAACACTTGGAGGAAATCAGTAGCTGCGACAGAATCAACAGGTAAGTGCACACGTATGGTGTTACTCGATGACACTAAAGCTGGTCAAACGATGTTCAGGCATCATAGGTAAAAGCCCTATCAAACTAGAGCTGATAATGTCTTAACAAATGACGCGAGTCTGGACAATGAGAAAATTCCTCACCTGGGCGACAGGCGCTGGTAAGTATGCTTCGATAAGACTGATGAAATTCATAGCTCAAGGGGGCGTACGGTGGTTCATGAAAGCCTCGGACTTCAGAAGTGAGCGAGGTGCAGCCGGCATGGGTATGACGGTATGTACAGTATCATTCATCACTTCAGCGTACGTGACGAAGCATCTCATTTATGGGGCCACACTGCTTCAATGAACATTAACGCACTCTCTGCAGTGTCTGCACGATGATATACGTTCCCGGAAGCTTTTTGTCGAGGAAACCATCAGAGAATCCCACTCATAGACCGGTACAGTACCTTGCGTCCATAGTGAGCATAAAGAACAGTGCTTCAGGAAAACTGACCGTACTGGTCTCAAGCGAAACATAAAAGAGTATCGTGGTGGCGCCATCTACAACACGATTCATTAGTTGCCTGCACTAATATCACTGCGAAATGCGAAGCTTTCTTCCTGTAAGCATTTTGATGGCATGGCACGGTAGCATAAAAGTAAATCTAGTGTAGCAGTGCTGGAATATTGGCTGCGTGTGTACAGAAATTGTCGGAAGCCGATTGGCTAGACTGAGGTTATCGTAATGCCCTGTGCAGACATTCGACCCGTGGCAACCCGACCATAAGCGTCGCATCCGGTGGCGTTGGAACCGATTCCAGATTTTGTGGCTGCGCTTTGACCTAACTGAAGATGATGCTCGTTCCCGACGGACTGCTGCAGTGCCGGTTGGGGAAGACCTTTTGCGTCGGTCGGCAGCTCTGCCGAAAAAGATTGCAGATGGATCGTCCGTATGCACCGTTGGCCACGAAGAAGAAAACTTAGAAACAGATGTTTATTAGTTTGGTTTGGATAGAAAAGTCCGATGGACGCTTCGTTGCATCAAGCTGAACGTAATTGCCCTGCACACTTTCGTCTGAAACTTCGGCTTACCTGCTTCCAATGGCCACGGCCCTTGCTTTATAAGGAAGTCTGCTATTGATCATGATACTCTTCTTAGGCCTTCTAAAAGCGGCTTTCGATCAGATTCTCCTCCAAACAGTCCTTTCTCAAGAAACAAGGCTCGACGAGCTTGTTGTCAATATCTCAACATTGTCGGAAACAGCACAGATCACTGTCGTTCACAAAGATGTGCAGCGGCGCATATCGTCAGCCATATGTTTTGCCTGCATCTTCGTTTCGTATCGTCGTCTGCCCGTGGTCTTCACCGACTTTCGTGACAGAGAGGTCCACAAGGTTGAGAGCGACGAGCGTCCTAGACTTCGGTTCAGGTGTGCCTTCACCATCCTCCGAAACGACGGGTTCAGCGCACAATACAGCACAAAATTCAGGGAATAATTCAAGCCCATCAAGAAGTTCTTCACTGGTACCCAATGTGCTCGTTCCAGTCTTGTCCTTCTCCGAACACACGCTCGGTCCAGGATTTCCAGTCCGTTATCCCATACCGCCACGCTCTGCGTGCTGAGATACAGCATTACGCAAACAGCCAGCATCACCGAGGCGTTGCGGTCCGACGGCGGGGTTGGCTTATTGGCTTTGCTTGATCTTACGATAACTTGAAGTTCTGCAGCACGAGCGCGCCGTTTGAGCACCAGTAGGCGCAGTAGTGTTCCATTGAGCAGAAGAACGATAAGGAAGGTTAAAATAGGAAGAAGAGCCTACGACAAAGTTTACTTCAGTCATGTGATGTCACTGCGGAATACCGTGTTTGTTTTACGCTTACCAGCAACCAGACGTGAAGGAGGTGCCAGCGCTCGAGGAGCCATGGACGTAAAGGAAGAGGGCCGTAACCGGCATCATTAGCGATGAACCAGTAATAATCGACCAGACGGTTCAGGGTGATCAAGAAGGCGCTAATGATGATCCCGATGACAATGTGAGCTGCCTGCTTGACGGCGTTTACCCGCTTCGTGCGTAGTGGAGATTTGACGGCGATGAAGCGGTCTACACTGAAGGCAACCACAGTCCTATCAATACAGAATAGAGATGACTCTAAAAACTTGATTTCGTTCAGACCGGTATAAGTTTATCAGATAGGAATGACAAACATTACCAGTCTGACGTAAATGCGGCCATTTCGCCGGTAAAGGTGCAGAAACCATGGAGGCTGGTAAAGAAGGCGAGGAAGCCCTCGCTATGGTCACTGCTAATGGTTTTCATGAAGACCAAAAAGCCACCCCACCTGCGAGAGCACAGTATTAATACAGTACTTTACCTGACACGTTGACCGCTATCCATAGCAGTCAATTGATTCAGTGCATCTAGTGAAACTTACATGTACAGAAAATCGCCGATGGCTAATGCAAGGAGGTACACGTTCTTCGATGTGCGAGGCTTTTCTCCGCCAAGAACCAAGAAGTTTAGAAGGTTGCCAGCGGATGCAATCACCAATAGAATGGGATATGACACAAAATCCAGGTAGAAGATATTCGGTCGCGGAGGGCGACTTTCCAGTTCCCATCCACAACGAAGTCCAGTATCGTGGCTGGTATTTGTGCTAAACGAGCTGTTCATCGTTTCTAGAATGCCAAACAGCGCGGATGACTGCGTCCACTATTTTGTATGATGAACCTCTTGTGCAAGTGCATGAGCGTGTTTGTAACCAACACACACTGGACCTTTTGTAGGGAGCGCTCCTTGCGTGAGGAGACGCACTTAGAGGAAATGCTGGCTTTTCAATGTCAAAGTCAAGACTAGATTAGTCCATCTTGTTTCTGGCAGATGGCAATCAAATGAGCTGCGGGTTTAGTAGACGAAAGCAGTAATCGAGGGGGAAAAAGGGCCACATGCGGGAAGGCGTGATTAAAATACGAGATTTCAACTTCAAGCGGTCGGTCGACGAAGACGCTGATGTTTCTGTCCTCCTGAAGGTCTATAGTGGCCCTTAACATCCTATGAAAACCACATTAACGATCGTTGGTCCTTACTTGCGCTCGACATCACTGCAAGCCAAACCTATGTAGCGATGCCTTAGACAGATAGCCGCACGGAGTTTCCAATGGTCAGTAAAGTGAGGATCATTCATGATGGTGGACAATGACATCAACTGAGCATGGATGAAGCTACGATGCATAAATTTGGATAAAACAACTTATCGAGAAGCGAAGGCTGAACTTTACACTTTTACCCAAGACATGAAATGACGCATCAATGAAGAGAAATGTCTGACCTCACAGTTTGCTCTTTGGCGGTCTCCCTCTGCCAGAAGCGCCACTGGTGATGAGGCTGCTTTTCTTGACGTCCGTCGGCTCCGTTTCAGCCACAGAGACGTTTGGCGCCACATCTTCCTTCTTTACACCTACCAGGCAAAGAAAGGGTAAGTGTTCACAATCGCGAAAGTCGAGCTAAATCTTCTTTCAATTTCTGACAGGAGAGAGTTGAATCAACTTCGACCTGAATCCTCGTTCGAACCTTGCAAGTCTTGCTGCAGTTCTTCGGATCGTTTCAGAATGTGGTAGCCGGTGGCCAGCCGATGAATCAACAGCTGGCTGATGAGCAACGTGTCGTTCAAACACTGCTCGTAGGCTTCAATCCGCGCAGCTCCAGTCAACGTCGCCGCACCCGTATGCAGCACATCTGAAAGACAGACCATGCTATCTTCTGATCATTACCATGGTAAGCTGAAGTTTGATGCATCATAGCGAACGTACCTGGGTCGGTGAGATCAACCCCTTCGATGACCAAGCGAGCGAAACTCCCAAACTCATCTTCGACGGTCACCGTCTCCTTTCCGCTTTCCGATCCATCAAGCGGCAAGCCCAACCGTTCTACAAGAGAAATATCCCCCTGCTGTACATGCTCAAAATTACCCGCATCAACCACACGACATATCGCAGATCCCACCTAAAGCCGCGCTGTGTATCGAGGCAAAGTGAGGTGCTTTGAGCGGCAGCTCGATTGTCGGCTCGGGTACCGCTTCTTTCTTGCCTTTCTTTGACGGCCTGTCTGCTTTCCCCCTCTTCTCCTTGGCTGGCTCCTTACTGGCCGTCTCTTCACTTACTGCCGCTCGATCAGCGGTCGGAGTATGATCGACCACAATCGCGGGCAGACTGGCTGATGGTGGACCGATCAACTCTTGCTGAGGTCTCTCTTCGATTTTCGGCACGGTCGAGGCTGCCTGGGTCTTTTCTTTCTTCTTTCGTGGAGGAGCAGGGACTGGTCGGGCAGGAGCAGGCTCCTGAGGTTCGGCGGGACGTAGAAGGTGTTCCACTCTGATCAAGGCTGATTCGGAAGTGGGTGCTGCTCTTGGTTTCGGAGTAGCTTCGAGGGCAGGTTCTGCAGCTTTCGTTTCTTGGGCGACTTCCTTGCTTTTGCGAGCTTTCTTTGTCTTGGCTGGCTTGTCAAGCGCCAAGACTGACACGTACTTTTCCTCCTCGACCACGCCCTTTTTGGCATCCACCAGACCTAGAGACACAAAGCAGCCGGTGTGAAAATTTTGACAGTCTGGGACGTCGGCAAACAAATTCAGCCAGATCGTTACCTCAAGTGGCGCACAGTCTCCGTGTTTCTGGCGAAAACCGTGCGCCATTTGGGAAAACGATCAATTCATCTACCGAGCTCCATTTGCTATTCTCTGCAGCGGTAAGCCGTGAAAAATATTCTTACCTGTTGCTGGCGTAGTAGTGGTGGCTATGATACCTCCAGCGTCGCGGCTCGTCGGCGAAGCGCTTCCCGAAGTAGACTTGGCTTCTTCCACAGAAACCGTCAGTGCATCTTCGCCCTTCTTACTTCTTGACTTCTTTCTCTTCTTACTTTCACGAACTTGCTCCTCAGCTGGCTTTTCCTGTGCCTGAACAACGACTGCACTATCCACTTCTTCCACCTTTAGGGTAACGACCTCCACCACGTTGGCAGCAACTCCACTCTGCTCACTAGGCTTCACTTCCGGCGCGTCACTTTTCACTTTCTTCTTGTCCACCTTCCCTTTCCCCTTACCGCTCTTTGACTTTCTCGGCTTGACTTCCTCCCCAGCGAGCCGATCAGTGTCCCCAGCACTTTCTTTCGAAGTACTGGGAACTTTCTCGGCCTCCTTGGCAGGCGCGGAACTTCTGGCCACATCTGAACTCTCTTCCGGTATCGTCTTCAGTGGCGACTTCTCCCTCGGCACCGTTTCACCCGCTGATTTTGACTTCTTCATTTCAGGTACCGTGTCTTCCACCGCTGGTCGAGTCGCCGCAGCAGAAGGAACCCTCGCTCGCTTCGGCACTTCCGGTACAGCCAGTGCGGACGTGCTGTCCGACCTCGACCGTTTCCTTTGGGCTTTCGCCGTCTCGGCTGTTTCCACTTTAACCTTGTCTTCTTCTGAAGCAAGAATGCCTTTGCTAGGAAGGGTGCTTTCAGGGACTGCTTCGGGGTGTTCGGATGTAGCGGACGTGGTCGACGCGGTGTCGGCCATAGAGTGGTCGTTGGAAGGGGACAGGTTCATGGCTTTGTCCAGTTGGGCGCGGTAAGTACTCCATTCTGCACGGCGAAGCGGCGCGCGGATCTTGGACAGCTGAGAAGAATTCAACGTGCTCGGGCCCACTTCGGTCAGGCTGACGACACCCGTGATGGCAGCCAACGGTACCCATTCATCGTACCTGTAATACGTAAAATAACTTGTAGCAAGATTGACAAGTCCAGACTGACTGCTAGTGTCCCATACTTGCAAGCACCAACGACTAGGAATGAGACTGACCGATAAAAACGCCTCGCGCGTGATACAGTGTACGACAAAATAAACCGTTAAAAATGGGTGTTGGATGGAACCAGATGGATGAAGCCAATGAAATTTGCGCATGTAGCAAAATATAATTCTCATTGGCCGAGTCGTAAATAATTTCCAGCTGCAATATCACGCCCAGTTTTAACGGTTAATTTTGTCGTACACTGTATCGTACGTCCTTAGGGGTAGTTTTACACAAAATGAAAGTCGACGCTTGACTATTTTCTTCCACCAATTACGCATCGTTTCGAAAATATATTACCGTTTATTCCAGCCTTCATAGTGGACGTAAAACGCCACATTGCCCACATTGTCGACAATTCTGGCTGGGTACGCTATGGGTACCGGTCCCTTCTTCACCTTCCTGTACAAGACGGTGACGATGGCTCCTGGCTTCAACACCGACGGATCCGTTCTACAACCAGAAGCCCGCTTTCAAAATCGACCATTCTGTTACATGGAAGCCTGGCAAACAAAACTCGAGAAAATTGTTTTCCCAAGTGGCGCACACTATCGATATGAATGCCTGATAGCGTGCGCCACTTGGACCACTTGATACACATCCTCAGTATGACAGTATCACAGACTCGAGGTCGAGTTCGCCTGCCGAGCTGCCATACGGTGTAACTGAGTAGTAAGTACGCTGCCTCACATCTGGGGAGTATCAGGCACAGCCTTGTCTCGCATGGCCATCCAGCCCGCGTCGCCCGCAGGTGCCACGTCTCCACTCTCCTCTGAGATGCTCCTGTCGACCTTAGACGTTGAAGCTATGCTTTCTCCTGGCCCTTCCTCAACCGGTACATCCGAGGTCGAAGTTGGAGCCTTACTTCTCTTGGCTTTCGGCTCGTTTACCGAGAGAATCAAACGACCATCGGCTGTCGTGTTGAGTTCCCTTGCCACGCTGGCTGGTGGCCGTCCTCGGCGCTTCTTCCCGCCTTGTTGTGGACTGGTCGGTCGCTTTTTCGGCACGGGACTGTGAGATAAAGACTCAAAGTGGTCTGGTGGTGGAACCGAATTCCTTGACTCTTGTGTAGTGTAGCGTTTCCGCCCGAGGCGGATGTCGGTGACGCTGGAACCGAGGGAACGGTAGATGCTTTCGAAACCACCGTGCCCATGAAGATACCTGATGAGGAAAATGATATAATTCTGGGGATATTCTAATATCCAAAAACGCGTTATGGACCATGCTTTATATTACATTCTCACACCGTTGGACTCTGTCTGAATTATTTTTTATCAATTAGGAGCTCGGAAAACAATTCGACATAATCGTTTCCCAAGTGGCGCACGTTTCCAGCGTTGTCGACTGACTGCATGCGCCCCTTGGAAAAAAATTATCTGCCTCGCGCCTGCAGAATTCTGATGATCTTTGGATAGATCCTGTATTATTCAAAATCATGATGTTTTACAGAATTTTTGGCGGCGTACTTTTGGTAAATTTCTTTCAGGACAGGTGCGCTTGTCCCCTGCATTGCGAACCCCAATTCCTCCCTGATATCTTCCCACTTATTCTCCTGGTTGCACTTGTTATAACCTCCGGCGTTATGGACCGCCTTGTACAGTTTGTACATGTCCACCGGCTTGTCTTCAACCATGGCGGCGTTGTCGTACGGATGTCCACGTTCGTCCGACCATTTAATGAACTGGATCATGAAGCGGTTAGCCTCCGACTCTTCCTCGTCGTCATCCCTGGTGGACGCCGCATCCTCGTTGCCGTCTTCACTGCTCTCCCGCGGAGCTTCCACCGGAAGAAACATGCTGGTGGACCATGTGGGCGGTAGAATCTGCTCGCGGAAGAAGAGTAGGGCCGAATCCGACTTGAGGACGCGATCTTCGTCTGGAAAAGTGTAGACACCTTCGTGGAACAGCTTCACCTGGTCCCTTCGAGCCTGTAAAATAATTAATACTCAAAACATCAGTGCATAAAATCCTAAATCGCCACACATACTCGTTAAGAACGTTCTTCCGAGTGGCGCACGTCGTGACCTAGTAACACTGAGAATAATCGCCACTTAGGAAGACAATAAAAAAACATTTTTCTGGTGGCGCACGCGTCGGCCAGAATAACTGAACACGTGCGCCACTTGGCAAAACAACAATAATAATATCATGGAGCTTGCGTGCTAAGCTTCTAAGTGAAGACAGTGGGAGACCTTACCTTAATGTATGAGGAATTGCTGAAGAGTCTGATGAGTACTTCGTTTCCATCAGTTACTTTAGACTTCTTTCTCGATTCAGGATGAACGACGACGCCAGGCAGCCACTTGCACTTCTTCCGTCCATTCTGCAGGACGCAGACGACCGTCTTAACTGGATACTCTTCTTGTAATGTCGGTCCTTTGGCCCCAGTTGCGTCGCTTGACGTCGCCGCTGCAGCCGGAACCACTTCTTCTTTCAGTGGCTCCCTCGGTTCGGGTTTGACAGTCCCGTTCGCAGGTGGATGAAGACGAGCTGCTGGTACTTCCGGCGTGGTTTCACTGTCACCTAGCCGTCTTCTCGGCGACGTCCTTGCAGTTTCCTTCTCGGTGTCTTTCTGCGCTCTCGTAGCTGCCGAAGGAACATCCAGCGTGGGTTTGACTGTTGACTCTGGAGCGCTGGCAGCGTTGACCTCGGTCTCGTCTGTTTCTTTCGTACTTCCGGTTGCGTTCACTTCTTTGGATATGGCTTCTTCTGCCGCGAGAGCCTTAGCGGCTTTACTTTTATTCGAAGGTGGCCGACCAACTCTTCTTTTCACTTGTGGTTGGACTACTTGTGTCAATTCTATACGGTCCCTTTCCGGTTTCACGTCAGCTGGTGTTGCAACAGCTTCATCTTTAAGCTTTTCTACCTCTTTCGCTTTCTCCGGTTCAGAGGCTTTTGAGGTGGAGGGAGCGTTGAGGTCGGTGGACTCGTCCATCGAGACTATGTCTTTAAGAGAAGACTGTGAGGAATCTGACTCGTCCACTTTAGGAAGGCGCTCTTTGCGTCCATTGTTGGAAGTGGAAGTGTAAGTTACTGGTCGACGTTGCCTTACTGAACGACGGACAGACTCCACGTCTGAACTGTCATCCGTCTCACCACTGACAATAGAGTCGTTCCTACCTGATCGCTTCTTGCTTGGCGCATCCTCTGCGGCACCTGCAACGAAAGTACAGAAGGAACACACCTCAAGACTGGGCAAAATGCGAAGGAAACCAACGAGCTCGATCAATTCGCGCATGATATCACGTATCATGCCACACGTATAATTACACCACGTGAAAGTGACGTTAACTGATATTATATACGCACATCTTGATACACCACGTGCAGTTTCAGGATTAGTGTACGCAAACAGCACGTGGTGGATTACATCATTAGAATTCTATCAGACCATTTTGCTTTACCTGATGTGGAAGCAGCCATCTTTTCGGGTTGAGTTAACGGAAGATTATCCAGGGAAATACTCTGATCGAAGTGTTTACCACTCTTCAGCAACAGCGAATTTCTCTTGAGCTTCTTCTCATCACCATCATTGAAATCGACGACATACGTGGAGAAGTCAGTTGACTGCAGAACGATGACTTGGAGGGTAGCCTCGGTGGTTGGATGGCGCACGGTGACTTCGCCGTCAACGCGTATATCTTTCAGCTCCGTGATGATGTTGGGACTTCTCACAGTAAAGACGTCTCCTTCTGGAACGGGTCGCACTCTGAGCTTGACGTCGGGAGTGAGAGATCGGATCTTGGCCTCGCAGAAGGCCCCGTTGAAACGAGCGCTAACTTCTGTCCCCAGCACCAAAACGACTGGCTCATCCTTACTCTGTGGAGGCATCCTCCGTTCGGCCACACTTGCAAATCTTCACTCTGAAGCTTTGAGTTTCACCGACAAACTGAAAGTCACCAGGTGAGAAAACGGCGACAGCGAAAACCAGAGACAGAGGGGGAAAACTGGAAATTAAAAACCAAAATGGGGGGAACGAGAATGCAAAAGTAAAAAACAATGCCCCCCTCCCCCCTAGAGCTGTAATGCGCGGAGCCAAAGTCCCCAGGAAAAGTGGCCGCCCTGGGACGGGGTGGAGCTGCGCATGCGCAGAGTATAAGTGCAGCCAATGAATCCCTCGCGCCCGTATTAAGTCATAAAAGTGAGCAGTGGATCACACGGGGCCTACGGGCTCCAAAATCAATGCATTCCCCCATCCACTCGCGCACCTCGCACGCTAATTGGACCCACTTCTGCGCCACTTTACCGTTTCTCATCACCCTCGTGAACTTGCGCGTCGAGATAGCTAAGGCCTAACGTGAATGTATGCCAGAACAGCAAACAGATCAGTATACAAGACTGTATAAAACGACGCTTCGCAAGTCAGCAATTCTCGAAGGTGTAACAGAACAAAGCTGGTTAGCTAGAAGACAACGGTCCTAAGCTTCCTGGAATTTTGCGCTAGTTTATCCGGCCATTCTTCCTTTCTTGCGTTCTCCACCACCAGTCGAGGCCTTCTCACCCTTGTCCTGAGCCATGGCCGAACCCCCCGTCTTCTTGGGTAGCAGCGTTGGTGCGATGTTGGGCAAGACACTACGTTGAGCGATAGCCACTCCAGGCAGAAGTGCGTTCAACTGCAGAGAGAACAAGGGGCATTTTCGAATTAGTCAAGCAATCGTTAGTATATAGAAGAGATATTGATTGGGCAAAAACAAGCTAACCTCTTCGCCGTTTCGCACAGCGAGCTGGAAACGACGGGGAATAACGCGAGACTACTTGTTATCGTGGGCAGCGTTTCCAGCCAGGTGCAGGACTTCGGCAGCGAGGTACTAGAGGACGGCAGCAGGTAGACGGAAGCTCCAGCACCGATTCATACAGCGTAGTTTCTCTTGCGAGCATACGAAGGATGCGACCGACGAGACACTCCAGCAAGTCCAGCGCGGCTAGAGCGGCACGTGGACGTGGTCTTTCCCTTGACTTTGCCTCCTTTTCCGTCTCCATCCAGAACTGTTCTGAAAAGGAAGCACAGCAGGAACGGATAGAAGAAGATCAGAAGACATCACCAAAATGTTTACAAAAATTCGGAATAAAACTTTTTCGTCGAAGATAGCAGACTGTAGGGGGCAAAACGTGACGTCAGCTTGTCATCCTGATGGGACAACTGCTTCTTTCACGACCGAATATCAATTTTGCAGGAGACGGCTCGCCAAACGTCGAGCAACACGACCAGGTGACCGCCGATTACTTCAAGGTTGATTTGATCAAGTAATCAAGTGTGTGTCCGATTTGCTGATCGCTCTCGAGCGCACAGGGTGGTGGGTAGACTCGTGAAAATGTGAACCGTCCAAACTTAAAATGGGGCGTTCGAACTGTCACATCTCGGTGGTATCAGGTGATAAGGTATGACTTGTCGGCCACCAACATAAAATTTTATTACAACTTTCCCCAGTTTGAATCTAATCCTTTTTAATCGAAGTATTCACCATTACTATCGACACACTTTTGCCATTTTTCCGGTAGACAAGATAGGCCTTTACGGAAGAACTCGAGAGAAAGAGAACCGGCGAAGTTCTCGAAGACACTTTTCACAGCTTCTTCGGAATTAAATTTTCTTCCTCTCAAAAAGTTATCAAAATTCAAAAAGAAGTGATAATCTGTTGGAGCTAAGTCAGGACTGTATGATGGATGAGGAAGAGTTTCCAGACCGAGCTCGCGTAATTTGGCAGAAGTCTTTTTCGCGGAGTGAGCTTTTGCGTTGTCGTGTAGCAGCAGGGGCTTGTCACGATTGACCAACTTTGGTTGCTTGACGGTCAGCTTCTTCATCATTTCTTCCAGTTCCAGAGAGTAGTAGTCTGCTACTATTGTTTTGCCAGGAGGAAGAAAGTCATAGTGCACTATCCCTTCCATTGTCCACTAAACAGTAACCATGATCTTGCGTTGGTGAGGCTCAGGCTTTGGAATAGTTTTCGGGACTTCACCTGGGCTCAAAATTACCTTCTTCCGCTTCCGGTTGTTGTAAAGAATCCACTTCTCATCACACGTAACAATTCGATGAAGGAAAGGTTCGTTTCTGGAACGGTTGAGGAGAGAAAGACACACGTCCACCCGGTGCCTTTTCTGGAGTGCGCTAAGTTCATGAGGTACCCACTTTTCCAACTTTTTAACCTTACCGATCTGACGAAGGTTCAAATCGATAGTCACGGGTGATACGTTGAAGTGTTGAGACAATACGGCAGACGTTTGGGAAGGATCGGACTCCACCAGCTCTCTCAGCTCGTCGTTGTTCACTTTCAGTTTTGGCCTTCCGTGAGGGTGATCTTCGAGACTAAAATCTCCCGAACGGAGACGAGCATACCATCGTTCCACCGTACGTTCGTTAGTGGCGTCTTCACCAAACACATTGTTGGTATTCCGAACTGTCTGTGCTGCGTTGGTGCCGCGACGAAATTCATACTCGAAAATAGTCCGTAACTTGCTCTTGTCCATGGGCGCGCCAATAACTCCACAGAGAGGGCAGAAGCAACAAACTAACATAAACGAAGCAGCGAAAGATAGTAGACGAACACTAGCATCGACACAAAAAAAACGAGACGAAACGATCGCGCTAAAAGAGAGATATGGATTTTTCAATGTGAGACTGGTGTGAGCCGACAAGTCATACCTTATCACCTGATAGAACCGTAATTATATTTCAGTTAGCGTGGGGCGACTGGCATCCGCCGAGTCCGAATACCCACCCAGTCCTCGGCGCGTGGAGTCTTCAGTCGAGGAGGACCGTGGCGCTGGTGCATCCGTCCCGAAATTTTTATCTAATTAGAGATTCCTCTACCTATCGCACCGGCGCCCGGATGGATATAGAGAACTGCACCATTTTGCTGTCGACAAATGCGATTTCAGTTCTTTAAGTCCATCCGAAGGGCAGGGCTTTCGCCCATCCCTTCTATCGAGGCTCAGCTTTCGCTGAACCCTTCCGCTACTGTCGAATTAGGGTTATGAGACGCAGTGAGGGACAAGACTTTCGTCCACCTCATATCTAGAGTTTAGCTTCGCTGATCCCTTCATTTCACTTCCGCCTTCGGTAAACAACTTTGTCTCATTTTTACTATTCTACGTTCGAGGGTCTAAAATCGGATAAAACGGTACGTATCTACTCTAAGAGATAAAACGCCTGATCACATCATTCGAAGACCTCTCTCGAACGTTGAAGCAGAAAGACATTAAACAGGCTATATTTTTTTCAGTCAGTGAACCCCGCCTTGAACCAAGAAACGTATGCATATAGCTAAAGCCTCTTTCCACCTCAACTGAGTTAACCGTCAACCAGATGTTAAGCAACGCGATTCTTGACAGATTTGGGAAATCTTCTGCCATTTTCTTCCAGTAGTCGTCTAAATCTACGATCTCTGGTCTGTGAAGTTCAGGAAAATCCTTTATCATTCTGATATAGTCTGCCCACTCTTCTGCTGTAACGTCCTTCACACACTTTAGATGACCTTTCCAGCGCTCTATGTCTTGGTGACTCAGATTGGAACGCTTGCTCCTGAGTGCGGCTGGACTGAAAATCTGAACGGCTTCGAGAAAACTTGCTCCTGGATGGCGAAGCGAAGGCTCGTTTGCAATGAGGTTTGAGAGTCGTTTCGAAGCCTTGCTCAATGCAGCTCGGAACTCACTCCTGGCATCATCGAAGTTTGTTGGTATGTCTCTGAACAGCTCACTTTCGGGAATGGATTTTGAATCCTGACAGTCGACTTTCGCCTGGCTGAAGAACTCCTGCATTTTTGAGACAGCTTGAAGAACGAAAGGAGCTGCGGGCAAGGAACTGGACTCGCACTTCGCAAGTTTTGATTCCAGAGGGATTGCCAAAATTGCCAGTAGAATGAGCTGAAACTTCACCAATACGGACTGACGGTAGTCTCTGAGAAGAACCTTGAGTTCGCTGATGCACTGGGCTGCACTGTCCACCTCGTCGATAAACTCACTGAAGTGATCGAAGTACCGCAGCCAGTACTGTCCGCTCTTGAGCCACGTTGACCATCTACTTGCGACGTAAAACACGGGTCTTGCTTTGAAGATACCTCTGTCTTCAAGAAAAAGCTGCCAAGCTAGAACCCGCTGATCGGAGTTGGCAAACAGCATCTTTGCCAAGGAAAGGAACTTATTGATTTGAGGCATGGAGTCTATGAAATCTTTGTGCACGTTGTTCCACATATGCGCAAAGCAGGTCATGTAGGTGGCGTTGGGAATCCTTGTCCGTAAGTACTGGTTGAACGCCCTCCTGTTTGCCGAATGTCCGTCACAGACGAACTCGATGCAGCTCTGGGCATCTAACTCGTAGAAGCCCATCACGTACTTCATAAGGCGAGCTATGTACTTTCCATCCATAGTCTCTCGGGAAATCTAGATCGACAAGCATGCCCTTCGCTGATCCTTCTAAGATGATAACGGTGGACATGCTTCTTTCTGAGGGGCTTTGTACGGATCTGAAGGTGAGCCACTAAGATCAAGCAGCGCGCAAACCTGAAGCGATGCAAGTTTAAGGTCTGAGTTCAGCTCCTTCCACTTCTAACCTTACTGTTTGAGTTTGCCAGCAGAAATGTGTGAAAGTCTCGTCGCAGTTCACACACTGATAGGTGCAGGTGGTAGGATAACAGACTCCCGTCGCTGAGATCTTTCGTTTCTTTGACTAAAACACGGTCAGCTTTGTATTACTGGATTTACCAATAGCCAAAACTACTGAATTTCGCGACAGTACCGCATTAAAACCGTTCTTATTACTAAATGTAGTTACGTTGAAAGGAAGCAGCTACAACGTCTCTAACATGATGGCAGAATCTAATTCTAGGCTCTTGATCTAATGTTCCAATCAGCGGATCATTGTTGAAGCGCTGCAAATGTACCCCGTCACTACCGGGTTTCAACCCAGTGAGGATAAACTCTCCGCCAAAACTTTCAACTAACGATCTCAACTTGACGCTGTAGTTGTCAACCAGATAGTTGATTTATCGGGCTTTCCAGGCGAAGCGAATCCGACTATAGTTCTCGTTGACACCAAAGAAGTCCGTAGCGAACAAGCTACGGGAGAGATGACGGTGACTGACGAGGAAATCGTGGAAGGGTCGTAGCATGAAGTCCAGCATGCCGTCCCACTCACTGTCAGTTTTGCGGGAGTTTGCAGGATGGTTGAAACGTTCGACGATGTCGTTTATCCCGAACGTAAAAATTACCCCGCGTTGACCGATTCCCATTCGGAGATAGATGTCCGCCATGAGTAGGACTTCGTATGACCCACCACCTGGCCACGAGCTAACGAAGACTGAAGAGCCATCAATCTGATTTACTTTGTAGATGGCTGGTCTGACTGTTGAGTCGCCAAACCAACCAGCACGGTCTAGAGACGTACCGTGCTCTGCTCGCCTAACTTCCACATTTTGGCCTTTCAACCTAACCAGCTGGGACACTGGCTCAGCCTCTTTTCGGTCAATAAACGGACGGGTCTGATGTTTTGAATGGCAGACACTATAGTGCCCACCGATAAATATCCCTGGAGGAGGGATGTCGTTGAACGGCAGCGATATGTCGCGATGATTCTGTAATCCAGAAATACAGTTATTCTCAGAAGACCTTTCGGGCAACTGAAAGATCAAAGATGCAACGTCGTACACTTGGGGGAGTGGCCATTGGGACGAACACGGCTGAAACGCAAACAGCTATTTAGTAAGATCAAAAATGTTCGAAAAAATATTTTTTTGTTTTAAACAAGTGCCGGTCATGGTAGGCCATACGGTTTAACCTATCAGGCGACGACGTATAAATGTTATCGGCTGGCTAAGGCGATTTGACCATGCTTTCTATTTGGACATTGGCACTGACGTCACGCTGTTAACCTAATGACCCACCATGACAGAAGACTTCCGCTACCTGGATTTCAGAATCCGAAGTTGAAGTTACTCCCGGAAGCGGATATCAGACGAGCCAGGCCGTCGAAGATATTCTAGTCGTAGTTGTCCGAATAGCCCAACAAACCAGAAACAGGAATAAAGGGACAAACTACTACAGTGATAAACCGAACGAAAACTCGCTGTTTTCCAAAAAAGCGGCATAATGATTTTTCGGAAATCAATCCGGTTAGCTTGGAACTTCAATCAGTCGAGAACCAAGTTGTAAGAAGGGCTACTCGACTCATAACGTGACTCATGGTTGACAGTGTGCCCGACTGGGCTCTGGGTTTAGTAAGTGCGTGTCACGAGGTTCTACTAGCCAGTGCGGTATATCGCGTGACATTTCGCTCCGCAGATCCCATCTGTACCCCCCCCCCCACCCCCTGACAATCCAGAGGTTGATACGGCGCTCGAGCAGAGCAAGAAACCGGATTAGCGCAAGAATGAGCCAATTGAAAGGGAACACGTGGGCGGAGCCGAACCGACTGAACCCACTAATGTGCACGGTGCTTATTTCTCGAGTAAGGCATATGAGCCGTTACTCGAGTGCGTAAGAAATCCGAGTAACGTTCCAACTAAGCTTTTCTGTGGGTATCTCTTCCCAAAAGTTTTTAAAATCCTCAGATTTGTTTTCAAGGCGTCCCACCGAGGTGCCAACTGCCCATCTAACTGCATCTTTCAGGATTTAACGTCGGTTATTAATTATTCGTCAAACTGTAGCAACGACTGCACGCTTGACTGTGACTTTGTCAGCCTAGAAAACAATGAAAATCTCAGTTTGACTGTGGGTGTAACTGTAGCTTTCGAAATTCGGTGAGACTGCATCTTCAACTGTGACTTTTGCCACAATAGGAACTGTGTCTCTAACTGTGGCTTTTGCCACTTTCTGGATTTTACTTTACCTTTAACTGCTGCTTTTCGTATCAAGATTCACTTGAGCTTTAAGCAGTCGGAACTGGAAATCACCTTTTCCGTTGCTGCATCAGAAATGGAAACTTCGTGTGATTTGACATCGCATCTTACCAAAAAGTCATTAATTACGAAAATCGATGGGGGTTTTGCAAAACCTTCCTACTACGGCCCAGGCCTAGAGCACGGAATCTGGCCGCATGCGTTGCACCGCACTGGTGCTGTGCTGTGCAGCACAGCTGCAGCGCGTGAACTGACGAAATTTGTGCGGCACAGCACAGCATACAGCAGAAAGCCACAGACTACCGCCCAGATGCACCTACCGAAACCTAACAAAAATTACAGTTTTTGGGCATTGGAACGTCAGCCGTCTCACCTTTACCGTACTTTAGGGCAACGTTCTCCAGGTTGACTACGATTTTGCTGACTGAATTACAATCCACGTCAATACATCGGTGTTCCGCGCAGTTGCACCAGGTCAACGTGCATCTGCACCACAGCTGCTTAGCCACTGGGCATGAAAGTTGTGCAGCACAGCGCAGCGTACAGCGCCCTGGTGATGTGTGCAGCACAGTTACAGCGTACTTTTGGACCTGCGGCCCAGTGCTCTAGGCCGTAGGTCGAAAAGCATGCTGCATCTGCGCTGCGCCCTTTTCCGGTACTCGGCAACTGCGCTCCGCAAATCTGAACCGGAGGGACGGTGCAGCTGCGCTGCACCTTACTGTACCTGCGAGACAACTGCGCTGCGGTTTTAATGACAAATTTACATCAAATCACTTGACATCATTCTCAAACTCAAAATTAGAGTGGACAACCATGAGATCGCTTAAAGTTTGAGGAGCTAAACTTGTGCGCTTCTCCGAAGACTCCGATACAGTAGTTCCGGATCTGCTAAACAAACGTCCGAAGTGGTAGGGGAAAGCTTGCGCGAGCAGTTGTTGTTTTATGATGGAGCAGTATACACCTAGCAAACAAGGCTTGGATAACGGCCACTAACTGGGAGATCCTTCGTTCGAAAATTGAAAACTCTCTTTTTGTGTCATTTTCAGCTGCGCTGCCGTAGTTTGCCAGACGCTGCACACAAAGCTCAAAGTGAACGCTGCAACGGCGCTGCTGCGCAGCGTAGCTGCAGTACAGTACAGGGTACGCGGCCGGATCCCGAGCATGTGCCCAACACCAAGCATGTGCCCAGGGCACATGCTTGCTCGTTGCGGTTAAGCAATCAATTTACCCATACAGTCCTACCTCCCGGATGTGCCAACTTTTTTCATCGTGTATTCTATTCCAGCCACAACACCAGCAGGCTAGTGGTCATGATGGTATCAGGGGGAATCTAGGATGGTGGTAAATGTTCGATCAAGGAACGGCCAAACCAACTTCAGTTTTCATCGAACACTGCAACTGTTGCAGTGTTCGTTAAGGCTACAGGCTTTGGCTGCTGATGAGTTTTGTTGGGTTTTTGATTTTTGATTGGCGCTGTTGGTATATCACATCAGGTTTCCGGTGAGATGCTGGATTCTTCCTGTCTCCGGCGTTTCAGACCGTTTTCTTCTCCTTATGCGTCCCTGCCTCTCTGAACCAAGTAGGTGCTGATTTCCACCTAAGGTGGAACATTCACAGTGGGTGATGGATCATTAGCTGCCTAACTGTTTGTCTCACTGTAGGTTCGGAGAACAAACCTCGAGTCATCCCTTCATCTCCTTCATCGCTCGTCTCGCCTGACTGCCTGCTTCTGTCGCCGTCTGTCTGCTCATTCTTCCTGAGAATCTTTGTTTCGTTGTGCTCCGTTCTGCTGGTGTTTCTGCTTCAGGTTAGTGGACATCCAAGCAGAGTCTTACCTTGATAGTCTGCTTGTATGCATGTGCACGTCCCCGAATGGCGCATGTATCGTGGTGCATGATAGTTGTGGTTCCGTAGTGTGTGCGTGACAATTACGTACGTACTTTGCGTTTTCACAATTTACTTTTAAGTGGAGTGTGACGTCATCCGATTCGATGGGCGTGTCGATATTTGGCTGCACTCCAATCATTGGCTGCACCCCAATCAGCGTCGAGACCGTTGTTCGACGTTCTCGTAGGCTAGATTCACCCTGGTACAGTAGTATCAATTTTGCTCGAGCTGAGTCATGAGAAAATTTTTGAGGTGTCACATCGTGGAGGCCTTCGCTTTTTATAGTAAAGTATGACGCCATCAGTTCTAATGGGCGTGTCGATGTGTTTCCGTTCATCTAGCCAGGTTCTGAAACCGCGTTTCCAACTTTCCACTGATCCGATGTTACCGTGTTATGCAGCTGTAAGCAGTGTTGTTCCGGTTATTGTAATTCGTAACTGAAAACGGCCGAATTTGTCGGTTTTTGAATTCCGATATAACTATTCAAATTACAAATTCTGGGTTGGTCATTACGATATCAATCGGAATTGAATCGGAATTTCACGAACGAAAAGATATTTTAATGTACAATCGAAATCAAAGATGTTGGTGATTCGAATAATAACTGACACCAAAGAAGCACGCAAAATGCACGTGGATGTATCACTTTCTCGCCTTGTGAAGCACCGCCACTGCTTGATTGAGTGACTAACGGTGCGCCGGTGCACGTACACAGCAAAATCACAATGCGTACGAAGTGCAAAGCACAGCTGCAGTTTGCTGTTTCTCCAGTGTGGTTAATTTTCCGCCTATGCGACGCACCGTGGCTGCTTCATGGAGCATAACAGTCCGTATTGACGACAGCCCTGATGAGCCATCCGTACTGGGTACCTTGGGAACGACGTATTCTCCGCGAAATACCAGAGGGTCAATCTTAACGCTTACCCATCCGACGCGTGGTACCGAACAGAAATGCTAATTTCATGAAAACTCAAATTGCAAAACACCATCCCAATAATTCAAATAATTTCAATTTTTGTTAAAACTTGAATTTGATCTGATCGTAATTGATGATCCAGCCAGGACAAGGTACCTGCAATTCAAATTGCTGCTACGCGAGGTATTCCGATTAATCTTAATTGCAATTGGAACTGAAAAAGTCGTATCGGAACAACACTGGCTGTAAGTAGTGATGAGCATTGCACGCAGATGGGCCGTGTAATGTAAATTGTAATGTTAAATGGTGTAATTGTAAAATTGTAAATACATTTTACACCAGTTTACATTTTACAAACCGAGTAGTTTATAACGTGTAAAAGTGATATGGAGCGAGTAAAATGTCAGACCAACAACTACTACGTTTGCACAAAAAATAGTTCTGTGCAATCGTTTTCCAGAAATCGATAAAAATACGGGTCGCAATAGACATAAGCTTACAAAGTGGCCATATTGACCAAGTTTTTCACAAGTGTCCACGTAAATCAGCCGGGTTTAGATTTTTCGCGGCAAAACGCTCAAACATACCACAGATTTTCGGCTTGTAAAACGTGTAATAACATTTTGCACTTACATTACAACTTCCCGGCGGTTGTAATGTCGTGTAAAAGTTTAATTGTTATGTAAAATGTAGTTTAGTGTAAAATGTAATGCTCACTATTAGCTGTGAGACCAGTACGCACGCAAAGTTAACCTCGCTGACACAGTTCGTCTTTTTGTACAGTAGGACGGTTTATTGTCAGAGTGTTGTCGGAGTGTTTTGTCGGAACATCTTTACTCGATGTCCTGCTATGATATTACTTCCTCATCTTCCCCAAAAAGCCTGCCTTAATGTATGATATCGTCTCAAGACTCACGATCACATCGGGATACCCCTTTTTTTCTCTTCACTTAGTTTCTCAAGGTACCGATTGATGATTTGCGACATTAATCAACCCAATAAACACTTGCTCTCGTTTCATCAGTTTCCGCCCTTTCCTCCATTTCTGTATTTAGCTGAACTGAAGCTTCGCCTGAATGACGGTTGTCTCGGATTAATAAAGTTGCTTCATCTCTTCCGAACTTGCCCGTAACAGAAGGATAGCGTAAAGTCCATTCAACGCGGTCATCCACAATCACTTCGTCATGCCTTGGGTCCACGCACGATATTTCACAGTCAAAGACGGTATGGGGGAGGGGGAGGGTGAGAATCCGGAAGCAAAATACACTGCACGAAGATAATGGCCCACGACGATAGTGGCCCACGACGATAGTGTAAAGATCCCCCATGAAAACACACCGAAAGACCAGTTTCGATATCACCATTCAAACGGCGCTCGAACACATCCCCGTCATAGCGGGATTATTCCAGAAGTGTATACGCCTGTACGAGCAACAGGACTGAACAACGAATCTGGCATGTGGATATTGTTGATGTACGTGTACACGTACGGCGGGTAGTTATGGGACACTAAAAATTACACCAATGACGGCAAATGTACATCCCAAACGAGAGCCAGAAATCAAAAATCGAGCGTGTGACGCGACGCAGGGAAATTTACCGTAGAAAATTGTCATGGACAGTGTCCATCAGCCGATCAGCTGCTGACTTCTACGCTTCGAGGCTACGGATGATTTGTTTTTTCTTCCGAAGACGCTCTCGAATTGTCCTTTTTTCAATGTCGCAACCTTTCAAGAGCAATAAACCTCGACAGTAGACCGAAAAATCCTTGAGGGACGCGCTTTATGCTATTCAGCACGTACGCACAGCAAAGCAGCCTTCAGTGCTGGTTTTTACTTGTGGTAAGAATTACCTGCCCGTGCCGCTGTAGCGAAAAGGCCTGTACCATAATTTCTAGTGTCCCATAATTCCGTGCGTGTGCAAAGAGTGTCAGATAGACGTTTCCCGGATTCGTGAGAAGGAACAGAAGTATTGTCCACAACCTACACGAAAAAGTATCATCCCAAGTCGATTTTCTATTTTGGATGCTTGTGCTCGTGCTGTTTAACAATAACACTGATCTTCGGCCTGAACAGTTACTACGAAATTTGAAAGTGCTGGCGTACGATAGCCAACCGGACATGTCACAGTAAGAGAATTCGAACCGATGGGAGGCGGAACGAAGCAGGACGTGTGGGATAATTTGTGCACTCCGCAGCTAGCCAGAAAACAAATCATTACGATCGTCGAAGATATCTTTCTTTGGGGCAGCATTCTGTTCACCCGATCCACTGGACTTGACGTCCGCTATTCCAACGTTGAAACATTGATAAGCTTCATCCAACGTAAGGTAGTATGCCGCAGAATCCGCCGAAATTAGAGCTTCGATTTCATGTAAGATAACATGAGAGCTTGGTCGGCTCGTAATATCAGTTATCCAGCACTGTTCCATTATTGCATACCTAAAACAAGATTTTATTGCATCATAGTCAGTTCGTACGGATGAAACCCCACAGAATATTTCTCACATGCTATTCGGTGCGTACCCGGTTTCCCGAGATGGTTTCCGTCCATAAGCCACTCCATAAACTCTTTCACACGGCCGCTAATAGACATGTCGGCATACGGAGCCTTACCCAGAGTAAAGATCTCCCATAAAAGAACGCCGAAAGACCAGACGTCACTACTGCCAGTGAAACTCAGTGTTTGTATTGCTTCAGGCGCCATCCACCCAACCGGTAACGCAGCCTGGAGAAAGTATTGGCATACTGTGAAGTTCCTAGTTTGTCTGGGAACGCTTAGTACGAATCACGATGGAACAATCCCCTTACTTGGGCCGTGTTGGTCAGGATGTAATCCTTCTCGCGAACTTTCGCCATCCCGAAATCCCATATCTTTACCGTTCTATTCTTCGTTATCAAGACATTGCGCGCGGCGATGTCTCTGTGTATGATGGATCGAGAAGAGAGGTGTGCTAGACCGCGCCACGCTTGGTATGAGAAACTCATCAGATTCTTGGTGGACAGATCCTTCTCCATGAATTTCGATATCGTGCTGGAAGCTGTGGAGCTTCTTCGGAACTCTGGATGGACACTGCACCCACTGTCGCCGTTACCCAAACAATCCACGTCACCATCCGTGTTCAGCAGGTTCACAAAGTGCGCAAACGGTGGACGTCGATCCTGTAGATACGTCAATAACGAACCGTGCTCGCAAAGCCCCAGTAATAACGCAGGAAAATCTGCAACAAAGATTTCTAAAATTAAAATTCACTCGGAAACTACATGGTTAAAATTAATCTTATTCGAAAATATACCAGATATCGTTACACACAAGAGATTCACTACGTCCTGGTGCTGCCCGGTTTTGAGCATGACGCGAATTTCATCTTCGTACAGTTGGTGCTTGTAGCAGTATACGTGGCCAGATAGCGGGCAATTACCCCGCCCCATTTTGTACCCTATAACTAAATCGGGGAAGTTGTTGGAGGGTAATTAGTGCGCCTGTGCTGGAGTGAGAAGTCGATTTCTCAGATTGACTTAAACCTACCTGTTAGCTTGAGCTCTCTCCGTCTCTGTAGCTGGTGGACCGGGACGTTTCAGCGACCGAACATAAAATCATGGACGCAAATCAAGTTGCGTCCACTAAAATTTTTGCCATACCCGGGTTTTGACCGAGCTGTTACAGAGTTACTCGTTGGGTGCGGCAGTCGCTCAGTGTTTATAATCCAAGTTACTTGATCATTTCAGTCTCTTGTGTTTCGGTAAACGTTACAGACTTCTTTACGTGCCCGTGTCCAGGATGGTCAATTACTTGTTTGTGTACTGTATCGCTCTGGTATCTTTCAAAACTGCTTCGGCTTGTATTGAGGGATGCTTTTGCACGAAATCCGCCGGCTGTCATCGATTGTCTTGATCGCGGTCTTCACCAGTTGAAGCTGGAAAACGCAACGTTTGATAAGCGAGTGTATCATATTCTGGCCGCTTACAATTATCTCTTATCTTGCACAAGTTGTTAAACAGAATCTACCATGACCCAAAATCTGTCGGTTCGTTCGGTGGTGTAAGATTGTTGTATCAGGAGTTGAGTAAGAGGAGCAAGTGTCCTGATTTGAAAAAAGAGTTAAAGCCTGGCTGAAAAAGAACCCTGTCTATACTCTGCATGCACCCGTTAGACGAAATTTTCCGAGAGTGCCTATTGTGGTTGATGGACCTGGAAATCAGTGGCAAATTGACCTGATCGATGTTAATTCAATCAAGGACCAGAATGATGGTAACGGGTTTATTTTGTCGGCAATTGATGCATTTTCGAGAAAAGCCTATCTTCAGCCGATCAGCAACAAGACAAAAGAGGCTGTTTTGGCCGGCTTTAGGCAGCTGTACGAGGCGTCAGGAGAGAATATTCAAGTATTGCAGAGTGATTAGGGTACGGAGTTTTACAACGACAGGTTCCAGCAATATATGCGTCAGAAAAATATTGAGCATTTCTCAACACTGGGCTCTGAGACCAAGGCAGCGATCGTCGAGCGCTTTCATCGAACAATTATGTAACGGCTGTATCGATACTTTTCATTAGTCGGTAACAAACGCTACGTTGAAGTCCTGCAAAGTTTCGTGGACCCGTACAATGAAACACCACACAAGACACTGGGCTTCGTTGCACCCAACAATGTGACCGAGAATAACAAGGAAGAGATAAGAAGGCTCTGTATGGAACTCACAAAGTCATCTACGCATTTCGGCGTTTGTCCAAGGAGAGGTTTGTACCGGAGCAGTTGGTGCGTGTATCGCTGCAGAAGAAAAGTTTCGAAAAGGGATTTTTGCAAGGTTGGAGTTCGGAAGTGTATAGAGTTTTATCTGTGGAAAACACCGAGGACGGAGCAGTGCTTTGTTTATTGAAAGGTCTGAAGGAAGACGCGGTGAAAGGCCGGTTTTATCCGTGGCAGCTTCAGTCAGTTAATTACACCGAAGACGAGCTCGTTCACGTCCAAGAACTCGACCGGAAAAGGGGAAAAGTACTGGTGCATTACGTTGGCTGGGATAAAAAATTCGACGAGTGGGTAACGACTAGAAAGTTTAACGGCATGATCAAGAATGTCGCTTAACAACTTTATCATCACCTTGTCAAGCGATGCCAGCCGTGATTTTTTCCACAGTACCTCCACTGCCTTTACCACTCACTGCCTTTACCACCCACTTGGCGGAGGAACTGCGTATCCCTGAATCTGAACTCTGGGAGATGAGTCTTGTCTCTATCCAATGCCCGGAACGCATTGCCACCTTCCCCGAAGATGGGAATGAGCGAAACGTGATGTTTCGAATGAAGGATGGCAAAAGGTACCAGAAAGTCACACCTCAAGGTTACTATCAGGACGTTGAGGCTCTGTGTAATGCACTGAATCTATTGCCACCAGCTGCGGCTCAAGTGTTCAAGTACAATGCACTCGACCGAACAGTATCACGGGCACCGAACGACACAGTAATAGCAGTCGAGCTCAGTCCGTATATGAAACGATTGTTGGGTATTGAGCAGCCATTTGGCTTACGGGAAGCTTCTCTGACGACCCACACCGACACAGTCTATGTTTACTGTAATTTGATTCGATCTCAGCTGGTGGGAAATACAAAGGCACAAGTTCTCGCTGTGGTTTCCGCTGAGAGCGTGACCCGGGGCCGAATGTGCCAGGGAAGTGGATCATTCGTCCCGATCGCTGACAACTCATTCGACAAAATTATTGTAGAACTGGCCGACAGTACTGGTCGGATCATTCCCTTCGCTGACGGCATTACAACTGTGCGACTAAGATTTCGCAAAAGAGCCTAACGATGGAAAGTAACTTTGAATCGTCTGCCATTCCTGCACATGTTTTCGTTCAGCTATTACAGTCAACCGGCGGCTCCATACCAAACTTCGTCGACATTGGCGCACAAGTAGGGCACGGATTCTTCGGAAATTTATTTGGCGCCGTTGCTCGAGGTGTCAAAAGTGCACTGATTCCAGCGCTATCTAACATAGGAAAATCAGTCATATGCGACGTGGTCGGTGGCCATGACTTTGCTACTAGCGCTATTCACCGCACGGGCACGGCCGTCATCAAAGGCCTGACGGGAATCGCGCGACAGACCGGATCAGGACGCAAGCGTCGAGCGAAGAAGGCGAAGCCAGTGGTCGTCGGCATCACCAAACCAAAACGCAAACGAAAGTCAGTCGCGAAAAAGGCAGTGTCGAAGAAGAAACCTCGCAAATCGAGCAAAAAGAAGGCCTCTCGCAAGAAAAAGACAAACAAGAAAGCCCGTGGAGTACCACTTGCGAAACTCATTCAACATTCTTCCCGCAGCAACCCCTTTGCAGCCTAATCATGGCCAAAGTACATCCTGTCTCAGCGGACTGTGTTAACACTGCTGTCGAGTACTGGAATAGCGTACCCCCTACACAGTCATATATGGATACGGGAAAATGGATATATGTAAATCCAGTGGGTAATCGTCTCAACATGGAATCCATCAGTTTTGAAGTTACGGGCAGCCCTGACGAATTTGTTGACCTATATAATTCCTACCTTCTGTGGGACTTTAAAGTTCGAAAGGCCGATGGTCTCTTTATAGTTCCCGACACCGTTACCTACGGGCCTATCAACATGATTGCCAGTACCATGTGGCAAACAGAGGACTTTTATTTGATCGGGGAGCGGGTAACTGGGGTGTCGCAGCTGGCTAACTTTGCTAATTACGCCGAGGCGTTGTTGGGCTACGGACCATCCTCTAAAGAGCAGTTGGAGCTACAAGGCTTTCACCTTGACACTGCCGGCAGTCATGATACTACCGTGACCACTCCGACGAATGCGGCCATGACCAACTCCGGACTGCGAAATCGGTATAACCGACTGAAAGGGGACCAAACGTGGAAGTTATGCTCTAGGTTCCCTAGTGAACTAGCCAAACAGCCTCTGCTTATTCCAAACCGAATGGATATCAAGCTCATTCTGCATCGTGCCAATGCGGCATCATACATGATGAGTGAGGAGGAAGCACTGGGACTGAAGCTAATCATAACGTCGGCGCAATTAAAGATACGAAAAATGAAGATGGATCCAGAATTTTTGGTTGCCCATGAAATGTTGCTGGCCAAGCGAAACGCTTTAATCTTTTTCGAAGAAAAGAATGTGCTAGAGCTGACGATCAACGCCGGAGTCATGAGTTTTGCCAGAGATGATTTGTTTAGAGGCATTATCCCTAAAAAAGTAATTTTGGCCCTTGTGGACAGCGCCGCTATTGCGGGGCATTACAAGAAAAACCCGCTAAAGGTGGAGTCGGCCAACCTCAGTCAGGTCGGCTTTATCGTTAACAGCGAAAACTTGCCCTCGCGCCCTCTCCAATTCACGCCCGGAAACGGATTTGAACGGGATGGATACCTCTCTCTGCTAGAAACCACTGGCCTAATGTTTCAAAATTCGAGCCTGCTCTTTGATCCTGATTTGCTTTGATGGCATTCTCCTTTGAACCCGATCTGGGTCATTCGTCCTGTCTGAGTCGACGCCGAACTGGTGTTTTGGGACTTGATTTGCGTTTTCCAGCAGCCTTGCCCAGCACCACGACGCTCATTTGTATTTACTATAGAGACAGCATTCTGGAGATTTACCAACGCCGAAACCTGTTCTTGCCCTATAAACGTGTGTGGGAATCATGAACACGTTCGAGTTGTGGGATGCTCTACATCATGATCCGCACGGGAAGGATAAGACTGCTGGCGTCTTCCCACGGGATTACCTTGCCAAAATACGCAAACGTCGGTACCCATTTGGTGTCATCATTAATACGTCTAAAGCCAGTGACCGAGACGGCGGTACGCACTGGGTGGCGGTATGGATCGAAAGCGGAAAAGATGCAGAGTTCTTCGACTCATTTGGAAAGACAGCCATCTTTTACGGCGTTGAGATCCACGACTTTATAACGAGAATGGCACCGCAATTCGTAGGAAAGTACAAAGAAAACTACACTCAATTACAACACCCATCTTCGGATCTTTGTGGTCTGTTTTCTCTCTATTACCTTTACCACAAATACCGTGGTTATGCCCTACGTCGCATTATATTTAGTTTCACGTATCCAAAAAATCTGAAGAGTAACGATGCTTTATTGAGGAAGTTTGCTATTAAGAATCTTCACTTTTGCAACAATGCTAGAAAATGTGTCGATGCAGATGCGCTCAGACTACCCGAGATGCACTCTTTGAAAATGTGTAAGATACTAAACAGCTAATAAAACGACCATCTAACACCGCTACCGTTTTGGTTCGAAATAGGATTAGCCAAGTCTAATGAGGTGTCTTGCGAAGCGCTCCCGATTCATGGCTGATTCTGTGCAGTGCTGGTCGAAGGTTTCTCACCATAGAGGTCTTTATCCTGCTGCAAAGTGGCGTACATCGAGCGTCTGTCCTTGTTGGGTATCATGGTAGCAGGCATAAAGTTGCGGGCGAGCAGGTTCATAAACGATTCCAACTGCTGGGGGCGGTAAGAGTGGTTGATAGGGTTTGTAACCCAGTGGATGAAATCGGCCAAGTTGGCTCCGGTCAGCACGGTTCCGTCGACGACTGGCTCCACTGCGTCGGTAATGTCCATGCCGATCTCTCGTAGGAAACGAATAAACTTTTCGGCGTGTGATTTCTGAGATTTTCCTACTGTACCAATAACCGTTTCCGCTCGACGGTTCAAGTTACTTATGCTAGGTTGCACAGGCAGATTGTTATGTGCAGTGTGCGTCAACTTGCCGGGCATCCGCGTGCACCCGTCCGCGTTATCCATTCACTCGTGAACATCCGCCAGCGCAAAGATTTTATTGCGGCTGTTTAAGTCGGTATCTCTGAGTATGTCATCGAAAGGGATACTTGCGCGCCCTCTCGCAACATCAAGGTTCCGTAACCGCTCCTCGCTTATCAAGTACATTCGACGAGCCATGCTATAAGAGAGATAAGAAAAACTGCAAGGCAGGCGGAAGACAAATCTCCAAGACTCGCAGACCCTTTCCTAACAGCAGCTCGCGCTTTTCCTTTCTTGAGTAGCTTTTCTCAGCCAGCTGCTGCAGAATAGGCTGCAACTCTTCCAGCTTGCGACGTGCGCTTTCGTGCTCAATCTTTACTGTCCCATTTACGATCTGTAGACAGCACTCCGAGATGGCGTCCACGAGCGTGTCATCGGCGTTCTTTAGCAGAGCTTTGGAAACATTGGCGTCGCCGCGCGACAGTACAGTGAGAAAATCTAAGCTTCTAGCGGTGGCTGTGTCTTCCATTTTAGTTGATGGCTTTGAAGACTACAGTAGACTTGTAAGGGTTTTCGCCAAAGATATCGGTCATAAGGCGCTCGTCGTCTGCGATGTTGGGGTGTATGAGATATCCGTTGATAATGAGATATCCGTTGTCCTTGGCCATGCAGTAGTCCACTGCCTCTTCAAAATATTTAGGTCGGCGAGGGAAGAGCTGGTGCCCAAGATGAAGCAGAGGCTCAGAGTCGGAGGCTCCACGGAACACAATAATGTACTTGGCATTCAGCCTAATCTCCCTCGCCACTCTACTTTTCCAAAAATGTTATGAATCAGATAAAATATCGATAAGTTTCGATGACTGCTTCCATGAATAAACAATGCTGCAGCAAGCTCGTTAACACCCTTATGGAGCATCAGATCGTCAATAACGAGCACGTTGATTTTGTCCGTACTGAAAAACTCAGATCAGCCTATTGCAACGGGGATACCCTCAAGAAACTCGATTGGTAGTGCGGCATTTGTCAGCGCATCATAAATTGCTTGCCATTGCGCGTATAACCAAACAATACGCGTAGGAGTAGACTTTATCGCGTAGCAGAAGTCGTTGCATGAAGGTGGTCTTACCACTGCCGCTCATCCCTGACAATAGTTCTGTTGCTGGATGTGAAATAGTGCCGTTTAATTGTTTCCATTCCGGTGGTTTTGTTTCCGTAGAAGTTGTCAAGGTTTCGCGAACATCGCCACTTGTAAAACATCGCCACGAACATCAGATTTGCCAAATGCTTTACTGCGGCGTAAAGTTTCTAGCTCAACACAATCGTCGACCAGTGCGGAAACGAGAAAATGCTCGGGTGTTCCTTCGACAGGGAATGGAATATCCTTGTAGCCAAAAGGGTACGTCACGAAGCCCACCCCATCACTCGTCCTTTCACTGTGCAGCGTACCGACCTGTATAACAAACAACACGGAGTTAGTCGACAACAAAGTTTTGGAGATGGAATTTCCAAGCTTCTGAAAGAGGACAAAGATAAACCATACCGTTTCATTGGCTTGGTACGAACTTTTATATTCTTCATATCCCGGATGAAGGCTGCTGGATTTTCAGTGTCGACAGAAAACCAATCGGTGCCATCCAGCATGCCTTTGATGGTGTCGTAATTTAGGAGGGTCTTGTTGTAGGGATTGGGTGTTATCCCTTTAGCTTTGAGCTGGGTCTCCCCATCATCCATCACCTTGATGTACGTTTTCCTGCCGAGAGCGGCAAACTTTAGGCAGCGTTTACCCTTGTTTTCGCTCGACAGCTGACCCAGGTACTCGCCGCGTGGCAGTGGGGACTCGTCGGCTTCCCGAACGTAGAGGGCAGAATCCGTATCGCAGTACATTAGCTTCCCAGGCTGGATTTCCCACAAGCACTCCCTCAGTAATTTGAGTCTAGCCATCTCCGTGGTACGGATTCCGATATAGATGTTTGTCTTGACGTTCTGTCGAGCAACTTCTTTCGATTCTTGGTAGATCACTTCCGCGACCTGGTTGGTGACGAACAGAACGCTTTCCGGCTGGTAGTTGTTGCCAACCATCAGTTCCAAGCAGCGGCTGTATCTTTGGCAATACTCGGCCTGGTCGTAGTCGTCGCGCATGACGAACCTAGAAAGCAGAGATGAAGAGCATACTGGTCCAACAAATTATTTATCAGAAGTGCGTTGCTAGAAAATTTCAGTAGTGCACTGATGGTACTTCGCTAAAATAAATGGCCGACAATAAGGGGCCGTTTTCAGGGCGGCTGACATGAGATGTATTTTAAATGTCATAGTATCTCATTACCTTCCCCACAGAAGATTTATGGCAATCTTGGCACAGAACCGCTTGCCCGGATTCTCCTCCACCTCGTGGGGCGAAATGGTAATGTCCAGAAAGTCGTGCCATCTATTGCAATAGCGCTGTTTGTCCGCCTGGGTCTCCACGCCAGCCGGAAATCCGCTGGCCACAATCTTGTCCTTTGCAAAAGTGCGAACCGCTCCGTCAAAAAGTCCTCGCTGACCTGTAAGACAATAGTACTGTTAAAACTGGATGGTAGGGCGAGCACTTCTATTCTGGATATGCATCATGCGAATAAAAGCAGTAACAGAATTCTTAAAGCTGCTGAAACTGGATAGTCAATGCAAAGCGAGTGTCTACAGTAGCTGTGAAAAGTTTGACAATGAGATTACCTGTTTGGCGGTTGAATTGAATCGTCTTCTCGAAATGATGAAGTTCGTAAACCGTGACGATCGTGTAGCGTGCGTCCTTCACTGCCACTTGAACCTCTTCGCAGCCCCACATCCCTGTGAGAGCTCGCTCGTCGTCATTGTGCGAACATGGTGTGTTCAGGTTCCTGACGAGAACACACGTGCGACACAAAGTGTAGACGATGGAGTTGGACGGCAAACGGTACGGCAGTGGTGGAACGTAACAGTTCTGACTTGGAAGTATGATGCAGTGTACCACGCCGAACCAGTTTTCAACTGGAGGAAAATTGCAGTAGAATACCTTTGGGTGGCCATGCCCATAAGCACCTTCCAGGTTGACGCTCGGGTACAGCGACTGGTAATCGTCATGCTCCATCGTGTCTCCGCTGTCCAGACTCACTTCTTTCTTCAAGTAAAAGACTTCCACTCTTCCACCGAACAGAGCTGTGCGTGGATCAGCGCGAGGGACGAACGCAATGTTCCGTAGAACTTCCTCGCTTCCATTCACACTCCCACATGACGACGTATCGCTTGACAGAAGGATGAGTTCCAGTTACGTAAAAAATCTAATCCAGCGATTGAATTATCTTTGGTTACCTGTATATCCACCGCATGTGCCGCAGCATACCAAGCCAAATATTCCAGCCTCACTTTGGAATGAAAACCGCGTCCTCCATATCCTTCAAGTGGAACGATGCCGATTGTGTTCTCTGGAAGAAACTTGGCTTGCAAAGCTGTGATGGCTGCCGACGCCATAGTGGGGAACTCGAAACAGTCGAGCTCGTCACACTTTTCGGCAAAGTTTCTGCGAAAGATGTTAAGGCACCTGGCAAGCACACGTGTATCTTGTTGGCAGTACTTTATGATTTCTGTCCGGGAATGCCACACCACGTTGCTCTGCACCTGTTCTTCGTACCAGGCGTCAAACGCCTTCTTTTCATTATCGTGAAGCTGGCTATAACCGAAATAATGCCGCTCGGGAATCCTGCCCGAGTACTCTTGATTTTCCAGAGTGTTAAAGAGGTGGGGGAAGTATCCTTCTCGCTCCTCCTGTGGGAGTTTGAAGTCATCCCCCAGGAGTTTTAGGGCACGAGGCAGAAAGCTGAAGGAGTCGATGAAGCGCACTCCGATGCCTCGAATCGAGAGCATGATGAGGGACGAACCGTTCTGCATTTTGTCACAGAAATGATTTTGGCTTTCCAAAGCCTGGACAATGTATAGTGAGTCGTACCTATAAGAGATCATATTGTAAAATTAATTTACAACTTGTTACAATGTAGTCTCTTACCGACTGGCATTGTGCGCCAAAAGGTGCAGTTGGTGCAGTTCTCAAAGACCCAGTCAAGAAACTGCATGTGGCACTCTACTCCATAGAAGGTCTCCGTGATAGTAGGGTCCTCGTGACAGATGAAGTCGAGGCAGTTGGGACTGTGCATTCCGGTAGCAAGATCGAGCATACATTCAAAATCGTAAGCAAACGTTCGTTGATCGTGACGTCCTTGAAAGAAGAAAAAACCATAACGAAATTAAACGGGATGGAATCAAATTGACACAGACCAGCAGGAAGGTTTTAGAAATTTATTAGGACATCTACCGAGCAGGCATTTTTTACCTCGCTTTCTAGCTGCTGGTGGTTGAGCCTGGCCATCTGGTAAGAAGTCTTCAGCTTCGAAAACCTAATCTTCCACTCCGTGCTCTTCTCCTACGGCATGGCTCTTCTTGCTTGTTGCCACCAAGGTTCTTTTCGGAATGGCAGCACTGCCGGTCTCCATATAGCACTGATGACCATGAGATACGAACTGCTTGCACACCGAGCAATATTGAGCATCGCAGTCGTATGGGTCGGATCTTGGACGTCCGGGAGCTCTGAAAAACTGTAGCAATCTGCACATCGCTCGTAAGCATGGCAAATTGATTTGGCTTCCTTCTTTGCGCCGCATCGAACGATGCACCTGAGGTGGTTTTGGAAGCAGTCTTCAGCAGGGATGAGCAGTTTTGGAGCGGCGTAGCGTTTTGGTGGTCGCTATTCGCTTCGCTTTTTAGCGAAACTATAGCGGACGGAGCTCTGGCCAAAACTGGACGTAACGAAGCGGAATCCGTAGAAAACTACGAAAGCGGAAAAACGACCAAAGCGGAGCGGAAAGCCGAATTCAGCTATGGTAAATGTAAAAAGTCACAGTTTTTTCAGAGTTGAATGAGTGATTATCGTTCCAAATGCATATAGTTCTTAAAGGACAACCACCCATGTAAACCTTCGAGTGAGAGATGACTAAGCGATTGCAAAATCAAGCACACCATACGGCACAAGTTGTCGCAAGAGGGCGACTAATCTCTTAACTTTAGTTGTCTAACGCATCTTCTGATGAAATCTTGACTTTCGCTCTTCCATGAAAACTTGTACCATCGGCTGTGCGAAGTGTACAAGAGGTTTGGTTGATTTTCGAGAGAACTGCTGAAGGATGGCCGCTACGGAGATTGTCATCGACGAAGATGACGATGTGGAAGCGTCGGAAGCATCGAGTGGAGACCGCGACCGGAAGGCGACAGAATTCTACTCCACCTTTTTCTCGTCGTTAGCTACCGCCAGAGAATCGAAGAATAGCAAGAGCTACGTAGTTCATTCCGGAACTGTCGTCTGTGCCCGAAGGAAAAGAAGATTGAGAAGAAGATATCATCCCGGGACGGCTGCAGTAACTTCAAAAGCCATGTGTTGACTTTCCACAACAAAAACCAGGTAATGATCCCCTCTCCGGAACTTTAACAGCCATCATATTTACCCGGATAGATGGGATTGAATTCCCGTAAGCTTGTTTTCGATTTTTACGCTTCGACCTGCGCAGTACGTCAATATCAAAGCTGCGCTAGTCAGACTGTTGGACAAAGCGGACGCAGTGGCGATTAACATCGACATTTGGAGCAGTAAACGTCAGCGTGGGTACCTCGGCATCAGTGTCCATTTCATCGACGAGAAGTTCCGCTTGCGCAATTTCCTTCTCGCCTGTCCTCGCTTCAAAGGCGCACACACAGCTGACGCGATACTCAACTTGACAGTGGAGGTGATTGCGGATTACGGTCTGCAAAGTAAGATCTTCTACGTGGGTACGGACAATGGAAGCAATATCATTTGCGCATCCAAAGACTGGTTTCCGCAGTTCTATGAATTCAACAGCCCTGCCGATAGCTCAGGTACCGCCATGTAAACTTCCCTACAGTTTAGTCACTTGTCTGACTGGAAAAGTATCTTGCATTTACTCGTGGTTTGTTGCAGATGATGACTCGCTTCAACAAGAAAGCCATCAGGAAGATATTCAAGAACTCGAAGAAGCGGCTGCCGATAACGAAGAGTTCGATCCCGTCGATCCTGAGGAACTCGACGTGGACAACAACTTGGCTAATGAAGTAGCAGAACTTCTCCTCCGAAAATATTGTTTACTTCCCGAAAGAAAAATTCTGGTGCGATACTTTTTCCGAGCTTCACGAAACTTTTTAAATATTTCTGCTCGGTTGGGTTACCATTTGTATCATTTGGTTTTCTTGTAGGTTCGATGTGTGGCACATTCACTTCAGCTAGTGGTCAAAAAGCCCGTGAAAAAGTGTGCAGTGGTCAACAAAGCGGTAGAAGCGCTGGCGTCAGTTGTTTCGAGCATTCGGCATTCCGTGAGCATGACAGAAGCTGTGAAGAAAGAGTTCGAAGGAGCCTTGAAAGCGCGTTGTGCCACTCGCTGGAACAGCAACTTCATCATGGCCGAGCACGCGTTGCAGATGGACTGGGACAAAGTGGGTCTTGAGAAGAAGTACCGTCTTTCTCCTGATTACGAAATCATTTTCAAACAGTTCGTTACAATAACTGCGCCATTTCAAACGGCCTTTCTGAAATTACAACGTGATAGCATACCGGCCATCTGTCAGGTCTTGCTTATTTTGTACGGTCTTCGGGTGCATTTGCACAGTTTAGTGGCTGCTGGAGAGTACCCGTTGCTAGAAGCCTTCACTTTGGAGCTACTTGGACTTCTCGAAGAACGGTTTGACAAACTGGAGGAAGATGACTTGTACTTGGCGGCTACGTTTTTGCAGAGGATCAAAGAGAGCTGTCGAAACCGAAAAAAGAACCCGGGAGATCATTCTGCGTATGATGCGAGAAGTGAAGTTAGCAGGACCTTGCGATACCACTCCTCTCGCAAGCAGTAGCAGAAGGTATGCTTTGATTTTCAAATATTAAAAAAATAGATAAATATATCACTACGAGATAATACCGAAATTTGCGTATATTCACTAGGCTGGTTTGTTCTTTCAGTGCGTCGAAGAAAGCCGAAGGAGCATCGGAATTGTTCAGCTTTATGGAAGACGAAGTCCCTCTGACCAAGACCAAGCAGAGTCCAGCGATTACGGTTGAAGCAGAATACGAGCTCTATCTGAACAACGACTGGAGCGGCGAGAACCCTTTGAACTTCTACCGGATGAAAGGAACGCAAGATATTTTCAAGAGGATGTGTGTGATAGCTAAGCAAATTTTATGTGCGCCTGCGACTACCGCTGGTATCGAGCGAATTTTCAGTATTTCGGGGAGAATTCTTAATGAGATTAGACTTCGTACCAATGATCTGAATTTCGAGAGACTATTATTTTGTAATGTCAATCAAGACCTTCTTGATCTAATCGCGAACAGCAAGCCTGCTGCAAAATGTTTCCAGTAAAAATTAATATTTTCAAAAATATTTCTATAACGGTCCATAGCGGAAAGCGACCTTCGAAAATTCACAGCGAAACTACAGCGGGAAGTAAGATCGAAGCAAAGCGGTACCGAAGCGAAATGTTCCAGTTCTCATAACTGCTCATCCCTGGTCTTCAGCAGAAACCTTTTTCCGACAGTCTTTGCAGGTGATTGTGCACGGCTGAGGGTTTTGTCTGGACGAACACTCAAATTGGTGGCATCTAGTGCAGGCTCTGGCGCACGCATGCTGGGCTGGGTTGTTGACGAACTCGAAGCACACTGCAATACACCGGTATAAAACTCGTAAATGTAGGGCTGTTAAACTATTTCGAATTTATGGATGTAACGCAGGCCGCTCTAATTTTCATGGACGCAAATCAGGTTGCGTCCACTAAAATTTTCATGGTACCCAGGGTCTGACCGAGCGTAAAGATCATGGACGCAAATCAAGTTGCATCCACCAAAATTTACACGGTACCCAGGTTTGACCAAACATTGCAATATTGAATAATGCATTAAGGGTAGTTTTCAATTTGCTGGAAACGTTAGTTTACGTACCTCCACATCGAGCATCCTTGCCGACAATACGGTGCGGCTTTGTAACCGCATCAAAGTGCCCAGCCTCGTACAAGATTGCTGCTAGCTTGGGGAAGTGCGGACTGTCATTCATTGGAGCTCTCTTGGCGTTAGCATTAAACGCCAGCAGCTGGATCCCACGTTTGGCTAGTAGTTTCTGGAAGAGCTCGCTCTGTGGAAGACCACACGGACCAAAGGGAACACCCGCATCGAGATGAAGCGGTCTGGCGCGCTCGCATTGTAACTTCATTCTCGAGTCCCGAACTGCGTGGTATTCTGCCGGCGTGTCCTCCATCTTCGAAAGGCTCACGACTATCGAACGAGCGCAACACAGATTATTGTCTGGATCCCACGTGCTAGGTTGGATGGACACGATCGCATGCGACAGGCTCTTTCGCTCTGCTGATCTGAACTGCTGCGGAGCATTTACCCGAGAAGCCGACCCTGAACCTTCCGGGTTCCTGAACAAGGTCAAGTTCACAACCATTTCTCCATCAAACATCCAAAACTTTCTCCACTTCGGAGGAGGCTTTCGATAAAGTTTAACAGTCCCCGTGCGCTGAACTGCCGTCCGTAGATTAAAGGCATTGATACGGATGAGTTCAGCATTTGAGGATGTTTGAACACAAGTCGCAAACGATCATTGACGCAGATTTGGAATTTCGTAATCATGTCGTTCAAGAACTGAGCAAAAACTTGCTCCAGAACAAAATCGTAGTCGGCGAGGCTTACAATTTATATTATTATATTATAGTCGGAGACCAAAGCGAGCTTCACTCGTATTAAATTACTCATAATGGTTAATAGTAAAAGGCTGAATAACTCGATAATAAGAATGGCGAGTAAGAGCAAAAACAAATGGACGCGCCATTACTTCTTCGTCCTCTTGGCCGTAATCTTGACTTCCGCTGTCTCGCTGTCGAATCCGTTCTTGCGCTTCGGTTCAACTGTGCGCATGAGTCGCGGACCAGACAACTCAAACTCGTCCACCAACCTGAAGACAAGAAGTTACAAGTTAGCTCACAGTACGTTGGTAAAAGAAATTGGAGCGCGTAGCTAATATCGAAATGGAATGGAGTCACACTCACTTCTTATCCCCTATGGCATTAGCATTGGCGGTAGTGGCGAAGGCTGCGGCTTGCTGGTATTGGGCCTGAAAGACATTGTATAGTTTGAACACGCCATTCTATATTATGGTTGAAACCCAAATTTTCACTGTCCAAAGACTTAAGCGTCTTACGGGCTGATGTTCTCGATTTTAAGCGGTTCTTTCTTGATTTCGATCAGCATATCGGTCTTCTTGTTCCGCTGGTCTTCCTCGCGACTGCAGAAAAGAAATCGAAAGCATTAACCGAATGGTAAAAATTTACCTAATTTCGATCTGAGGCGTACTTTTCTGTGTCCCAGTGATGGACCACTTCGGCGAAGTCGCGCCTTGAATCGAGCGGCATCGTAGTCGCTGAGCGTTGGAGACGGCGTCCGTGGTGTCGGGATTTTCAGCAAGTCCACCCAGTCCTGCTTCTGCGTGTTGTAGATTGGGGGAAGGATCGGCGGGGCCGGGAACCCCTGCCCATGCTGTTGAATGAACCCCTGGGTTTGGTTGTATGTTTGCACCACTTGACCTCCAACACATGGCGGTTCACGTTTATCATTTCCCGGCTGTTGATTAAATGTCTGTTGTGTAGGCCGGTAATTGACCTGCTGCAGCTGCTGGGTAAAATTTCGCTGTTGTGGCTGATTGAACCCCTGCTGCTAATTGAAAAAGTCACGTTCCCGATTATCGGACTCATGATACAGTGGGGGAGGACGATTGACCATACGAGGCGCACTAAAGCCCGGCTGGATGTCACTAAAAGGCTCACCGGCCTGCTGGTTTTGTTTACACGGATTTGGAAAAGCACAACGGATGGTTCGTCGGTAACGAGGAAGGAGAAATCTGGCAAAATAAGATGCGAGGAGCTTGGAAAAATAAGCGGTAATAGAGCTTGCAGCGATCACGTAAGAAACCGTACACTTCGTTTACTTCGACAAGGCTGGAAATCCGAACTTTGACTGAAACTTTCAAAGCAACGACAGACATGCCAGAAAATCAAACTGATATGAAACATTCCAGAGTTGGAGCTCTTTTATATGAATGCTTGACTCGGGAAGGTGGGTGTGATCGATTTCGAGTGTTGACTACTTGAAATGTTCCATCTTTGTTTTACTACGCTGTCGGGGTGGTGCTTTTATTCCATCCTTCTGCCGATCATATTCCAGCTCAGGTCATGAACCTGTTGATGAACTTGTTCTCACAGAAATTACGACCTGTCGACTCATTGTCATAACGCTCACGACAGGTGATTCGACACCGCCCATAGGTCATGAACCTGTTAATGATCTTGTTTGCACAGAAATCTCAGCCTGTCATCCCATCGGCACAAAGGCTCACAGCAACTGACCAGACTTTTGTCACTTGTTATCACTCCACGGTAAATTATCCGGCAATTGACACGTTTCGTTTCACATGAATTCTCAGTGTTCACCGTTTCAACAAAAGAATGCTAAAAGTACATAAATTTCTCAAGTAAAATCCACATCAAACGTCAGAAGCATCTGTAAACAAAAGCGAAAGAGAAATCTGAAGGACTGTACAGATCTGTCTGGGAAAGAAGATACCAAAAACTTCTACAATACATGAGTAAACGTCCGGGTCAGCACACTATTCCGACTCAATCGAGTCAGTCTTGTCAATGCGCGACGCGTAAACAGCATTCGGGTGAACGAGACTACGGGGACCGTAAAATTCCAGTGGCTGGTCCTTGCGAAACTTTGGACAAGCGAAGTACACTGCACCGACAAAAGCCGCAACAAAGATCACGCTTGCCACAACTCCCACTGCCACATACACTGCGACCTTCCACGTTGGATCTAAAATTACAAAAATCCAAATCGACAATATTTAGAAACGTTTGAGAAAACGAAAAACACCTTGAGGATCTTCGGAGGCTTAGCTGACATTATCCACACCGCTTTCATTGATGTATGGAAATATGGCATTAGTCTTGATGGAGGTGGTTGAGCGAGTTGTTGGTGCGGCGGTTGTAGTTTGAGCGACGTTGGTGCTACTGTACAAGCATCCTCCTGGACTTCGTAGCTTCGCCAGATGCGCTGGTGCTCTGCACTGCAACTGAAAGCGTCTGATACGGGCTAGATCATAAACCGCTTTTTCCACCATTTCGTGAGTCTTTGCCTGTCGATTTTCCCCCATAGGCTAGTTTCTCAGTCACAGTCCACAAAGGGATGTTACGGTTGCACACAGAGGCTTCTCTACCACTGCATCCGCTTGTGCATTGACACCGCTTGGAACAAAGAACGCGTCTTTACGGCAGGTCTTGACAGAATGCGAGACGTTACCTTCACAGGACCAGGAACAGCTGGGTTTACAGCAATCCTAATCCCAAATGGCCCTACCTTCCAGAGTAACTTCAGTAGACCCTCTTTGAATTCCTTGTCCAGAGGTCGGTTGGTTATTCATCGCTGAATCTGCCTCAACGGCGTTCGTTCTAGACAAGGACGTATTGGGGTTGGCAGAACGCTATCGCAAACTTTGCAGATCGGCAATTTTTTTCTAGGATACTGCTCAAAATTGCAGATCCGCAATAAATTTTGTCGAAAAGTCGGAAAATTGCAGATCTGCAATATCTTTCTCGCTGAATTTCCTGAAATCGCTGGAAGCAATTTCGGTGATATTCGAGTAATATTTATTGGTGCTGTTGAACCGATAATTTGACGAGGAAGTCTGATGTGGACTTACTCAGAATAAGCATATGGTTCGGTACCCTGAATTTCGGAAGCTGAGAGGTGACAGATGGGTATTTTGATGGATACAAACGTATACAAAATCAAATACATGGCAAAAAGCTAGGAGAAATTGAGAACAAAAACCGGTATCTGTACACAGAAAATAAAAACGGCGATGTCGCTAGGACGTCCCACCTGTACAGTCACTGTACTTCGCTCAATAGCTTGCTGCAAATTCAGCTCTGTCACCCCTTCAAAGTCAGCTTGGAACCACCCGGGTCTCTTGTAATTTAAAAAAAAACAGCTTCTCCGGAATTGCAGATGTGCAATTTTCTCAAAGTTCGTCTTAAAAAATTGCAGATCCGCAATTTCTAAACGTAGTGACTCGGTGCACGGCCTGCCACTGCCTTTTCTCCGTGCACTGCACGCGACTCTCCCTTTTACTAGGTGCAGTGCTTTTACACTGCTTTTTGGCCAGGTGCACGGCCTGGATACGACCTTCACAACATAGTGATTTTGAACGTTGTCGGCCCACGGAAGCAGGTATTTTTTTACGGACTGGCGCCGTGCTGAAAGTGATAGGTAAACAGCGAGAGTATATTGAGGAGGTGTTGGAGCAGAGAGCCGCTCCGACTAAGGTTTTGTGGGGTGGTCTCCTTCGTATAAAATATGGCGAACCCGAACTAAGTCCAAAGGACAATTAAGTTACAGCGCTACTTCACTTCCGAGCTCTGGGAAGTGTGTCGTCTTTTACACTAGGCACGTCCAAGACTTTTGCTGATTTGCGCTCAAAAATTGACAACGACGTCCTGTAAGGGAGCATTCATTAATAACGTCAGGTTTTGATATTAGGAAGCCTAACCATCCCCCCTCCCATGTCAGGCAGTTCAAGCAATCAACTGGCTTTTATAACACTGTTGTCGGGTACCCATCATCCCTCCCTGGGTGCCTGACGTCATTAATGAATGCTCCCTAAATTGTCAAGGAAAAACTGCCATGTGAACGCCACTACCAGTGCTGGGATAAATATGACATATCGTATCTTATCGAAATATATCACATCACAGTGATTCGATATGACAAAAATATCTTATCGAAATATCGATATGGACGGAATATCGCTGAGCGGAATATGATAAATGAGAATATCATATCGCGGTATATCGATATATTTCTGATATAGCGATAAATCGCAAACCCGCACTTGAGAATCTGAACTTTGGAAGTCAATACTCCGGTTAGGTACCGCGCAGGCAGTGCAGCCTCGCCCGTAGTGTATCGAGCACATGCATCCAAGCTGACTTCGGGCAGTGAACAGTCAGCGTACCTAGGTGCGTAACGACAGACCTTGATTGATTGAGCAACGAACACACTCGCGTACAGGAAAAAATTTGGCTTTTGTTCTTATTCAAACGTAGTGAACGACAGCCGTTTGGTTTCTCTTTGGCTCTTTCTCGATTTCGATAGTTTTCAACATGGCACTGGCTTGATATATCGATATATCACTGCAATAAAGTTTGATGTATCAACAATAAAATATCAGAAACGTATCACATCGAGATATCGATACGTGGTTGATATCTAAGAAGAGATATGAATATTGAAAGATATTCATCAGAAAATATTATATCGTATTTTGTCGTATTTATCCCAGCACTAGCCACTACATGCGGCAGAGTCGCTACTACAAAACTCTTTCAGGGGCACGCTGCTGCTGTGTTGCTGCCCAACTAACGGTTACTAGAAGCTCGACTTGCACCTACTGACGAAACAAAGTCCACGATCGTCAGACTTCAGAACTTGTAAGCGCTGAGTGTGTGATTAAGTCAGCAGTTGCTTCCTGCTTGGTCCAGGGACCTGCTCGAAATTTCATCTGCCTACCTCGCCATTCGACACATACGGAGACACATTACGATCGAGACTGATTGAGGATAAATACCAGTTTCCCATCAGACTGCACCGGACATTCCAGTACACAGCAACTCATTTCGCTCGAAATCCGCCTGATAGACGCCTTTCCGCGGTGAAATTGTAGGTGCCAACGAGTGTCGCAAGGTTCGCTGAAATGGGCACGTGTACCTTGAGGTTGCGCATGCGTCATGGGCGCTTGCGCAACCTCAAGTAGATAGATAGATTTATTGAGCCTCGATAATCTAGTCGACGGCTTCCTCGATCGTCAGAGGATAACGAAACATAAAAATACAGTACTAAAAGCTTTGGCAAGTGGAAGCGATCAAGACTAACTTCAGAAGATCGACACATAGAAATTACAATGCGAGATCAGGCACCAGAAAGGAAGTGGAAAACTCGCAGAACCATAGCAGGGAGAGCCAACTACCAAACAAGGAATGAGGGAGCGTTGTTTCCGCCTTCGTCCAGATGCTCGCTCGTCCATTTCCATGTCCGATTGACTCCGTCGTTCCCGGTTTGCTGCTCGAGCTGGTCCATGTGTGTGGTTGGGTTTTTGCTGTCCGTCGTGAGAGTCTTCTTCGCCGGCTTGGGCTCGCCCTCCGAACCTGGGAGTTCCGACGGAAGGCTGAAGCGCCTGGCTCGGCAGGTCGAGGTTCTGGTGGCCTTTCGGGGGCCACCCTCCTTCACAGTTCCGAGGGCAGTTTCCCCGTTGTCCGTCACTATCACGTCCACTTCCCTGGTGGCCGCCACGTCCACTGCCCCGTCCAGCGCCATGGCCGCCCCCACGACCAGCGCCGCATTGGCACGAATCTCGTAGACATGGGTATTCAGAAAAACTAGAAAATTCCCCACCTTACCTCATTGTACACCCCGTCCCAGCCAATTCGCTACCACCCGGCATTTCGGAGAAAATAATTCAAATTGCTACTTTACGATTTATACTTCCACAACTTCAGTACAACTCTTCAGGCTGCTCCGTATGCGCCATAATTTGCTCAGTTGAGCTGGCACACTGCGTGAAAAAATTGACTAGTGTGACTCCCGGTGGGAAAGACATAGCGCCGCAAGTCAAAAGCTGTCCGAAAGATTTCGTGGATACATTTCCATTCTTAGAATCGATAAGAAAACGGTCAACTATCTTAGCAGTCGGGAAAAATTAAGAAAGATCAGAAAGATCTTGACTGGCTTGGCAGACGATTCTAAACCGTGGAGTTTGGCATTTCTGCCGGGAAAACTTGTTTGGGGCAAAATTTCCAACTCTTTTTCGGAATGGCATGTTCACACATTCAGCCACTTTCTCTGTAACTTGGTTCGTTTTCTAGTCATTTTCACCAACAGTCTCTCACGACCTCAACCAGAGGTTGCTGGAGACGTCACAAAACTAACATAAAAATGGGGAAGGTCAAGATCCAGCGCTTGACCCAAAGGTCAGTCCACAGTCCAGATTAGGCCACGTCTACCACTGCCGATTGGCCGAGCATGAAATGGTCTGAAATGGCGCACTCCTACGCCATGAAGTATCCCAAAAGTTTAGACAAGGTGTAATACACAGACAGACCCATGTAAGACGCACTGCACTGTTCGAAGCGATATCGAACAATTCTGGTTCCGCGTAAATGAAAGCCAACGCTCACATGCTTTGTTTGATCAAACAAAGCCTCTGCTGATAAGCCTAGTCAGCCATCCCACGCTTTCTGCATGTTTCCCTCAGGCCGTTAAAGGAGGCTATTATATACGGCTAATTAGGTTTGAAAGATCATCCTTGCCGGCGAAAGTTCTTTAATTGAGTTCGTTTTTGCAGCATTTTGGCCTTATTTTGGACCCTAAACCAAACAGGTCAAGTTGGCGTTGACCCATTTTTATGTTACTTTTGTGACCTCTCCCGCAACCTCTGATCTCAACGAGGTACCGAAGAATTAATTTTCGGAAACGGCTCCGAAAACTGCCAAAGTTGGTATACGAGAATCAGAGCCTTACTTTTCTAACGGGAATACTTTGCTAACTCAAATGCTGCAGGCGGCGCGGCCATGTGTCTGATTCTGCTGAACATGTTCTACCGCCATATGGCGACCGACCAAGAGTTAGCAAAGTTTTCGCCGTTCCGATTTTCGATAGAAATGACGGCAGGTATCAACGTGCACCTACCACACAAGCAATTTATTTCTACTGTTGATGTCACATGCGATGCTCCCATTGTGGAAAGTTGCCAGTAAAAGGGAATTATTAATATTGCATCGACAGCCGGAAACTTTCTAGACTTTCTTAGCCTTCGACTTTACAGATGAAACCGCGAGTGTCTTTCTCGGTGCAAGCTTCGTCTTGGCTGTCGACTTGGAAGTGGAAACTGGAGGTCTCTTTCTCGGTGCAGATCCAGCCGTAACTGGTGCTTTGCTGCGCTTTGCACTGGTTTTCGAAGGGTTTCCTTCAGAGTGGCGCAGTGAAGAATCGTTGGCCGGCTGTGATGCAGTTACGTCAACTCCTAATTCTGAAGCAACCTGCTTAGCGGTCTTCCGCTGTCTCTTTGGAGGAACTGTACAAGGGTATCCTTGGCCTGGGGTCGGGCTTATCTCTTCGCTGTCTGTCGTGCTTTCCTCAACCGCCTCGATGTTTCGCTTCCTGTTTCTCAAACCGTTGGCTTTCTCCTTATTCTTCTCTATTGCGGCTTTCTTCGTAGCAATGTAGCTACTTTCAGTGAGGATTCTGCCGTTCGAAACATCCAAGCGGGAATCCTTTTCCCGACCTTTCCTCTGAGGAGCGCTCCGGAGGAGGTTCTTATGAAACTCTAACGCGACGACCGAGCCAACCGATTTTCCCGTCATGATCTTTCTGATTTCCAAAAAGCTGGTGGTTGTCTTATCCTCGGTCACGCCAATCTTTTCGCGAAGAATCTTTGCGATCTCCGCAAAATGCTGGTCACTTTCGACTTCAGTTTCTTCGACAATCTCCAAGTTGGGGTTCACTGTTCCTCTTAGCAGCTCAGCATCGAATGGGAAAAGTCCAGTTTTCTGACACCCTCGTGCCAAAGGTTCACCTGAAACGAGAAACATTCAGAAGGGCAACCTTCACACGATTATATCCGCAAACTTCGAAATAAAATCGACAAAATCGTTCTTCCAACTGGCACACGCTACCTAAATTGAACGAGTACGGCGGAAAGTCGGGTTTCCAAAGTTTGACGATGTGGGCTGGGAAATTGTGGCGCGAAACCTGAATTTTTAAAAACACAACAGCATGAGTTCTCAGCAGACTTGACATTGCGCAAGACGATTAACTTAAAGTTCGTTCATTCTCCATCTTTACGTATATCAATTGACGTATCCACCCGGAATCACGGAGATACCTGTGCCATTCCTGCTTCACTCCTCCGAACACTTCCTTATCTAGCGGCTGAAGGAATGCTGTCTGACCAGAAGGGAGAACGACTACTCGAATTTCTTTTTCATGTTCCAGACAAGCCATCAGAAATGCGACGCAGTTACGGTGGGAGGAATGGCCGTCGTAAAATAACACATTCTGAAAAACAAGGAGAGGTTAGAAGGTTAACCTTCGGTCACTTCACGCCGAACGAGAACACTGCGAGATGCCTAATCCATGAAACTCATACAAGTATTACCTTGGGGCAAGTGATGGATGGCAGAAACTCCTTCTCAAAACATTCTGTCAGCACCTCATGATCCATCACTCCGGAGGAGTTCGTGCCTACATAGCAGGCGTCGTGCGTGTCCCGGAAGTGTGATTCAAGGTGCATCTTTCCTCTGTAGAGAATTAACGGTCGGAGCATCTTTCCAGCTGCATTTCCATAGTCACGAGAGAGATGTTTTCCCGATCGCTTTCCGTTCCTTTCACATATCCTACCGCCTTCTTACGCCTTTTTCCGCGTAGACTCTGTCGTACAGCTCTGCCAACCGAAATCCCGATTCGTCCAAGTTCCATATCTCGTCAGGATTATCGATAAAACCGTCATCCTTCAGCAACTGCAGAAGGGAAATCCATTCTTCCCAACGCGCAGCCGTCCATTCCCTTGATTTCTTAAAGCTCAGCGTACTCAGCATTCTTAGCGAGATTTCACGGTTTCTTCGAAGGAAATTCCGGTGCCATCGATTGGTGAACTTTGCTCCATTCATGCCTAGAAACAGAATATAGGCCAAAACAAGGCTTTGGCGGTGGTTTAACCAGAAGTCAACTTTCAGCTTTCGCATTTGGCCGCTGTTTTCCTGAATGTTATCTTTCGTACGAGCGAAAATCAACAAAATCAGGCTTACCTTTGACGAGCGCTACTGCCTTGACGATTTTGATCAGCGTTCGTTTGCCTAGCGGAACTCCAATCTTCGAACAGCGGATGAGGATTTCGCATATTTCCGTCTCTTCCTCCAGCGAAAACGTGTTCGGACGTCCGGCCTTCTTTGGATGTCTCCTCTTGGCTGTGTTATAAAGGGTTCTTTGAGACACATCGTACTTCTCGGCAGCCATCCTAGTGGACAGTCCATCGTTGACAGCGGTCAGAGCAGCTTCCATATTAGGATAATATTGCACGTATTGTCTCTTCCGCGGTTGAGCCTTCATCTCGAGCTGTGGAGGAACGGAAGGGCAGATTTCGGAAGTTGCAGAGCTTGTTGAAGGTATGCTCCCAGACATGGTGAATAAACGAGGTAAACCTTAGAGGGTGGAAGATAACAAAGAAGGATAATCTTCGTGGTAGCAAGCAGTGCTCACGTAGATCTGTCAGGACAATACGTTTTCACTCGGAAGTTAGCAAAGTTTTCGCCGTTCTGACTTTGAATAGAAACCAGCCGTAGAGTCTTAAGCACGCTGTGTAACCCCCGCGTGATTTCTGCTTCTTGCGTCATATATGTGGCTAACTGGATCAGCTGATTCTGAGCTGCATTACGCCTTCTGCAGCAAGCGTGCTCCTTAATATCGCCAGCCATCTTCAAACGTTCTTGCTTCCTGAATTATATCCGCCTCGATCTGTCACCTATTTCCGGTTCAAGATACTTCAGACTGAAGCAAAGCGCTGGGACAAATTTGCGAATTAATTTGACAATTTTTGGTTGGAAGACTACCGAGAAAAATGTCAGTTAGAAAAGTTAGGCTCTGATCCTCGTACTGTATTTCTCCCCTTCGCTGCTTTTCTGACTTAATATCGGTTTCTGTTTTCCCTGAGCACATTTCTGGCCAGTAGTTTTTAGGAAGGAAGCAAAATGAACGTTGAACCGGGGAAAATTCGTTTCGATGTTGAGAAATGATCGCGTCGCGTAAGCCGTGATTTTATGAGTGGCAGCAAGTTGGCTGGGACAGGCTGTACCTCCATGAGCAAGGGAGAAGGATCGTGCAAGCTCAGTTTATATGCGAATGATAATAAATTACGATATTGAACTCCACGGATAAAACTAGAACAAAACATCGCAGTCCGACCTGCAGGGAACAAGGACCACGGCCAAGACCGACTTACGAAGAAGAAGTGAACACGAAAAAATTCAACAGCTTACATCTACTCGGCACAGAAGGCTCGTCAGGATCCAACATACCTCAAGCTGCACACTAGCAAGCAGTAACATCAACAGAAACCTGGTGGACTAAACATCGGAGTAAGAAGGAAGCACCACTACCATAAATGCGTCTCTCGGATCTCGCTTATGATAGTGGAAGCCCGTTGTAGTGCCATGAGCATGTCCGAAGCTTCCTGCCGACGCTGAGCAATCTGATTGCTTTCTTCCAGCAACTCATCGAAACGTTCGTGCTTGTATAACTGCGACACCAGTTCACTCTGCAGGTTATTCTGTAAGGAAAAACTAGTTACAGCCACGCTCCTTCGTCCTCATGAGGAGTACACGCACGCGGAAGGAGTTTGAGCCAGTTAGAAGTTTGGGCCAGGCGGAAACGACGGAAAACTGAGAATTCAATCGTAGAAAATTGTCAGAGCGTGCATTACAGCGCGTTAGTCGCGCGCATACGTACTTCCGTGCCGCTGTTCGAAATCGCCTCGCACAAACTCCGTCGGCGTGCGTGTGAGGAAAACGCAACTTACCTTAGCATGGTTGACCAGGAAGTGCATCACGGCTTTCGGTACGGTATCCTGTATACTCTTCCGCACAATGAGGAAGTACGAACGTATGAGACGTTCAATCACGTCGCAGTCCCTTTGTTCTCTCGGCGAGAGCTTCCTCTGCATCGACTGACTGTTCGGCTACAAGACAGACCAAACGTGTCAGAAATTACTGTAAAAACTTCCGTATTTTTCAACTGACGCACGTCCCCGTCCAGGAAACTAGAAACGTGCGTGACTTGAGGAAAACGACTGTCATGTTTCCCAACTGGCGCACGTTCTCAGCCAATACAACTGACAAAGTGCGCCACTTCGGATAACAATACTCGACAAAATGGCTTTTCCAAGTGGTGCAGATTTCCAGCACACAACAGTGAATGCGTGGGCCACTTAGAAAACAACCCTGTCGAGAATGGTTGTCGAGTTTTAATTTCACCTACCACGTCTGGAAGAAGGTTAACACTTCTCGGCGACATGACAGAAGACGGGTGGGGGATTGGCAAGTCTGCCAGTTGTTGGTTGTGTTGTTGGGTGTTCCATTCTTCATGGACGTTGGGCTGGTTGACCACCGACCCTGTCCGGCTTTCCTGGTTCAGCTCTGCCCTGTCACCACCAGGCTGGTTTGCTGCCAGGGCTGCTCGGTTAGCGTTGGCCAGAGCTGCAGTGGACAAGACAGGGTTCTGCTCCTTCTGACTTTCACGAAGGAGGGAGCCGACGAGGGCGGCTGCGTCGTTGAAGTCAGGATGCTTGGTGTTGATGTAGGCCAGCTCGATCCCTACCAGGTTCTCGACCATCGTGTTGGTGGGAGGAACGCGCTGTTTGAGAAGAGCAGTGACTACGTCCATAATGCGCTCGTATAGACGGGGGAAACGCAACATCTCTTGCTGCAAAGAAAAATCCCAAAAAATTAAAACCGCGGTGATTCAAAATGAAACTCATTCAATGAAACATTCATTTATTATCCACCCGCACAATAAATAGGATCTCGGCAGTTTTCCACACTTTCGGCCAATAAGACCAAGAACGTTCGCCGCTTGGGAAAGCAATTTTTTCCAAGTGCGTTTGCCGAGCCTCCAATTTTGGTCTCAATTTCAGAAAATCGAAAACATATATTTTCGGGTGTGACTATTGTCACCACCCGAACTCTTTCTACTAATTTCCTTCTTAGGTAAAACATAAGATCACATAACAGAATTTTGAACTTCGAATAAAAACCTGGATCTCTGTGCCACAATGCTGGACGATCCTTTGCATCTCTTCATGGACCAGTTCGACACATCGAAGGCCAGGTTCCTCCAGCCGCCTGATTTGCCGCTTAACCAAGAGTTCGAAGGAAACTTCTGGAACAAACAACGCTGGTCGAGGACCCTGAAAAAAACGAAGAATACAGACAGATAAAAATTTACACTGAGGAATTATCAAAGATTTCATTTACTGTGGCGTTTCGGATGGCTGTGAGGATGTCAAACTGCGTTAGACCACCGAGCGGGTCCACTGACTCCAGTGCTCGACCGAAGGTCTCGTGGAAGATGTAGCCGATGCGTGCACCTCCACACAGTTCAGCCGTCTCGATGTTCTTTGCTGTACCGTCGATAGTCTGACAGTAGGCAGCAGCGAACTTGGTGACGATCTGTAGGACGGTTTGTCCCTTGTCCACCACAGCTTCACCGTAAGAGTTCATGATGCTTTGGTACTGGGAAGCCAGAATATTGACTCGAGTCTTGAGGTCGGGTAAACAATCCCGAATATGATGCATCAGTAACTGAAACAGAGCAATATCCGTCATAATATTCAAACAGTGAGAGTTCGGCGAACAAACTCAACAAGATTACTTTCCAAAGTGCGCACGTTTTTGGTGTTTTCAACTGGAAGGGTGCGCGACTTGAGAGAACGATCTTGTCGAGTTCATGTGCTGAATACGCTGGAGAATTTCAAACTAATTCAGAATCATTCCACCATGAAAACTACATCCTGACATACCCTGTTGAGGGTTTTGGCTAAATACTGAGTTCCGTTTCGGCTTGCAACAGCTGGATATTTCTTCTGGAGAAAGTGAACTTCGTCCTTCAGCGACTCTTCAATACTCTGAAACACCAATCATTTCGTAAATAATGTTCTATAAAATTTCCTTGGATGAAAATATTTCTTTATTGTAGGGATATTCAGGGTGGGAATGTACCTTGTTACTTTTGATATCTGCTTGTGATCGATTGACCACTCCGACGATGCCCAGTCTGACAGGAATGACTCGCCCAGAGAGCATGTCCATCGCGTCAGTCCCGGCGTCCATCAGATCCAGTTTGGTTATCACAGCTAACGTCCTCCTACCTGAACACAAGAAAAGACACAAAAAATAGACACTGTTTACCTACGAGGACAGTAGTTAAATAGGTCGCACCGTCGGGATCGACGCTTTTGGCCAGTTTGAGCGCTTCGGAAGTCGCCATGTCAGTGTTGGCCGGAGTCACGGCCAAGATGATAGAGTTCGGATTGCCGATGTATTTGATGATCATCTCGCGGATCTGCACTTCGATATCTTCTGGTTGATCCCCAACTGGCACCTGCAGGAAAAGAGCAACGATAGTGTAAGGCAACAGTTCTAACGTTGACTTTCGGTTTGAGCTTTCAACAATGCTAGTCTTTCGTGAAGCTACAACGCCTTTTTCTTCGCAAGATGGAGCCGAGAACATACGTACTGTACACTGAAATTAGATTTACCTTTGTTAAGCCCGGGAGATCTACGAGGGTGAGGTTCACAACATTGGGCGAAAATATTTTGAGATGAATGGCATCCGGAGAAACTCCCTGCAATCAATACTGGTCATCAATCAATCGAACCAAAACCAGCTCATGTCCCATGATGAAATGAACACGTATATTTTCACACTCTGATCGTCAGTCTGTACCTTGTTACTGCCCGACATCCTCTCCGTTTCTCTGTCAATCTCCGCTCTGATTTCGGTGAAGTCCGAGTAAATCTTGTCCTTTGTGTGGAGAAATTTGCCCCATTCCGTAATGGCCAAAGTGCCTGCGCGAAAGGAAACCGAAAATAAAATTCCCGACACTTTTCGGAAATTTCTTCAGGGCTCGTTCTTACCATCTTCTGCCCGACGATACTCCTTACTGTCTTCTGGGACATAGACTAACTGTAGCACCAAAGGCCGTCTTGTGACGATTCCTGCTCCTCGAGGCAGAAAGTCCCGTCCCACCAAACTCTCGATGACGGAACTCTTGCCCGAACTCTGTAACGAATTGCCTCATGAGACTTTCCCACGAGCGTCCGTTTGAAGATAACCTTAGTATACAATCGTACCTGAGTTCCAACAACGACGATTTGAGGTAGGTGGATAGCGTCACTTCCGATGGCGTTGAAGACATCCTGGAGCTTGTTGATGACGGGGATCAGCGCCTCCATCCTCAACGGATCTAACACTCTAGATAGAGAATCGCTTCACCACACACGCTACTACTTATAGTCCTGTAACTCCTCCGAATTCGAACCAGACGAGAAATAGGAAGAAGTCTCGAAATACGTCAAACAAGTCGAGAAAGACGATCGTCGATTGATGATGATGAATTCCATTGGAAAACAATCAAATTGAACAAAAGCACAGTAGCGCTGCCCATGACTTCCGGTACTTGGTCAGTAAGCGACCTGGTGCAAAGTTTGCACCAGGCCGCTTAATACTGCAAACTAAGGAGCCCACTGACCCCACTCGGCCCAGTCGATTGACTAGAGCCGGAAGTTGATTGGAAATCAAGTGTGTTTGATTGAAGGCATGGTTATCTCCTGTCCCTGCCATGTACATGTATTAATGAAATTTACGGCCATGTCACGTAATCGCGCGAAACTTTCGAGGGGACACAGTAATAGTTTCGAAGGAGTACAGTACGTTAAAAATTCACTGCGGTTGATGGGATGTTTATAATGCGTCCTGAACAGTTTCGACTTCCGAAAGGCTGTGGTCCCTCATGAAGCAATCTACGGTCTAAGACTTGGATCTGAAAAGCCAAAGTTTCTGATCTGATCTGCTTATAATCTCGATCGATGTGTAGACCGACAGAATATACATCGCTTCCAGATTCCACTGTGAGATTGCAGTGCCACACCAGTCAGATTTTGCAAACCCAGTTCTCTTCCCCATATTATGGTCTGTTATTCTTCACCCTTACAGTATCATTAGACGCTAGGATGTCGCCTGCTCTCGTTCGTGTTATTCTGTGTGGTAAGTCAGATTCTATAGTTCGGTGATCTTTCTCACCTGCACCATGTTCTGCACGATACTGTACTGTATTGTACTCTTAGAATAATAACAATAATAATATATCTCGTAGTATCTTACAATAATAATTATCTGGTATCCTACAGGTCTTGTGGTTACCATTGCTGCTAGGCCACATGATGAATCGAAAGCACAGTGGACTGGCAAACCTTGGTTGGGAAAGTGGGAGTCGATCGATGGGACACCCGAGAACTGGGAAGCCTTCGTCAAGGCCGCCAACATTCCGCCCAAGGACCAAGCTCTCTACAACGGAAAGCAAAAGACTCTCCTGAAGTACTGGAAAGAAGCCGGTGAGGACCACTATCATGTACAGACGAGTTTTCCGGGAACCGAACACAAGATGGAGACCAGTTTCAAAATGGGCCAGGAAGGAACGCTGTCTCACGACGGCGTGGATCTTAAGGTTCGTTTCTATACCGCCACGTATCCGCCAGTTCCACTTTAATGTATGGGACCAAAGGTCTTTTACTGCAGTACGTATGCACCGAGGACGGCGAGCAGCTCATCACAAAGATAAACATCCCTTCCAAGAACCAGGAAACGATAGTCACTTACACAGCCACCGGCGACGACCTTGAACAGGTAAATCCATAATAATTATGATGATTTTTACACTATTTCCTGCGCAACGTATGAAACGATTTGTCAATGATGAGACTCCTCGTCGTTACTTTACAGACTTTCACTTCTAACGGTGTTACCGGCAAGAGATGGTACAAGAAGATTCACGCATAATACCGCGAAGTGCACGGAAATGTAGTCACTTGCTCCAATCAGTTTTATACATAGAACTCAACGGTTAATTTGACTGGGAAAGCGATGTCCCACATTCGTAGGTACATAAAATCGGATCTTAACGAGAATCCAGATTCTAAGCTACGGGTGTCATGTTTTGTTGTAGTTTATGCTCAGTGGAATTCACGTGGGCTCAATTCTCGAATTAGCTTGTAGGGATAGTTCGCCGCGGCGCACTGCTCTCGGGAAAGAATCGTCTTCCATTCGATGGAGGATGTGCAAAACAAATTTGCCTTTCAAAACAGATGTTAATGAACTATTCATGATAACCGAAAGTGGATGATTTTTATTGGGGCATGTTGAGGTCGTCTGGTTGCATCGATGGGTGACGTCGATACAGCTAGACTCGAGGTGGTACACAGTCTGGGTGTGATACCAAGGAGGAAGTGACGGCTCGATGCATCAGCCTTCCACCTGTTCCTCTGAGCTGCACCGCTCCCGTTAGCGAGCTCAGAGACCCCTTTTTATGGAGAAATAAAAACCTGAAGGGCATGAAGGGTAGGATGGCGGTTGATAAATTAGTGAGATGCAAAGAGCGCTAATGAAGTTGTGTATGAAGAATGTTCCGTCGAGAGAACTTCATGAACATATTCAAGCGGGACAATATTTGCCGGAAATCAGGAGGAGTTAACAGCCGGCCATGGCAAGTCACTGGATAGAGTTAGCGAACAAGGAAGTACATTGAGCTGACCAGCAAGAGCACGTGTATGCGGCGCACGTGTACATTGCACCGCATACACGTATCAGAACAGTCCAGGAAAAACGCCATGTCCTGTCGGGTAGTTACAGGAAGGGAAAATGCTTATCATTCAAAAACATTAACCACAATTATCGCTAAAGACGATAACTTTCAATTTTCCGCTTCGGGAAACATGTAACAATGATCGTTTCAGCCACGCAGTGCCGACCCATGATTTTAAAAAATTATACTCTGGCAAAAGAGGAAGAGTTTTATGCGCAGACACCTAGAGCTAGCAAACAGAGATACTATTTCCACCACAGTCAACGAGCAACATCATGATGACGAGAAAGAATTGATACTTTTATGTATGGAAGCTTGAGCTTTCCTCTGGAATACTTACACGAAAGTTGAACTTTTGAGCTTTAACAACGTTTCCTGGTTTTTCCACCACTTTTCGAAAAGTTCTCATTCTGCTCCTGCCGAAAGTATTTTGTGGAAAATAATTTCCAGCACAGCCACAAGCATCTGGCTTTCTAAAGCATGCAAGTTTTAGGAACAATGAAACTTTCTGCGCTCAGAAGAATTTCTTGAAATAATACAGGTGTAGCGGTATAATCGAAAAATCCTGTCGCAGACGCTTTGCGTTCTGAATTTGGCTCCCACTTTCTTATCTTTAGCTTCGAATTCAATGGACAATTTGAGCTGTTACACAATGTTTAAGACCGATTTACCTCGTGGAACTTGATTGTGGAGATGCATGCGAAATTCGTTCTTGCCCCGAAACGTCTCTTCGGCGCCATCGCTTCGGACCGAGTTTGCAGCGCGAAAATTCTTGTTCGGAAACCGACGTTCATTTCAACTGATGCAAAATGAGCTACGAGCTCGTACTGATACAACTTCAGTCGCTGTTTTGGGACAAAAACATCATTCGAATTTTTGATTAGGGGAAGGCTCCGCATACCACTTTCCACCAGCATAGTTTCCGATACCACGTTTCAATTCCAAATTATTACCACTGTTTACTCCGTACACCACTTCTAAGTAAGTGCCACCACCAAGGACTTCGAGCACCACTTTTTGCCAGATTGGTGTTCATTACGTAGTCTCAGAGAAGAAAGTTCGATCACGCTTCTGTCGTGATCGCAGGTGGCAAGAAGTATTTATCGACAGCGGGATCTTTAGGATCGTGAGTCCTTCCTGTTCTCTGAACTTACCAGAACACCGCTAACTCTTTGGTTATAGCAGAGTGGGTTCATAATAGTGGTCAAGGTTAATTCAAAATTAATAACGAAGACGACGAACAATCGTCTGAGCGCTAATTGGACCAGAACCTGGAGACATCAAAACGCCCATCGGACTAGATGACGACACACTTTACTGAAAACCAAGTTGTAAAACACGAACAGTGTAACAGGAGAAGCGACCGCCATTCTCCCTTGCACCTAAAGAGATACGATCGAGGTCATTTTTAAATTAAACAAAAAAGTCTAAACAGAATTATGCATGGATGGCTACGGCGTCCGTTCCCTGAGTTGTATCGCGGTCGATGGGAGCCCAGGCTTTTTGGTATAGACGCGACCCGCACATACGTACACCACACAGACGCCAGTGCGCAGCAACTGAGACGCCCCTAAGGGCGCCTGTTTATGAAGGTGTAGAGAAAGTGTGATTAAGTTCGGTGTGGTATTTTCCGATTTGGTAAACTCTCACACCGAATTGAAAATTTCAGTATGAAGCCCACACCGATATTTTTGATTTGGTAAACTGCTGCACCGAAATTTCGATTTATCCCACCAAATCAAACAGAAAAATCGGTAAACCGAAACATATAAAGTTTCTCTTATTAACGGGAAAAACCAGATGAAACTGGCGCAAAACGGAGCGAGCCGCAAACGTACAACGCTTGGCGTGTCTTTTGATGTCGAGAGGTTTTCCTCCACCGGATGGCTGTATATCAGGCTAGCAGAAATACGGTCTGTAAGCCGAAAACTTTCTCGGGATCGCTCAGAGATCGGTCAAACTCTCATCTTTCTAGGCCTTTCGGTGTGTTTCAATTTACCGAAAAATTTCCATTTGGTATCGGTTTGGTGCGAACGCACACCGAAATCGGTTTTCGCTGTGAGACTCCCACCGATAATTCCGGTTTCGGTAACTTCTCATACCAAATCGATAAGTTCGAATTAATTTCGGTAAATCACACTTATCCCATCTCTATGAAGATGTATGTACATTCATGCTGCGCCTGTGGTAAAAACCTAGAATCTCATGCACTACCATACATTTAATGAGCAGAGACGCACACATGCGTGCAACGAGACTGTCGGCGGATAACTCCGCTCAGCAGTTTCATACACCTGCAAGAAACAAACAGAAAGGTGGACTAGGGCGCAGAGGAGAGCTGTGAGAAGCTCCGGAGAGGTCGAGGAGCCAGACGAAGTCGCGAAGGAGATCAGCAGCGGACAGTAGACAACAACAGCGAAGAACGTGTGGCATCGACAGCCAATCCTGAAACAGAAGTGGCCTGGTTAGTCCAATAATCCGCTACCGATCTAAAGGAGGCGATGTGGATGGTCAGCAACTCCACGTTATTCAGTCTGACAAGAGGAACAATGAGGAAACGGAACATAACCGATAGGAGAATCACCGGAAACAGCTGAAGTCTGATGCAATGCCGCGTCGAACTGTATCAAGCAATCAAAACTTTGGAGATCTCAGGTGTGGCGCAGCGTTGTTCGATGAAAGCTGGGCTCCTTTAGCAGTTGACTGATAAACCATGATCACTATACTGGACTCATTCTGGTTATGGTGACCGGGCTTCGTTATCCCACTCTCGTACCAGGTTTTCCCGACGGCGTGACAGTTTTTCGATGTTTTTATCATTGAACAGGCCAGAAATCACTTCCGCAGTTCTTTGCTTGAGAAAGACGCTGTCTCCGGACAAGAGTAGTGCCCAGAGAATTTTATATTCTCATTAACTAACGGTGGTGAACGAAAGGTGGTGCGTCCAGACAAACGGTGGCGAAAAGGTGGCAGCAGGAGACTACAGTGGTGACAGGTGGTGTGCGGAGCACTCGCCTTTTGATTAAACGTAAAAGTGAGCTGCACAAAGTTTGTTGCGCCGCACTGTAGTATCATCAAGAGTACACGCAGGGAACATACTTATTGACCCGGACAAAATCATTCGTTACCGGCCGAAAGCGGCAGCAGCCAGCCAAACTGGTCGATCAATGGAAGCAATGGCGCTTTCGGCAGGTGGCCAGTAATTTTGTGGGGTCCATAACTAGGCAAGCTACGTGCACCGGTACGCGGTCTGTGGTTCACTGCAAAAGCCGGTTTCTGCTGGATCGAAGGCCACTTTGTTGATCTCAGCGACAAACTGGTTGAAGGACTTGAGTCATCGTCGTTTTCTCGAGATTGTGTGTCATGGTTGGCTCAATGTAGCGGACCAAAGTACAAAAAGCAGACAAGCAGGTAGGGTTTACCTTAAATACGATGTACGGGCGTTACCAATGTCACAACAGAACACGTGGCCTTCGAGCATGTTGTCTGTCACACATGGAAGCTTAAGTGGGGTGGCAGTGAGACATTTTTTCCGTTTGTTGCGCACTTGGTTGTCCCGGATATCAAGCTCTTCGTCTTGCTTCTCGTTGTCGCCGATACAGTGTGAGGCTATCACGTAATGCTCGCAGAGCTTAGTAATACAACCTTGCATGCGACTTGATACCCCATGTTATCCCATGTCAAACCACTTCAGGTGGTCTAACATGGGATTTTTGGGCACGAGCTGTCGTTGCGGAGCTGGTTTTGTTCGTACGTTTGTGTTTGAGCCCCTCTGCTGAACTTTGCCCTTCACTGGGTACAACATTAGTGGAGATAAGCTTGTGAATGGAGTGTGACTGAGGAGAAGCGAAAGTAGGTCACAAAAGAAGGAGATAAGGCTATAGCATTGCAGTCGGAGTCACAGGGAGTAATTCAATGGTTGGGAACTTGGGATACGCGCTGCCATCATCCCAGTTCCCGTTTTCTTCCCTTTTAGCATCCCTCGGCAGCAACAGTATCCGTTAGGGTGCCGCCCCGCTAATTACTGTTGCAGCCAGAACATACGCAGTAGAATTCTTAACATCCCGATGTTAGGAAACTCCGCCATAACGGATAATTATATCGTCCGGCTAGAATAGGTTAAGGCGAGAGGACGTTGTGCCATCATCCATGTGCTCTGCTGCATCTATGAGGAAGTTGTTGTCAGTGAGTCCTTTGGTCGGCTTCTCGGTTGCAAGCAGTTGTTGTTGTTGCTGACATGATTGCCGTGATTGGAAGGGAAATTAAACGCCGACTCGAACGCCTATTCCTGTTTAGGTGTCGCTGCTGTTGCCAGCGTAATGTGTAGCGGTATCGTCCAGTCGATGGGAACAGAATTAGTTCTTGCTAACGGTGCTTACCCCGGAAGCGAAGCCGGACTGAATCCCACCCTGGAGTCCCCAGATCGAAATGAACCCCCTGGCATCCCAATACAGCTCCGAGTGCAGCTGACAATGGCGGTCACTCTTGCCGTCGAAGTGTGGCAGGTACTTGTTCATGCGCAGCGGTATCCATGTCCAACCGAGACTTACTTTGCCAGCTTTTGGTGGCGCCACACAAATGGTCAGCCTAGTTTCGGCATCCATCATGCTGTCAGCGCTGCTGCTGTTTGGCAAATTCTTAGAGCAACTTCCCAGAGCATGCTTGGGGGCGGTGATTATGGTGGCCTTGCTGAACATGCTGATGAGCGTGTCGGAAGTCAAAAGATTCTGGCGATTGTCTGTGGTTGACGCGTCCATCTTCATGGTCAGCTTGTGTGCCACACTGCTACTAGATATGCATCTTAGTCTGGCAGTCGCTGTGCTCTACTCGTTGCTGGTCTTCGCCATTCAGATGCAGTATGCTAAAGTAAGGAACTTGGAAGGGAACAGTACGACGCTGAGAAGTTCCTTCCGCTGACGAAATCGGACGTACGTTCAATACCGTCTAAGCCGCCAGTATATTTGAGAGATTCAAACTCATTTCGCCACTTGTTAGGCCGAAAGAATACCGCGAGTGAAGGTATTTCGCCATCATGGTCCGCTGTATTCGGGCAACGCGGAGAGATTCGCCAACAAAATACGGATTTCACTGTTAGAAATTTCTGAGACTGACGAGCCTCGACTAGTCGCTAACGACAAGGCTGTGCCGAAAGCTGCACCATTGGCGCAGACTGATGGCGACCTGGAAGATACCATCCTGTCCGCTGGTTATGAGGAGATATCATCTGGAGAAGTTGATGAGCGTGGGCCAGAAGTGAATTCTGCCGAGAGATCCGCTGTGCTTGTAGATCACAGGTTATCGGGCGTGATTGTTGACTGTTCTGGTGTTACATTCAGCGATACTGTTGGGACAGACAACATGAAGCTCCTGGCCAAAAGCTGCGCAGCGAAGGGCTTAGTGCTAGCATTCTCCAGCTTTTCAGGTATTGTTGCATCAGTCTCGAGTCAGGAACGATCTTTCCGTATTTTCTGGCCTTATTGTACGCACTTACTCTCACACGTCCTAGATCTAGATGAGAGCTTTTGTTGCAGACGACGTTCGGAGGACTCTGGAGTGCGCAGCAGTTATGCCGCGCACAGCGAACGAAATGGTCTTCGAAAATCTTCAAACAGCTGTAAATTACTTTACCCAAGAAAATCAGTTAGGGGCGTGATAACATTGATATGCCGACATTTCGGCATACTCTCTAGCTCGACGACTTTATCTGAGCACTACTGAAATATTTGTCCTTGCCGACAAAGTTTAAAGCTCATACTTTATCTAAAATGGCCTCATGAGCGGCACTCGGAGAAATAAAGGCAAGAAGGTCAGTTTTTCCCCGTTCGAGAATGAAGAAAGAACATCTGCGTGAACTTGACCTTTAGAATTCGCCATGCCAAACCACTACTGGTTTGGTAACAACCCCAGCTGGCGCTCCCCACAGGCAACCTTTTGTCGTAAAGTGGACTTTAATGAAGAACGATGCTGTGCTCTGCAATTAGACCCACCCTATCCGGATTACTGCCAATCACATGCTCATTATTAATTCTCCCCCACTGGCTATGCATGCAAGAGTGTCAGATGGGCCAGGAGGGATGAAGGATGTCAGATTCTTCACCATATAATCATACTCGTCATTCTTAGTCTTGCTCATTTACTGTCCGACTTTTGGAGCGACGCGGCAAAATGAACAACTCCACGGCTCAACCTACAAACACCACAATGAGAAACGTCTACCTGCAGACACTGGAGCTGTACATATGGGCAGGCTTCACTCTCCCAATAATCTACCTTGCAGCTTTTGGAAACTTCTTGACGTTGTTGGTGATCGTTCGATCCCGTGGGTGGAGAAGCGGCATCCAAGTTTTAATCCTTAGCATGACCATTGCTGACCTAGCAGTCACTCTTGTTATTGCCCCAGAACAGACAATCAACATGCTATTGGGAAAAGTCTACCCCTGGAGTTACCAACCGTTCTGCCGCGCCATAGGCTATCTTCAAACTGGTATCAGCTTGCTTGTTCCCTTGCATTGCTCCATGATAGCAATCAACCGTCTGGTCAGCATTGTCCTGCCTACCTCGTTTCGCAGACTGACCTTCCGACCGGCCGGAATCTTCATGGCCTCTGTGTGCTGGTTCCTCCCGTTTTTCCTTCTTATCTTCCCTTTAGCTGGGATCGATGGCAAGTTCGGTAACTTGCCGTTGTTCGGGTATTGTACGTGGGACGGGCGTGCAGGTACTCGGTCCATGTCATATACCATTTCTGTCACAATCATGTATCTTCCCACTGCGATAATTTTTCTGTGCTACCTGACCATCTTCATATATTTGAAAATGATGGAGCCTGGTAAAGTGACAGTGGGACAGCAAGGGTCAAGTAGCCGTGACGTTGCTGAAAACCGGCTGTTGACTCGTGTCAGACGTCGTATTCAAGTGGCAAAGATGATGCTAGCAACCTTTCTGGTTTTTCTTATCTGCTACATACCTCTGACTTCCTTCTTCTACCTGGCGGGGAATCTCGGCAAACGCCCAAATCCGACAATCTTTTTATGGCTGACCTTCATCTATTGGCTTGGAGCAGGCTGTAATCCGGTATGTAACCGCCAGTGTGACCATGACATTTACACCCTTCAAGGTTTAACTCAAATCTATTACAGGTAATCTATTCCGCGATGAATAATGAATTTCGAGAAGGGTACCAGGAAGTGCTTCGCCGTGTTCAGTGCTGCAGGCAGCGCAAGGTGGAGCCGTCGGTGCGAGCCATGAAGAGAAATCGGGGAATTACCAGTGGAGCTACCTTAACCAGGCAATAGTCGGTAGAACTGTCAATTAAACAACAGACCTGTGCAGCCGAACCAAGCAAAGATTTTAATCATTTTATAAGTATCACAGCCCCCTCCTGAGCCATTCGTTAAACATTCGCGTACTCGCACATCCGAGGTTGTGCTATGGCTCGCCGACTTGTGCGTAAACCCCGAATCTTGACGGGGAATTTGAGCAGATTACGGCGTCAGTAAGCAGCTGCCGCCCCTCGCAGCCCACGATGGCGAAGCAGCTAGGTCGCAAACGAAACTGATCACTTGTCTAGACCGTTTTCCTTTCGGTCACTGTCTCTTCCTCTCCACAGTTTCGATATAACTTGTACTTCTACTACCGGACATTGAATTTTGAAATATGAATCTTGAATTCCAGTGAGAGGGACGGGGTGAACAATTCGGTGGAGGGTACAAGAAGCGATTGATTATACAGTATCGAAAGCTTTTGCTCGGGTCTTGGCGTGTCTGTGCCGAAGACGCTATCTGAAGGAGGGATCTGCAGCTGAGCCGAAGTCGTGTGTACTGTATACTGCAAGCCTGCATCCGTACCAGGTTCCGGGCCTAATTACGCCCTCGGACAACTTGACCCACGTACGTCATCCATAATAAGTCACAAGCTCAAAGTGCGTGTCCTTGCAAACTGCCGTAAGTGGGCGCAGTTTTATCCGTGGACAAGGTTACGAGTCGAGGAAGGAATCGAATAATTCGTCGAGGAGTTCACCCTGACATGTTCCGTTCTCTCGAAGTAAAAAAATGCGTGGTCGCTATTCCAAACGAACCCACTGTTGCTACAAAAGGAAATATTCTACGGCAGCATGATTAAATGGAAATACCGTGAGCTCAACCTCCTGCCCGACGAATGTATAGCACGTGGCCGTACCCGAATACTCCTCTTATGCGAAACAAAAGGCAATTGCTGGTGGAGCTCGGTTATTAGCCCTCATTTGCATCCTGTGCAGAGTTGCTGCAAGACTGTCAGAATCCTCAAGCCGATTTTTAATTTCTGTAAAAGCCAGCCTGGGGAAAAAATTTGCCAAGATGTCTTCTTGACAGCAAATTGCAGCAGTTCATATACGCCCTCAATACCTCACCTCACGTCTTTCCAATCAAACCAAATTAGCAGAATGGAGCAATTAAGGGCGGTTTTGTACATCCTGAGCTCTAGGACGAAGCCCCAAAGCATCAGCTAGAATCTGCACTGCATCAGCACCGCTGGTTCCATTTAGACGACTGCATCAGCGCACCGGCGTAAACGGACGAAGCGGCTGGGAACGCGCCGAGCATGCCCACTGCCCAACATTTTCAAAACGTAGATAGTAAAGAGCAATTTCAAAAACAAACAGCTTGACAGTCGACGATCAACAGAGTCTGCGGCTGAACAAAATCGACTGACCGACATGTAGGCTTTCGCGTCCAGAAAATTGGTAGGTGGACGAAGGAGCTTTCAGATTCTTCGGTCTCTCTTCCATCCAGACTTGTGCCGGTCAGCCGAAGCTTGTAAGGAACACCATATATCAAAGCCCGATTCAAACTCTTTTTGCAACGTGGTGCCAAAACGCTTTTTAAGATCTGACATTAGCCATTTGGGAAACAAAGCTAAGCTTTGAAAGATCTTGATTTTTCGACTGGGAAAAAACCTTTTGCCCCGATGTTGCGGGCAAGTGATCGAAGAGACGAAGCAAGTTTATTGAATTTTACAATTGCGACTTTAGGAGAAGTGCCGTCCATTTATATACAAGAAAAGTTAAAGGATAACAGATGAGTTAAAAAGATGGAACAGCTTACTGGAGTGATTAATGATCGAAGACCATTAATCGGCACTTTAAGATACTAAGTTATGAGGAAAGAGGGTGTAGAGCGATGAGATCTCTTACGAAATCCACCTAGTTCTTGTCAACAATAGACGTTTTTAAGAGATAGGCTGAATGTGTAATGACCATCGAAGACAACAGGGAAGATATCGGGATACTACAATGATCAAGCATAACTCACGTAACACCGGTCATCTCTGGCGCGCATGTTTTCACAGGTTTCAGGAAACTGCGCGCTATACTTGATCTTATATTTTTGAACCGTCTGTTGTAGACGGCTTTTTTGTGCTCAATTCATAGTAGAAAGGTGGTTCACTAGTTTTAGCGTCGTTTTGGTGCACAAGCGAGGTAGAGGAGGAAGAACTGATTTTTGAGAAAAACAGTGTCAACTATGGCCTTTGTAACGACAATTCAGTGCAGTGGACGTATTAGAATGCAAGCCATCTGGGTGAAACGCTGTGTCTAACGCGTGATGGCTTCCGAACTTCCGTTCATGATTCATACTTTGATCGTTCGATTAGCCGGGGGATTTTGGTAGGCCGCAAGCTGTGTTCTCGAATATTCACAGTCCGATAAGCGCCAGCCAGTATTGACTGAAGTGGGCCGAAACCTCCGGCGGGGAAGACATACCACAGTCGGTGAAATGCAGTCTACAGAATTCCATGTTCTAGTTTCCGTTCACAATTTGATGTAAACAGGCGAGCAGTTACCTTAGTCGTCGAAAAGAATCGAGAAAAGAACAGAAAAAGTAGCACTAAGTTGGCAAACGAATTAAACCCGGTGAATTCTGCCGTTTTGCCGCGAAAACTTGTTTTGTGCAAAAGTTCTAGCTCTGTTCCAGGACGGCTATTATCGTTCCAACCAACTTTCCTGTAGCTCGATCTTGGTTCTGATTATTTTCAACAGCAGTATCCCCGGACTTCAACGGAAAACTTGCAAAAACAATTTCGGTAAACGGTCCAAAAAACTAGAAAAGTTGGTGCATTTTTCACTTTTTCCGAGTTTAATGTCGCTCTTAACTTCTTGTGAGAAGATTTCTGCCCAACGATTTTTTTTAGCAGATAGCTAGAAGCTCATACCAGGCGAAATTTGTTTGGAAGTGGAACATTAATCCAGTCGAGACAGGCTGGGTTTTATGAGTGGTAGCAAGCTGGTGCGGACAGGCTGCATAATGTCAGCAGTTTGAGAGCAACAATGAAGCCTCCTTCCATCACGCCGATATTTTTGCATATAAATTCAGAACCAGCACAAAACGATGTAAAAGCTTGCACGCGGAGAGTCTCAGAAAATAAAGAGGGGCTTTTCTAAGATTCAATGTTTGAGACCTGAAACAGCAAAATGGGGCCTGGGCTGCTGGCATTCCCAAGATGCTCGATGCTGTCCCCCTTCTTTCCCAGCAGCGTTCGGTTCGCCCGCCACCATACATTTGCGCCTCATCAGTTCATCAGGACTTAAGTCGCTGACTTCCTTGCAGTAGGCTTCCGCATGCCTAAGGGCTTCCTTGTGATACTGCGCCCATTCATGGTTCTCCAACACTTTCTGCCGGGAGGTTATGCCGCTCCGCGCAAGCGCCAACGATGAAGTCGGATGCGGTTTATGTAGTCCATTGGCAAAGCCCAACGAGCAATACCGACAGTGTGCAGACTTTCTGGAAACGAAGACTCCAGCCAGGTGAACTCCCCAAACTATGTTCGCCGAGAAACGGACTCGCCGGGCGCCCGTTGTGAGTTGTGAAGGTGAAAGAGGTATTCCGGTGGATGCACTTGATCGCGTTGGAGCAGCTGTAGGACAGTCTTTCTTCTAGCTAGTTCGTCCAGCATGAAATCGTCCGTAGTGAAATTTGCGATGTCCTCTCGAGCCCTACTGGGCGCCAACTCGAACCTCAAGATCACCCTTCCGGGACGGGTTTCGGTGTCCGAGTGAGGCTCCTCTTCTTCGCTGTACATGGAGTCATCGTATAGCGGCCCAACTCCCGGGTAATCGTCCTTCTGTTCCGGTGGTTCGGCAACTAGGTTACCAACACTCGCAGTTTTAGTGCTGGCTGTGCTAGAAGGCGAAGCGGCGGTTGTGATGTCCATGTCTGGCAATAGACAAAGCGGCCCGTGACTAAAAAACCCGAGGTCGGCCAAGCTGTGGTCGGGAATATGTGCGTCCCTTCCATGGTTCTCAGCCCTTTTCGTGTTACCACCGAGAGTAGCCTCAGGTCCATCAGATGGCGTTTCACTATCGACGCGGTTCAGCAACACTTGTAGGTCTTCGCGACTAAGGAGGTATGGTCGACCGATAGTATTCTCGACGAAGGAGGGGTGGATCTGCGAGCCAAAGAAAACACTTGGGATCAGCGATTCTTGTGTATACTCGGCCTTCGGGCAATCACGCTGGATGCGAACATACTTGGACAGGTGCGGAACAAGCTGATTGTAGTCAATCTGGAAGAAGACGACCAGATGCTCTTCTCGGTCAACAATGCTTCTCCATCTCGATAGCGCCGAATGTATATTGAGCCCATACTTGACATGCTAGAACCGTTCCAGCATGTCCACGAGACCTGAGAAAGACAAGCGGTTGTCGCTGGTAAGAGTCGCTGACTTGAACCGCTTGCGTCTCTTCTCCCGGTTAATGCGTGCTCTCCCCCGGGACAGCTTGCTAGACCTCCGTGATCCAGCTTGATTGTTCGGCATCCTGCAAGATAATCATACGGATACCACGTCAAGTAATCCACAGCGGGAAGCCTCTGACTTTCTGATGCCAAACAAGGCAAACATGGCAATGTTTTGAAATTGAAAAAAAACACCGAAACATTTCGGTAAACCATCCAATCAAGTTGATGGATCAAATCAATAGACGAAGGAAATACTATGACGTCATAACCATGAATTCCCCAGCTTCCCTGAAAACATGATGTTCAGCAGTGATGTGCTGAATATTGATATGAATCCATCTGCTCCTCGAAAGAGCAGCTGGTGGCAAATCTGAAATTTATGAAGCTATCTTGCGTCGGGACCGAGAATGAGCTCCTGAAAAGATACAACACGCCTATGGAAGGGATGGCTAAAGTATTGAGGCATCATTGTCGAGAGGAGTTCAAGCGGATATGGCCGATCCAAATGTACCAGCCCATGGAATACCTTCGATACCAAGCCGAGCAGATCAGCCGCCTGGAGAGTCTCGTGGAATCCCTACAGGAAGACAAGCTGGAGCTTCAGAAGACCGTCAAAGCTCTACAGGTAGGCCAGGAATCCATCTTGGGAAGATTTTCCTTGCTGGAAAATATCCCCCAACGGCTGCTTGTCCCGCCATATGAGCCTCCTGCCACCGAGGCTAGTGTCCCCAGTATGACCCAGGCTACCACCATCGCCACGCTCGTAGTTTCCCCAGTCAAGGCTATCACCACTCCAACCTTTGCTACCGTTGCTGCGCGGAGATCTCAACCATCCGAGAACCCTGCTGTCCGGCGAGAGGCAACCTGCGTTGTTGTAAGAGGTACGAAGAAGGCTGATGGAGAAAGAATAACAGTCAACCCGCTGCGAGCCAAGGGGCCGCCGGGTCGGGACTTCGCCATTCGGGGTTGTCCCGAGACACGTAACTGCTGAACAACTGGAAGATTACCTGCAAGGCATCGGAGTGAAGCCTCGCTTCGTCTGGATAGTTCCTGTTGGCCCTGACGACACCAAGGCTTCCACGGTCGGTCGCATCGGAGTCTTCGCTAACGATGTGGACCTTGTCCTGAAAGCCGAAAACTGGTCATACAACATCAGCATCACTCCTTGGAAGTTCGGTCTATAACTGAACCGAACGGCTAACCAGATTTCTCGATGTGTGTTGTAAATTCTCCTTCAGTCTCTCTAGCTGGCACTCCAAACGGATCTATTTGTTGTGTTGAACCTGAATGATCGATCTTTATAACGATACTCGTTCCTGATCAACCGGGTGACTCTGTTTTGGTTACTGTAACTTTTTCCATCATCGTGCTGAGTAGACTTTGATCCTCTTAACATCGGGGAGGTCGTCAACTGAATTGTCGAAGCTAATAAAATCCCTTCCCTCCTGCTGCTGAAACGCGCGTCTGTCGGAGCAGGGCAAGCCAAAACGCGCAAAATTAAAATAGTAGGCCATAAGTTTACCGGAGCCAGGTCTCGTATATAGAAAACCTTGGCATCGAATCCCGGTAGAAGTGCTTTTTCAAATATTGAGCTAACAGGTGCAGTCAATCGATCGAAGTGTGGTTTTGTTTCTTTTTCATACCCAAGCTGCGGTGGAGGTTCATTGAATGATCTTACTTTTCGGTCAGATTTTAACAATGTGGTACGTCACAGAATGAGTACGTCATGACTAAAATCTGCCCCGCATTATGCTTTGACGCATGACGTCAAGGATACCTCACGGCGTCCTTCCTGCCAGCAAGGCGCGCTTCAGCAGCACTTCAGTGATGTTCAGCTAGTGCTGGCAAAAATTCGATACGATATTTTTCGATATTTTATCGCGGTCTTCGATATTCATTCGATGTCGATATTTCGATACGATATTTTTCCTTTACCGTATTTTCGATATATCGTATCATATCGCAGCGTTATATCGATTTTTTTGGAATTTTAGTTTTCCGGAATTCCACTGGTTCAAGCCCGAAAACTCAAGAAGCGGATTTCCACATAAACTATTAGTAAGATCGAAAGCGTCGGATGCAGCAAAGACATGGTTATAGCAAGTCTTCAAACACATGGAAACCTGGACAGAATTAGTACCAGAACCGAATGGGCGGAGTGTGCTCGGTACACCATGGCCAAAATCAAGTTGACCGCGCCATTGTCCAAGACTGCCTCGGCCGACCTTACCTGATTGCCTACAACGAAATACAGATGCTGCTGGATGCGGTTGATAATTCCCGAATCACCTCAAAGTTCGACGATGACTCTGACGGCGAAAGGGAAACCGAGGAAGAGGAGTACCCCATTGCGACCAATGATGACGTAATGCGCGACTTCACCTGGGCAATTAGTCTGTTCTATAACTCTAGCAGTACTCCTCTTGCCGAAGAGGAACCACAGCCTGTTGTTCCTCGCTTTCTTGCAGCAGATATCTACTCGACGCCCAGCATCAATATTAACCAAGAAAGTTCTGAATATCTTCCTTCGGAAGAAGAATCGGAGCCTGTTCATAGACCACACATGCCGAAGAATTCTAAGACGAGAACAACGGTGAGGATTCCTCCAGTAACATCTACTGTTGCTTATATATTACATCTATATTACATTACATTAATTAATTGCTCATATATTATATATTATATATTATATTATAGATGATTGACAAAAATGGCGTAGAGGCAATCGACCTTTTGGGGTCGTCTTTGCCTGCTTTATCGATTTTAAATCATTTAATTTAGATTTCTTTTCCTTTGTATTTGTGTTTCTTTCTCCTGCTTTATTTATTATGCTTATTGGCTCTTTATTTATTATTTCATTAGTTAACATCATATGGAGATTCAAGTTTGTGCACGATACCCTATTTAGAAATGTAATTAAATATAATTACAATCATTACGTATTTGTGGTTTTTTTTGAAATTTTTGTTGGCAGATTAATTAATTGAATTTAGCATTTAAAAATGTATTATAAATACTTTAAGGTGTCTGAAAGAGGACTATCTTGATAGGGTAGAACATGAATATACATTTTCTTGAAGTTTTAGTATGGCAGATTAGTGCTTTGAGTTTAAATTCAAATATAAATTTTATTTTTTTTCAAAAAATGGTTTTTTTGTCTTTGTTTCTTATCTTCAGGTTTTGATTTTTGTTATGGATGCTGTTGCTTTCTTAACATTGTTGGAGCGCAAAAGTATTGAGCTACAGTCAACTTCGTAAAAGTCCTAATAAGCTTCGTTTTGCAGGTTTACTACAACCTTTTGCAGATGCACTGAAATTGTTTTCCAAAGAAGAAATAGTACCTATTTCTACCGATTTTTGCTTTAGCGATTTTCCAGTTTCGGGCTTTGTAATTACAATGCTTGTGTGGGTTCCTTTGTTTAGGTTTTTACGGTATGTTGATTTTAAGTTTTGTCTCTTGTGTTTTTTATGTTGTATTAGTTTGAGTTTACGGCGTAATTTTTTTCAGGGTGATCATCTGATTCTAAATATGCTATAATAGGAGGTCTTCGTACTGTTGCTCAACTGGTGTCCTACGAAATTACCTTCGCTTTTATTTTTTTGTCTTTGGTATCTTTTTGTTTCATACAGTGTTTTTGAAATTTATAATTTTCACACCAGCTTTAGAAATTTTTTTTCTTTTTCCTCCAGCAGTAGTTTTTTTATTTCGTGTGTCGTGGAAACAAACGGGCTCCTTTTGATTTGGCTGAGAGTGAATCTGAGTTAGTTTCTGGTTTCAGTGTTGAATACGGTGGTTTAAAGTTTGCTTTAATTTTTATAGCTGAATTTGCTAGGATTCTATGGATAAGCCTCTTATGTGCTTTTTTTATTTTTTTCAATTGTTTTTTATTGAAGTTTTATTCCTTTCTGTCTTTTTATTTTAAATTCTTCGTTCTTCTTTCCTCGTTTGCGATACGATTATTTAATGTACATAATCTGAAAATAGTTTTCACCCATGATCCTGATCTTTCATTTTTCTTTTCTTTTGGTTTGAAACCGATAAGTATATTTAATAGTATGGAAACGTCAATGGCATCAGGAGCAAGAGCGAGGAGATCAAGAGGTGAATGCAAGAAAAGAAGGCGGATATCTGGTCGAAACTTGGGCAGACCAGTCAACGCCTGATTGTATGATTGCCGACCTCAACCAATACGTCCTCTTCCACAAAGATCGAGAAGGTTGTCAGAAGGAGAAGGGTGGTGGAGTTGCCATCGCCGTGAAGAAAGATCTGCAAGCTCTCAGAACGACAAGCCTGGAAGTGGATGGACTGGAAGTAATGTGGATCAAGCTGATATGTTTACGCTTGAACGTTCTGATCGGAGTCATCTATGCACCAAGCTACGACATTGACGTCTTCACTAAGCTTCGCTCGTCGATAGAGCATATCCCACCATTCCTACGTCGTAACCTCATCATCGTAGGAGATTTCAACTGCCCGAAGATCCAGTGGGAAGGGGACTCGAATGAGAAATCGGAGAGATACCGTGACCCGATTTCCCTGAAGAAAGAATTTAAGCTCTGGCAGAAAGTGAGAGGCAACACTCGCATTCGCGGAAAAATCGCTCGACCAAATCTTCGTTACCCAGCTTGGCTTCGTCCGAAACACCCGTGTCGTTCCCCCACCTTCTTCCACATTTGCTCATCGAGCAATAGAAACCAAGCTACTGCTGTGGACACCAAATTTCAAGCCTAAGGCAAAGCCAGTCTGAAGGATCGATGGAGACAAGATCAACTTCTTCAAGGAGACTCTGTGTTCGATTGATTGGGGATCGATCTTTGATGTAATGTGCAATGTTGACGTTGCTGTTTCAGTCTTTCAGGATAAGTTCGTCGCTGCTGCTAAGAGTGCTTTTCAGCTGATGTCTGTCGAAGCCCAATGCCTTCATCGACCTTCCCTCTCCAAAAGGGCTATTGATAGCCTACGAAGATGTGGAAGTGCCTACAAGCAATGGAAAAGGACAAAGGATCAGGTAGATTTCTTACGTTGGAAGGAGCTTGAAGCCAGCAACCGGAGGATAATCCAGTCAGAGAAGCACCGTCGTCTCCACAACATCGCCACTCTGTCCCGAAGAAACCCCCGCGCAGTCTGGAAGCACATCAAGAAGAACACTAGCAACGCTCCCATCTCCCCGATCCCCGTTCCTGGCGAAGAAGAAATTGTCCATCCTCAAGAGAAAGCAGAATTTATCAGCAAAGGATTCGCGCATTTCTGCATTGCCTGTTCACAGCACTGCCCACCACCAGCAAATTCTCGTGACGAGCCGATCTGTATCCAGTCTCCAAAGGCACGGCACTGCCCACCGCTCCGCATTACCACGCCACTGATCCTTGAACAACCACGACGACTCGACTCCCCTAAGCATCCGGCAGCTTCCTCATCACCAATCGCCTACTCAAGATCGCTGGGACGTCCATTATATATCCTTTGTCTCGACTTTTCAGCTTGATAGTGAGCAGCAAACAGTATCCAACAGCCTGGAAGCAAGCCAACGTGGTGCCTGTACCGAAGAAGGGATGCTCGAGAGAAGAAGTGGATGCAGTCTTTCTGGATTGCTCAAAAGCCTTCGACCAGCTTCCCCATTCCACCATCGTAGCAAGTCTGTCGAGTCAAGGAGTTGAAGGAGAACTCAAAGATCTCCTGTCCGAAAACGCAGAACAGCTGATGAAGATTGTCCAGCCAAGCCCGAATCTACGAACCAGGAGCCACGATAAAGCCATGATGCTGTCCCCAGTCTCGATGGCTCCCTCTTCACGCGCACTTCTCGAGTCCACCGTCGGCTCCTTCGCTTACATCGCCGAAGCTCTTCTCAAAGATCCTTTATTTTGTCCTTCATTTGTAGACTTGAACAACCTCTTTCAAAAACCATGTCGGTAAACTCCATCTTTCTAAATTTATGTGGTGCAAGAAATACATTGACGGAAATCTTGCGATATTTTTCGAATTTTGTTCACACAGCGCAGAGCCTGGCTATGTATTCGAACAAAATAAAGGTTAATGTAAGACTTTTTTTCATGTTTTCAAAACATTAATTAACGGTTTAAATAAAAATCAGCTAACGTAGAAAGATGTTCCTATAATTCGTAATGTTAGAAATGGTTCTTCTACAGGTTTTGTTCGTGATCAAGTTAAAATTAGAAAAATAATCATAAAAATTAAAATAACATTTTTTTTGAAGATTGTGAAATTAAAGAAATAAGTATAAGGATTGATAGGAGAAAAGCGATTACACCTCCCAACTTGTTAGGAATTGCTCGTAAAACAGCATATGCAAATAGCAAATATTATTCAGGCTGAATACGAACCGGGGTAATCAGAGGGTTGGCTGGAATAATATTTTTGGGGTCTATTAGTGAAAAGGGAAAAATATAGTTGATTATTATAAAAATAAATATAACTAAAACTAAGGAAGTTAGGTCTTTTGAAATGGTGAAAATTGATTCCATCTCTCCTCCCACGTAGTCTTTAGGGGTTTCTTGATTTCTGTTCGTGAAGAAAAATTAAATGTATAATCCCTTATAGCCTTATAATGAAGGGTAAAAAATAATGAAGTGAGAAAAATCGAGTAAGAGTCGCATTATTTACGGAGAATCCACCTCACACCCATTCTACTGATGGTGTTCCAAAATTGGGGATTGCTGACAGTAGGTTTGTAATTACTGTTGCTTCTCAATAAGACAGTTGGCCTCATGGTAGGACATATCCTAGGAATGCGGTTATTATTGAAATTAAAAAAACACTCACACCTCTCACTCAAGTTATTTTTGACATGTTTGATTCAAAATATAGCCCTTGTCCGATGTGAATAAAAAGAGCTAAAGAAAACAATGATGCTCCGTTTGAATGAATGATTCGTATTAGTCATCCTCCGCTTACATCTCGTATTAAATGTCTGATACAATCAAAAGCTGAATCAATTGTTGACGTGTAGTGTATAACTAAAAAAATTCCTGTAATAATCTGAGTTAGTAAACAAACTCCTAAAAGAGATCTAAAACTTCAAGAATGAGTAATATCAGGAGCTGGAAGATCCACTAAAGCAGAGTTCATAATTTTAATCAGTGGGTATATTATCGTATATTTATCATAATAGGATCTTTCTATAGGGGCTTTATTCGTAGATGTAAGATATATTGTGGTGGCTAAAGAGATAAATAAATAGCATAGTATAAATGTGAATACATTGTGGTAGAATAGATGGGAAAAATCTCTAACAAGTAATTGGGTATGATTAAAAAACTAAGTTTGATACGAGGTAGAGGGCATGGAGTGTTCAAGACAAAAATTCGGGCGTGGAGAGTTCAAGACTGCGGTATAGGATGGCACCATTTGTCTTTCCTCAATTTCAAGCAAGAGGGGTACCGTCAAGTTAGCTGCGGTACGGTTGTTATCAGCGGTATGCCACCGCATTATTAGGTTGTTCTTTACCCACAGTCCTGAAGTATCGAGATATTACTTCCAACTTACACCCCTTTAACCGGCAACCACTTCTCGCTAAGAGGTAATTATCAAGACACAAATACGTCCAGATTAAAATTGAAAATAAGACAAACAAAAGCGGAATCCGCAGAAAGTAACCAAATTTATGCCGTTTTCATCTTCTTTTTTGGGACGGAGTTGGAAGTCTTCTTTGAGGTTTTTGGCTCAGGAGCATTTCTTTTAGCTTTCTTGGCTGCCGCCTCGGCTGCTTTCGCAGCCTCGTTTCGCACCAGAACCTCCACAAATTCGCCGGCAGTCACCATAGCTCCAGACTGCAGGTCCAGCTGCTTGTTTGTTGGTCGGCGTTGCTTCTTTGGCGCTTCTTCGAACGGCCTTTTCTGCAAAGCACTAGCGAGAACAGCGGCAGGAGCTATATCTTGCTTTGTTAAGAGTACAAACTCTTTGATTCGACCAAATTTGTCTTGCGAAACAATGTCGTATTCGTCAAGTAGAAACTTGGCAAGTTTCGCATCCTTTTCTCGTTCAGCCTCAATGTGGACTCCACAGTTAAATTTATTTGGATCGTGGCGCGCTTTGACTGTGTTTCTGATAACCTCGGGTGAGAAAGGAAATAATCCGCATTTCTGGAATCCAGATTTAAGGCATTCTGCAGCTCTTAAATTCTGCACTCGGGACAACCGTCCTTGTGAAACCAGAGCTTCACAATATGGGAAAGGAAGTTGTCTTTCGTGATCTACGAAAAGGCACCGGTTTACGACACATAACAACGGAATAAGTGAAACAGATTCACGAACCATTCCGCCAGCCAAAGCATTTCGCGAGCAGACGTAACTGTGCCATTTCTTCTTAATTCCGCCGAAAGCAGACACATCGAAAGGTTGAAGATGATTGGTTTGGCCAACGGGAAGACAAAATATTTCGACACGCTTTCCAGTATCCTTGAAGAAGTCTTGACAGTATCGAACCAACAGTAGGTTGTTGACGTGGGAAAAATGGCCGTCCACAAAGATGACTGTCTATAAATAAAACCAAGTCACCATTTAAGATATTCCCTTGAATATCATTATGATGAGGCGCATCACGTCACAATAGTGTTCCGCTATAATGGTCACCGTAACAGCGGCAAAACCGAAAGAAATGACGTCACACGCAACTACACTGCCTTACCAATAATTCTGTGATGGCTGGGAGAACTTCCTTCTTGATGTAATTTGCGAAGAGAATTTGATCCATGTAGCCAGAAGAGTTCACTGCGTGGTAGATCATGTCGAAAGTATCATCCAACCTAGACTGAACATGGACTTTTCCTGCGTAAAGCGCCAGAAGTTTCAGCTGGACTCCAGCAGCATTACCGCATGGAAGTATGGTAACGCACTCTTTTTCGTTGCCATCAAACTGAGACGGGATCTGCTTCACTCCTCTCCGTGCAACGACTCGATCATACATCCGTGCCGTGTTGAAAGCAGTCTCATCCAAGTTCCAAACTTGTTCGGGCCTTTCGCGGAATCCTCCGTCTTTAAGTTTCTGTAGCTTCTGGATATATTCTCCGCAGCGCTCAGTTGTCCATTCACGGTCTTTTTTGCGGTTTGTCGCATGGGTAATCCGCATTGACAGCTCCTTATGTCTTGACAAGAACCGCGAGAAAAACTTGTGATCCTCGAACGACGTTTTCGTGATGCCTGGAAATCAGAACAACACCGCTTGTAATCCAGTGAATAATACTCGTATTGGGAATCGCATTTGGTAACTGTCCAGCAATAATTTCATTCACTCACCAATCTCAGTAGCCAGCTCCGAAAACAACTGGACGCAATGGTATCGGTTCAATGGGACTCCCATATCACTGCAGTTGAGAAGAAAACTTGCCAAGATGTCTTCTGCCCATTGAGGAAATTTCGTTTTCCCACCGTGAGGTTCAGGATTTGGATTTTCTATCCGACGGCGCATCGTCATTCGGCAAACTCCAAACTCCAGCGCAGCTGCGTTCTCGCTGAGTCCTCTTTCCTTGACAGCCTTGATGGCCGCTTCCACCATCAGCTCTTTGTTAACCTGAACAGCGGTCTTGAGTTTCGTGGAAGCCATGTCGAAGGGAGTCCTTGAGAGAAGTGTCACAGAAGTTCACAAATGATCTTTGTAAAATTTGGCCTCGCTGCATCGAAAACCGTAGTACGGTTGCTCACTGCACCGGAAATACGTCAAGGAACACCTATGCCTGGCCAAACAGACATATGGGACTCACGAATTTGTGAAAACCAGACTGATGACGCACAGCACCACCATATCATGAGAACGACACCAGCGCCTCTTGTGGCCCACGGTTTATTTTTTGAGCAGGCTTTTTATCATGGGACTCGAGCGTCCTTCTTCCCAAGACTCCTTTCTCAGCTTTCCACCGCTTATCGGTTGCTCGCTTTACATCTTATGAATGGAGAAATCTTTTTCTATTAAATGAGCCCATATGGAGCAAAGTCCATCCAATAATGTTGGAGATATTACGTTGAACTCTCCGCACCCGAATTTTTGTCTTGAACACTCCATGCCCTCTACCTCGTAGTCTTTATTGATCATAAAGTCAGGACAAACGCTAATAGAGAAAATATAACAAGTTTTATATGGGAATGCGAGAAAATTACATTCGAAATAAGGCCTGAAAGACAAACAAAACTAATTAGCAAACCATCTAAAAAAAAGTTGAAAATAATAAATAAGCTATTCCACCCCTGTGCGAGGAATGTAAAGCTGAGTAAATTGCCGGGATACTTTGAATAGTTGATACCCCGAAAAAAATCAGAGGGTGATTTTTGTATTTCAAAAGTAATTTAACCAAAGAATTTTTATTTTGGAGATTTAAGAAGTATTTTCTCTCTGGAGCTGAAAACTTTTAAATATTTTAGGCTCACAAGGTCTGTGTTTTCATTTAAACTATCAGCTGTTTTTTCTTATTTTCACTTTGCTGATTTTTCTTATGTGTACTCCTTGTGTTGAAATTTGTGTACTCCATGTGTTCACATCTTCTTTGATTTTTCATTTCTTCAGAGTTTTTAGGACTGCTCTCATTTATGGTATTTGTTTTATTCTCGAAAATTTATTCTATTTATTTCTTCTACTGGTGGTCTTCATTTTCTTTTTCAGAGCTCTTGTTTTCGATGAACCTTCTTTTTGAATAGCTATCTTATGTGTTTGGTTGTTTTCTTATATTATATTTTTTTGATATTTTTTTTGAGGTTTCTCTTGAACCTTCACTATTTATTATTTTAGGACGAGAGTATCAGGTAGAGCGTATCCAAGCGTTTTTTCACTTATCCCTTCACACAATGTTCGGTTCTCTGCCCCTTGTTTTCTTTATTTGTTTGTAACTGGTTGTCTTTGGATTGGATGTTGTACTCTTTTAGAAATCATAGAGAAAATCTTATTTTACTATTATCATTTAAAGTTTGCTCTTTTCGTCAAGTTGCCACTTTACGGGCTTCATTTTTAATTGCCAAAGTCTTATGTTGAAGCTCCTGTTTTAAGGTCGATAATTTTGTTCGCTATCTCAATAAAATCAAGACTTAACGGATTTTATCGCACTCTACCTCTAATAAAATCTTTATTATATTATTCTTTGTTTGCTTCGGTTTTTTATCGTGGGCGTCTCTATTAAGGAGATTAGTTTGTTTGCGCCAGAAAGATATAAAGTCTTCAGTTGCTTATTCTTCGGTAGGGCATATAGGTTTTGTACTTGTTGGATTTTTCTCTTTAGTCAAAGAGCAGTAAAGGCATCTATTATCATGATATTTCTCCTTGAGGATTGGTAACTGGTGTTGACGAATTTCAATTATTAAAATACTGAAATTTCAAATGGTCAATTTTTAGTCCAAAGATACAGCCATGCGCAAAACGCAAGCCAATTTGCAAAAGCACAAAGAGGCCCGGTAGAACCAGACCCCAAAACAATAAAACAATTCAAATCAGCTAAGAATCTCGGTTATTGATATCGACAATAGAATAGATCTCCTTCAAACCTCTGGGACTAGAAACGGTTCCGAAAACAGAGGCAGCATTACCACGTTGAATATCTATACTAAGCTTTTGCTTCGAAAACGAGAGAGATCTTGTTTCGCCGCTGGCTTCTGCTATTCTTTTGCCTATCTGCTGGATAAGGCTGGATCCTTCATGATATTAGCTCATGCTTTTTGTTCAAGTGCTCTTTTTATTTTGTAAATTTTCATTATGAACGTTCTTATCCCCGTCAAATCTTCAATAACCGGGGTTAATCAATTTTTTCGGGTTATTAGTATCATTTTGATTTTGATTTTTGGTAATGAACTTTTCAGCGCCCCCTTTGTTGTCTTTAGTAGGGGTACTAGCAGTTTTCATAAGATCTTTTTCAAAGGATTCAACTTATACATATATCTTAAGTTCAACAAGAAGTAGCAGCCTTTTGTATTTATTTATACAGAGTATGGTGCACGGATTTGGTTCGAAGTATTATATCTTACAACTAGAGATAGATTCAAACTTTTTTGTTTCGTTATTTCATTTATCACCTGCTTTATTTTAAAGTTATGTTATTAGATTTTTTTTAATGAGAATTGATTTAATTCAACTATGAAATATAGAATTGTGGTTACAAAAATGGGTTTCCAATCAGTATTGACTTTATGATTTAGAGGTTTTGTTTTTAGGCTACATCGTTTTTCATATTTGGTAAAAATACTATGGTTATTGAATTACAATTGTTTAACTCTTTTCACACTTATTTATCACTCTTTTATTATCAATGTTTATTCTATCTTATTTGTCTCAGTCGTTAGTCTCATTTCTTCACAATTTTGTCTTCTCAGTTCTACATAGACGGTGACAATCAACAGAAGGGTTTGCTTTCTTTCGAGGGGCTTTGTATTTTCGATGTTTTCTTTAATTTCAGGCCTAATCTATCTTTTTTACTTCTTGGGTGAGATGGTTTAGGCTTGATTTGATTTAGGCTTCTTGGGTGAGATGGTTTTGGCTTGATTTGATTTGGGCTTCTTGGGTGAGATGGCTATTTATTGCTGGAATAATGACTTCTTAATAAATAGGGGGAGGGGGATATATTTGTTTTTTTAGCTGGGATGTTTTCTTTGCTCTCTGGATTCTAATACTTTGATACCAAAGTTGTAATTTTCACACAGTTAGTTGTTTTTCTATTGATTACTTTTATCACTAAAAGAGCTCGAATTGAATTTTCGTCTTGACTACCAGCAGCTATGGCTCCTCCCACATCTGTATCGTCATCGGTTCATTCTTCCACTCTTGTAACAGCAGCTGTCTTCTAATTCGTTTTGGCCCCAGTGTTATCCTACTAATGGTTTTGGTATTTTAATGTCTATCACAATTATCAATATTTTTCCTCAAGCCGTAATTTGAATTGTTGCAGGTTTGGATTGGCTGAATTCTCTACTATCTATTAATTTTAATCACAACTGGATCTCTAATTAAAATTATTTTAATTATGGTCCGTCTGTAAGTTTGCATTAACCGTATTATCAGCAGGGATATGTATCCGTTGCTATGTCATCTTGTTCAGATAGTATGTCATTCCACATGTCCATCAAAATTTTCTGTCTGTATTTTGTCGTGTCCTCCACGCCGTTCTCGCACTACTCTCCAGCTTTTCTTCCTGCTATCTCTTTTGTTTGCAAGGGCTTTCCTTTAATTAGTACAGAACAAGGACTCGGAAAACAGCTTTTTCATCCCAAAGGAAGTTGGATTCTTCAGGTGTTGGTAGCGCGAGCTGTAGGTCTCTTCGCCATATCAAGAATCTGACCGCACACCGCATGCCGTTGTTTTGTTGTGGTGGAGAAGCTGGGTGATTATTTAAAAAGTGTGGGATACTACGGATTGAAGCTCGAATCTACAGCAAACGTGGTTCCGCTGGTTTCCGTTTGACGTTAGTTACAAAAGTAAGAGTAAACTCGTACGTGACTGTACAATTTGGAAAACCATTGGCAAATCATACTTTAAGTCCTATGTTGTCGTGCTGTATGTTTCTTCGCTTCTTGCAAGCAAAGCAGAGATGTCCACTGTGTTCGCTCTCTTGAAGGACGCCATGGGAAGCTCGAAGAGCCTGACGATCACTGCTGACGCTTTGAAGACTATTCGTAAGTCTTATGTAGAGTCTGGATCAGGGCCGGCTCGTCCTGTATCGAATGCATTATAGTTTATATTGTGACGTCATGCGTTACCATCAGTTTTGCACTGCAATTAGGCGTAGCTCATGACGTCAATAATATCTTTTTTTCCTGTCTTTCAGAGTTGAACTACGAGGATGAAAAGCCTGAAACGGTGTCGAATGATCCACTGGCGAAGAGTGAAAAGTCGGAAACTACTTCTTACGAAGGTATGGGAGACAAGTGAAGCTTGGTCATTTGTAACCGACTAATATTTTTGTGAAGTTGCAGGTCACAATGAAGTGCCACTTATGATGCCCCGTCCCATCTTGATGCGCCGATGGCGTTCGAAAATTTTTAGCGTGGGACAGCTAACAAGTTTGGAACTCCAACAAGATCTACCGAGCTTCAAACTGCGAACCCGCAAACGCTGCCCGTCGTCGTTCCTCAAGCTTTGAATGTTCCCGTTGGTGGTTGGTAGTTG
>BDGG01000001.1:6575955-6660791 GCA_001949185.1 Ramazzottius varieornatus
ATCATCCCAAGACCTACTACCACGCGCATCGAGATAAGACTCGAGCGGCCAACTACATCCGTGCCACTCAGAAGTTCGTGACTTGGCGCGACCAGCAGAAAAAGCAGACGCAGTTAACTCGGGAACAAGAGGGCAACGAGCGAAACTTCGCACGACTTCGTGAAAAGTTGGAAAACAAGCGAGCAAGAGAAGACAGAGATGTCGCAGATAGGTATGCTGCGGAAGACAGTCGTCGTGTTCTCGATCGTAAACAAGAAGACTTAGATTTCGAGCAGCGAGCTCCTGACTACTGCGCCATGTATCGTGGTAAAGATCTTGTTTAGAGTTTCCCTACTGGTTTAGTTACAGTACGGGACGCGATTCTGTCCGGTCAGTCTTAGCATTACTGTATGGCTGATTGATGGTAGTCCTGTTCAGTCGGAACCTGCCCTGGTAAACGTTAGTACGGTAGAGTTGTGGCCACGGAACAAGTGAAGTGTCATGCCCCTTGGCTTTTGGTTTCCATGTTTGATTGTTAGATGGCCCATAACTCTGTCGTGTTGACGACCGGACAGAATCGTGTCCTGCAGTGTACGTCCCTTCAGTTTTTCCTGTAGCACTTATGGCTCTTTGGTGTCACTGTTGGTGCAGTATTTTTGACGGTCTTCCTTTTACTAATTACAACGGTAAACCAAAAATGAAGTAGAAAAGTAACATTGGTGCGATGGAATAACACAGAATGGAATAGTTCCTTGTACAGTAATAATTAGTAGTGGTTGGAATTCCAACGGTTGGAGATCCGACATCTTTCAGCAACAGTAATATTTAGCATTTCGTCTAACAAAAACTTTCTGTTCCAATCTTTCACCGCCAAGTCGATTCTTTTTACCGGCTGTAGCATCACTTGCTGTCGAAAACAGTCTTTCCGATGGCGCCGAAGAGCATTGTATTGCCAGAACATCCAAAGCGAAAGCACTCAGCTCAGGATACTCAGTTGTATTTTGTAACCAGAACTTGCTTGGTTCGCTCTTCTGTGGGAAGACGGCTGCGGTTTCTGAGAGCATGTAAGAGTTTAACTGACGTTCTATAGGCAACTGCTGTTGTTCCGCTGTAGTATTCACTGGAGCACGAGCCAGAAGTTCAGTGAGGTACGAAAACTCGTCGTCGTCACCGACGACCTTGGACTGAGGTTGATCGTGATCTAGAAACAAAGACAATGAATTGGAATTCCAACATTTGGAACTCCAAAGAGAGTTTAGTCACCTGTATTCGTGGAACCACAAGAATCATCGTTGACAGTCGAATTTCACTCTTTGTCGTACTGCAGAAGACCTTTCATTGTAATGGTTTGCTCCTTCTCCGTCAGTAGTCGGCGTAGCGCTGGATGTAACAGAGTTGCTTCCATCATGATGGGATCGAACGTTAAGTGTACAGGGTTCAACCGTACACCGAAGCGTACCACTATGTCGACTTGCACATCTACATAGAAAGGATTGATAGTGCTGTTTTGATTCGTTATCGAGAATTACATACTTCTAATCAGCGGGAAAAAGGGATCCTCAATTTCATAGGAGCCCAGGTCTAACTCTTCAGCCAAAGTCTTCATATGGGATAGATGAGCCAGAATGTCTTACAGATGCAGTATGATTTTATGGATGGTGCTTTCCTTTCATTCGAACCGTAACCTGAAGGGTACAGCATGTTTCTGTTGGATTTCCAACTGTTGGAAATCCAACGATTTGCGATGTTCACTCACCAGCTTGAGCTTGCCAGCGAACTTTACGATTCCTTTCAGCATTAGCCATTCACCTTGAGATAAGTTAGGTACTTTGACTAGTTTCTCAACCACGATTATCGTTTTCTACAGCAGCGTGAATCCATTCTTTCCGTCATCAGAAGAGTGCTGGACCATCGTGTCGTGTTGTCTGAGATGAGCTTCAGACCGCCAGTCCGCGCCTTAAGTGCAGCGACGGCGGTGTGAGAATGGCCGAAGCTATTTACAATCACGCGAACTTTCGCCATGACATCCTTGATCGGTGGACTCTTCTCGAACAACTTGACCACGAGCTTTAGAGTGTGCAGAAGCTTCCAACTCGAAAGCATCAAGCCGCCATCTCATCAACTTCCTCGTCGTCGTCCAGTGGTTCCTCCTCATCCAGCATACGCTGGACCATTGCTTCTTCTATCACTTGCAACTCGTCTTCTTCCGTAACACATTCTTCTAACTTCTTATCGTACAGCTTGAAGGCGGCATTCATGTTGACGACTGATACTTTTTCTGGATTGATATCCCATTTCTCCAGTTCTTGTTTGAAGAGTTCGTACACATTCTTGGCTTTATGTAGGGGCGGAAATGAGACACTGCTCAGGTAGAGGTCGTACCTTACATAGGTCTTCTTGTCCGCAAAGTGTGCTGTGATTTCAAGGAACGCTTCGGTCATCCCCTTCTTCGTCCAAATATCTGGAAAACGACATGTTGGAGGTCCAACAGTTGGAATTCAACGTGAACAGTGAAACTGTTTCATACCTGTTGTAAAGCAGATTATTTCTGCATTCTTCAATAAATCTTTGATATTTTGACGAAGCTGTCGTTCGACAGAATCCATAGACGCACGTACGAGCTTCGACGTGGGCTTTGGCGTCCTGGGGTCCAAATGGTAAATCAGATCCTTGAAGCTATCATCTTTGACTCCATTGAGAGTCATTGACGGTGATCGCAGAAAGTAAAGGCCAAGTTTTTTCAGGATGCTGTCATACCTGCAAGTATACAGGCCGGTAAGCCATTGTAAAGACCGGTAAGCTTATTCCTGTAAAAAGATTTGAATTTGAACAATGCGCTTGCCTTGGATTCTCCTTGCTGTATGGTTTTCTTGCTTGGGTCATCTCTGCTAACGTCGGCTGGTGATGTTTTCTGCCGCCCTTCTGCTCCTTCTGAGCTTTGATTCTCACACATCGCTAGAAACTCCTTGTTTGCCACTGGGTGCTTCATCAGATGAAGCCGATTGTTTCCTGTATTCATTCCTTTAAGCTTGGTCGAGCATCCTTCCACGAGAGAGACAGACCGACTTATCCTCTTCATCATGTCTGAAAAAGGTCCATATCGGTGAATCTTTCGGCCTTCCTGCTCCTGACTTCTTCTTCTTGACAGTTGGTGCTCCAACAGTTGGATCTCCAACACTCGTGTCGCTCGCGGTAGTTGGAGAAGGCGAAGGGGGAGAATTTTCCGCCGGTCCGGTCAAGTCTACCGTCGTCTCAGGCTGAGTCCTCCTCTCCTTTATTGCCTTCTTCGGCTTGGTGGAGCTTGGCCCTGTCTGACGTTTTCGCTTCTGACTATTTCTCGTGGGATTGGTCATTACCTATTTTACTATTGACTTGTGGGTCTAATTTTACTGTAATTTTACTATGTAGTAAAATTCGTCGTCTCGATTTCATAATTTTAATTATAGTAAAATTCAAAAGTCCCAGTTTTCGGCTATTTTCAATTATCTATTTCCATTAGTAGAATAACACTGTTAGGCCCTTCAATATGGGGGGTTTTCTATCCCATAATAGTCGTGTCAGTTTTTCGTATGTTAAAGGCGGGATAATAGCTAATTTACAGAGAAAATTATCGCTTAGTGTACCTCAAGACAACTATCTTTCCTTAGTGCTGGGATAAATATGATATATCGTATTCTATCGAGATACATCACGTCACAGTGATTCGATATGACAAAAATATCATATCAAAATATCGATATGGACGGAATATCGCTGAGCGGAATATGATAAATGAGAACATCATATCGCGGTATATCGATATATTTCTGATATAGCGATAAATCGCACACCCGCACTTGAGAATCTGAACTTTGGAAGTCAATACCCCGGTTCGGTACCGCGCAGGCAGCGCAGCCTCGCCCGTAATGTATCGCGCACATGCATCCAAGCTGACTTCGGAGCAAGGAACGGTCAGCGTCCCTGGGTGCGTAACGACAGATCTTGATAGATTGAGCAACGATCACACTCGCGTACACGAAGACATTGGACATTTTTTCTGACTCGAATGTGAACGACAGCCGTTTGGTTTCTCTTTGGCTCTTTCACGATTCCGATAGTTTTCAACATGGCACTGGCTTGATATATCGATATATCACTGCAATAAAGTTCGATGTACCAACAATAAAATATCAGAAACGTATCACATCGAGATATTGATACGTGGTTGATATCTAAAACGAAATATAAATACTGAAAGATATTTATCAGAAAATATCATATCGTGCTTTATCGTATTCATCCCAGCGCTTTCTTTCATGACACTTCCTTATTCAACAGGGTTATTTATTTTTTGTTTTCCACCTAATAACTCATGCTTTTATTTATACCTCTTTATTCTCAGGGGGGTGGGGGGGGGGAGGGGCTTTTTAGAGAAGATGAAGGACGAGATATTCGTATTATATCTCCTTTTTGTTCTCTATCTCCTATTTTTTTTACTATATCTCATTTTTCTTCTCCTTTTTCCAACAAAACAAATTATTTGCGTCTTGGTTTATTGTGTGCATTTTATGCCTATGTGGCTTTCCTTTTTTGTCTGGTTTTTTCTAAAGAATTGAGTTTGGACACTTTGTTGAGTACTATAAGATTTATTTTTTTATTTCAGTTGGTGTTTCATTAAAAATCATGTGTTGCTTACGATTTTCTTAATTTAAATCCGTTTATTTTTCTTCATTTCGTTCAACCATATCCGGAGTTTATGGAAATGTGAAGTATTTAATTTTTCCTATTTGAAGGTTAATTATTTTTTCTGCAGTGATAGGTTCTTTTCGAAGAGAGTTTTCATTGAATTTCTTTTTCTACTTAGTTGTTATTAATTCGAATAACTGTTTATGTAACATTAGTGGCATTTGGTCATTAGTGTTTTATCTGATTATTTTTAAGTAGATTTGTTTGTTGAAACTATATTTTTTGAGTTCTATGTGGTTTATGAATCAAAATATAACTGTCCGAGGCTTTAAAACATTCATAAAACGAGCTAATGAAGTTTTTCGTTGTGTGGATCGAGGATGATTTGAATTCTATGGACCACATTCTCTAAGCCACATTTCCAGCGTAATAATCTTTTGTAAGTTGACGACTGGCATATTTTTCGCAATCTTTATGTTTTTAATAGTTTTTTTGTTTGTTTAAGTAGCTTATATTAAAGCTTAGATCTGAAGAATCTAATCAAAGTAATCTTCTTTGCAGAATAAAGCCTTTGGCATTTTGACCATGAAACTATAGTATTTATTTTGAATCATTTATTCAAAGATTTCTCATGAAATTACGCATTACACAATTATTAAAGTGACCGGCTCTAAGTTTCAAATTCTTTAAATTGAAGGCTTCTTATAATTTTAGTTAACATCTAAACACTGTTTCAGTCACAATTCATAATAAATAAGGATTGAATAATCTAAATGTAGGTCCAAACTATCCATGTCTTATTTTTGGGTGAGGTCAATTGTGACAATTTTTAATTGCAATTTAAATTCTATTATTTTCAATACATCTTCATGGCCATTCTAAAGTACCTTGTTGTCATTCAAGAACTAGACCCCCCCCCCTCCTCCCCAATAGTAAAGTGAAAAATGTTCAGTTAATTAGTGTAAATTCTTTCAACATAAAGGCTTCTTCTACTATCGGACTTGGTAAAATTACAGCAATTTCGATATCAAAATCCAAAAATATTACTGTAATACTAAAGAATCGTAATGAAAATGCTATTCGATCGGTGAGATTTGATTCAAATCCGCACTCAAAATTTCTCATCTTTTCTTGCCATTTAATTCGTTTCTGGTTTTCAACAGATAGGATAGTATTATAAAAAAAGTAATAATAACAATAAGGCTTAATATCGGTATTAAAATTACACTATCAGGAAAACATCTTGATTGTTAATTAAATATACTAAATATATTAAAAGTGTGAAAAGATCATCAATACAGAAAACTATATATAAATAGTCATACTACATCAACAAGATGTCAAAATCAACTAGCGGCTCCTAATCCTAAATGAAGGTTTAGGAATATATATTCAGATTACGTCGTATAAATGACACTAAAGAAAATGTACCCACTAATACATGTAGGCCATGAAATCCATTTGCTAAAAAGAAAGTTCACCCAGATCTTGAATCTCCGATCGAATATGAGGATTTTTCGGTACTCTCAACCGTGGAGCATGGTAAAATATAAACCTATGATAATTGTAATTAATATACTTATTTTCGTGATTTTTTTTTTTTTTTATGATAACCAAAGTGGGCTCGAGTTACGAAGATACCAATTGCAATTAGAACGGTGCTGTTGAGACTTGAAAAAGATTAATCGCTGCAACCCCTTAAAGGAGGCCACATTAGTCCCATTTCCATATTAGGAGCTAATCTTCTAGGAAAAAAACTTGAAAAAAAATTCTGACGAAATGAATAATACTATTCCTCATCGTAGCCCGTTTATAACTAAGTTTCTATGGCATCCTTGGTAGGAACGTTTTCGTGAGACATCTCGTGATCATTGGGAGGTATCAAGAATATTAACTATAAAACCTGTGTTTATTATTGTGGGTGATTTAGTGCGTATTCAATTAATAGTTCCAACTATCAATAGTATAGCTAATACACTTCCTCCAGTAAAAATAGGTCACGGTCTGTTGAAAACTAAATGAAAGGGTGGTTTTAATTTATTATTAAGCTTCGCTCATGTATATCGAAATTACAATGGTAAATACATAACTTTGAATAAAAGCCAGTGCAGTTTCTAAGATACAGGTGTGATTTGCGCAAGCGACGTCGCCATGAAAAGTCGCCGCATTCTTGTAGGGCGGAATGACGCGTGCGCACCAGTGCAAACCGGCCAATGGCTTGACTGCGCATGCGCAACAGCGCGTTCTGCGCGATCATATCGCAATTTGCTTATTGACTCGCTTTTGCGCAAATCCCACCTGTGTTCTAAGATTAGAAGAAATATTAAGAATTCTGCTTGAAAGGTTTAGCATAACAATATTACTTATGGCAAGACCTATTAGAATGAGTCCCGCTGTTATGTTGGCAGCTAAGCGTACTGATGAAGTAATAGGTCGAATAGTTTGACTCACTCTCTCAATGATTACTATAAATTGTGAAAGAGGGAGTGGGGTGCTCAAAGGTACTAGATGAATAAAAACAATGGTTTGTATTATAAAGAAATCGAAATATTAGAAAACCTAATCATAACGGAAATGTTAGAAATAAGGCTACAGCTATGTGAGCTGTCCTTGTAAACACATAAGGTATCAAGCCTCTTAAATTTATTAGCAATAAACCAATAAATACAGTTATCAGAAGATTGGTTTTAGTTTAATTTCCTCTTAACTGACTAGTAAATATTGGATCTTGTAAATATTGGATCTTTCTTTCGGCTCCCCCTGTAAAAATAAGTAGTCTATTGATATGGTCCTAATACGTAGGGTTGTTGATGGATGGATAAACGGCTAAATGGATGGATAAGCGGATGGATAAGAACAATCAAAAAACACTCCTGCTCCTATTTTTAAAAAGACTACTACAATAAGACTACTGTTTGATTCCGTTATATTCACTATCAATCCTCTTGGTTAACTATAACTACTAGTAAATATATTGATCTAAATCTTTGCACAACGAAATACAGTAAAGTAGCTTCCCCCCTTCTTTTTGTCTTCTAGGAGATAAAGCATAAAGTGTTGACCTCTAAGAAAACTCAAAATATAAGTGAACTAATCGAGCTAACTATACTTGTTAACCGTAAATAAAACACCCCCATTAGAGGTAGATATTTTTTGATTAATAAGAGCAGGTTTTTATCGGTGAGGTATGAACTCAATAGCTTGTTTAGCTTATCCTGTTATATTATATAGTGGTATATCAAATTTTGATTTCGAAAGAGAGATTTAAGTATTTCGATAACAATTATTTCTAATTAATTTTTCTTTGAGTTTAAAATATTTAACATAAAAAAATTCGATATTGGTTTTATAAAATGAAGTGGCGGTTCAGGTGCAGAATCCATTTGAGATTTAACAGCACTAAACAATTTTATACAAATTTTGACAAAAGGTTTCAGCTATTTCCATCAGGCCTATATTATGCCAGCAGCTACGGTTACATATATTTTATGTTTTTATGTGGAGATAAATTAATCACTATAATTTACGAGAAGGTAGGTCTGTACGTAAAATTATGCTTCCTATCGGAAATTTTTAAACGGTTTTTTTAGTGGAAAAAAACCCAAGAATAGATACCTTGTCATTGTTTTGTAACAACTAAACGAGTAAGGTTTAAATATTCAAAATTTAACAAATTTGGCGGCATTTGGTTTATCAGAGGGAGTAGTCTATTGAAAGAAAGTACGCGCATAAAACTACTTCATTCAATGAATTTATATATCGTCGTTGATATATTGCACTTGGTTTCATTAAATTTAGAATCGATTTTAGTTTTCAAATCTACATATAGTTTATAGTTAAGGTGAGATTGGTTACGATATCTTTATTGTTTACTTCAATAAGATATTTGAATGCAATTGGATTCAAAAGTGAAAACATATGTAATTTTAATTTGTATATTTTTCCGAGTGTCCACATATAGCCCGTCACCTTTTCCCTTAGGTAAAAAGCCGTAACAAAGTGGGCTAATCGGAAAATTAGCCTTTAAAGCCTTTCATTCTTTTACAATGAATTATTACCTGTCATTAGGCTGCTATAAAGAAAATTTAGTAGTATGTAATTTTTATTTTATAGCAAGAGAGAGGGAAAACGTTTCGTCAAAAAATGATTAACTATAAGCAATGAGTTGAAGATCGTGCGTTGAGGCTGAGGATTTTTCCATTTATTGAATTTAGCAATTCTCGATTTTTGAGTTTTTTCTAATTTGTAGGATCATATTGTTTAACGGTAGAAATTTTAATTTAAAACCAAAAAGTGATAAATAGTCTCGACTCAATAGGTATCTAGTTAATCATTTTTGATCTTTTTTCTCTTTCAGATTCTAGCTTCAAGGCTTTAATTTTTATCTCTGCTTTTCCAATTGTAAGTTTCGTAATATTAAAATAAAAATCAGAAGTGTAAAGTTTTGTAATTTAATAATTTAATAAGTGTTTATTTTTGTAGTTGAAATAAAGATTTAGTTTAATTACGCGAGGGATAAAACTATGATAAAATAAGTACAATTGTTATCTATTAAGCTTCAATAATATTTGAAATATTTGAAATTAATTTGACTTCATTTTTTAATCCGTTTCGCAAAGACATAGTATTGGGGATATAATGTCATATGATACCTGCCTGGTGATATATTACCGGCCGTAGATTTCTATGCTAAGGTAGCATAATCATTTGTCTCTTTATTGGGGGCTGGAATGAAAGGCGCTCTGAAAAACAATTCTTTTTCTTTTATTGAATTGAATTTAGGTATAAACTGAAAAGACGGAAAGACCCCATAGAGCTTTAAATAATTTTTGTTTTTCCCCCTACAGTTTATATTAACTGGGGCGGTTGATGGGATCTCATTTAGAGCACGAAATCTGGCCGCATGTGCTGTACTGCACTGCAGCTGTGCTGTGCTGCAGCACAGCCGTACTACGGAAATCGACGAAATTTGTGCAGCACAGCATAGCATGCAGCAGGAAGCCAAAGACTGCCGCGCAGATCCACGGACCAACACTTAACAAAAATTGGTACTTTCGAGTATTCGAGTTTCAGGCATCTGAGTTTTGCCGTACCGTATGGCCACGTTTTCCCGGTGGACTACGCATTTTGCCGACAATACTATAACATAAGTCAGTACATCAGCATGCAGCGCAGTTGCAACAGCTCCATCTGCATCTGCAGCGCAGCTGCCTAGCCACTACGCATGAAAGTTGTGCAGCACAGCGCAGCGTACAGCGACCTAGTACCGTGCGCAGCACAGTTGCTGCGTAACTTTGAACCTGCGGCCCAGTGCTCTAATCTCATTTATAAGAAAATTTTTATTGGCGTACCAGGATCCACTTATGAAGTGATTAAAAATAAGTTACCGTAGGGTCAACAGCACTATTTTTAAGAAGAGTTCAAATCGTTTTAGAAGTTTACGAAAAGCAATCGACCTTCTGGAGTCGTCTTTGCCTGCTTTATTGATTTTAAATCATTTGATTTTTAATTTTTCTATTCTTTGTGTTTGTGTTTTTTTCTCCTGCTTAATTATTATGCTCATTGGCACTTTATTTATTATTTCATTATTTAATATAATACATAATGTATAAGTATTATATTATTTCCAGCAGGACTTCGTTCTAGATGGTTCAATGGTGGTGTTCTTCAACTGGAGCTGTTAATGGTTTGAACCATATGGTTTGGTTTGGTTTAAGTGGTGGTTTGCATGCCAAACCGGTTAAATGAAGATGGTTTCTCCCGCAAACCACCAAAAGTGGTCTGGTCTAAACTCCAAACCAGACCATTCAAACGAAACCACCAGACCACCGGTTCGAACCGGTTTCCGAACAGCTTTTTTGATCACCAGTACATAGTAAATTCTGACACAGTTTTCTTCAGTTGACTAATGAACGAAAATAACCACCGAGCACATAGGAAGTTGAGCGACCGTTGCTGGTTTCTCTGCAAACAGACGCAAACAGGCAAAACTGACGCGTGCTGGTATTAAAAAAGCACCATGGCCAGCCATCCGGTAGTGCAATCATTTTTCCACCAGCAGTGTTGTCCAACACTGCCGGAACTGCGATTTTTATCTGACGGAAGGCGTAGTTCTGATATCGCGCAGCTTATGACACAGTACTCACCCAGTCAAAGCTGTGCATCACGGGGCACTCAGAGCGCTGTGGCTGCGCTCGGTGGCAGGAGGGGGGAAAGATTGGTACTGTCAAAGGGCCAATTTCGGCCCGACTTCTAGCACACAATCTGCAGATTTCGTATGAAATTTCCCTTTACCGCAAACCATGTTAAACCACATAAACCAGTGGTACATATGGTTTGGCGTGAGAGCGAAACCGGTTCGAGTGGTTTGGTTTGAGATGCCATATGGTTTGAGGTGGTTCGGTTTGGATGTCAAACCACGGACCACATAAACCACATTAACCACTTTCTAAGTGGTCTGGTCTGGTCTGGTTTTTAACAGCTCTATCTTCAACCCTCTTTTGCAAGGGGATAGCGAGCCTCAGCCTGGTCCGCTGCTGCAGTGTCAAGCGCCTGGACCGAACTTGATGCCGACCACCGTGAAGGGTTTCCAAGGATAGAATCTCTACCTTGACAAGAACCTGCTGGACTGTTTACAAAGGGATTTCAAGAAAAAACCGCCTATCTCCTTGAAGACACTCTTTGATAAGCTACTGAGCGCCAGAGGGTTCCAGTTTGCTGAAAACAGAAAGAAAGAGCGACGAGCCGCGCAGGAAACGGAAAGGGCGGAAACAAGCCGGAATTCAACAAAAATCTGCAACAGCTCGTCTCGGAAGATGTAATTCACATCATGCGAGGTGATTTTAATTTCTACCATTTTCAAGTGCGTTTTTGCTGCAAAAGTGTAAAGTTTGCCTGGGACGTCTGCCCCTGACTTTACAGGACCGTTTTCTAAGTGGCGCACGCTTTTAGGTAATAACTTCAGAAACGTGTGCCACGAGGGAAAAAAATATTGTTGAGTTGGTTTACCGACCTCCCAGTCCATAACATTCCAGCATACTGTACTCCCGCGATACACACGCCATACTTCCCTCTGTATTAGGAAAAGTAGTACTGCAAGTAAAAAAGTGACGAAGTGGCGGAAGATTCCTCTTTAGAGTACAGCTTTTCGACTGATTATTGATTCAATAAAGTTCAAATTTTCTGCCCCCGGGAGGTGCACATTCCTGACGTACGTACGAGTATGGCGTGTGTATCGCGGGAGTACAGTAATGGTCTGGAAAATGGTCCGGAAAATGGTCCGAGGAGCCCCGACGATGATGACGACGAGGATGATGAGGAGTAAAAGGCATTCGTTCCGTGCTTGTTGTCTGTTGTGCCTTTCTCAGCTTATTGCAGTTGAGAGTTGTTTTGTTGAAGTAATGGTTCTCTTCTACGCGTCTTGTTTGTCTTTGCTCCTTCATCAGGTGATGTGGACATGTGCAGTTCGGTGCTTCGGTCTAAATACTGGGCGCTGGGCAAATGAAACGTACAAGATCGTCATTTTAAGTCTCAACTGGCGCGCGTTTTCGCTGTTTGTAGCTGGAATAGGGCGCCAATCAAACAAGAATTTGTGTTTGCCAGCTCGCAGTTGTTGCTGATAGTTTTTTCAGCATTTTCTCAAACCGCGGTATCATCGCGGTCGACGTACGGTAAGAAGCCAACAACAAGATTAAAATGCGGAAAATTGATGCAAAAGAGAAAGAGATTTCTGGATATCCACAAAACAAGTAAAAACACTATTAAACTATCGAAAAATCGGAGGTTATTAGTCATCAAACCTGGAAATTTTCGACCAGGAGAAAAATCAGCGAAACTAGCCAACAAAACAGTACTGTACAAGTCTGAACAAACATTTACTTAACTATGTTAGTTCCGGGTCTCGGCTTCCGCTGGCGTCGTGGGCTCTGGATCTTTCTGCTTCTTTTCTCGCAGCAGCGTATTCACGTGTTCGTTCAGGCGAAAAACCAGCTCCGCGGTCGTCCATGTCATATCATTCTGGCTCATGTGAACTACAAGAATAACACACGTTTTAATATTCAGTAAAATTGTGAGAAAAGGACACAACCGGAAGTCAGTCTTACCGCGAATCATATCGAGAAAGTCGGACGTGAACATTTTCCTGACGCCGAACAACGGTGTCCTCTTCGCACCTTCCTTAAACGCCGCTTCCTTCATATCCTTCCGCTTTTCTCTTATGAAGGCAATGCCTTCCGGCCCCAGCGTCAGATCGAAGACGCCCACTGCGTACTTCTTGGCGTTATCCCCGCACTTCTTCCTCAACCTCTTCAGTCCCTTCTTGTCCACGTACAGCTGCATGCCGGAAAAGTTAGCGTCCGTGGTGTGGATTAAAGAAACCTTTTTGACGTAGTCTTCATTTTCAGAAGGTAATCTAGGTGCATCGAATGTAAAGATCTTGTGCGGCGAGGCGTCTTCGTCGTCCTCGTCGTCGTCGGAAACCTCGTCGGGCCGCGGAGCCGACTTCTTTGCGCGGAATATATCCGCCCAGTGTTGACGAATGATGCTCGAAATCTTGTTCACGTTCAAGTCTGAGCCGTTATCTTCCATGTGTACTGCAAGGAAAAATTTGACGGGATCTTCGACAGAGCCAGTGGACAAAAATTGGGACGTGGGCAAATGAATGGAGCCACATCGGTTCCCTAAGTGGCACACACTTCCAACCAGTAACACTAGAACCGTGCGCCACATGAAATCGCGATCTGGTTCGATTCATTTGTCCACCCGATTTTCAAGTTTGACAACCCGGTTAGAGAATTGCACCTGGAAAGTTACGCTTTGCCATGCAACAGAACATGCAGCAGCATGGTGAAAGCGGTTGATTTCGCGACGGGTTGGACAGATCAAATTGAATATTTTCTTACGTTGGAGGATTCTGAGGAATTCTTCGCCGAGAAGTTCCTTTGCCGTCGTGCTGTGGTGGCTCGGGTTAATTTCCTTCGTGGACAGACCAGCCTTCTTCCGGTCTTCTCGACGTTGACGGACGAAATCCAGACCTTCCGCACCAAGAAGTTTATCGAGGAGTTTGATGAGGTACGTCTGCGGCCTTCCTTTCCAGTCACACTGCAGGAGCCTCAACTGTTCCTCGCCAAAATATAAATTCTTCCCGCGGTAGTCCTCTTCACTTAGCGGAATCTTCCCTGGTCCTGGGACTTGACACTCCAGCACGGGACCTGGACAGGGCTTCTGGTCGCCAGCCAGAAGACTGTTGAAGATTGTGACTAGTTCGGGGTTGCCGTAGTCAGCTCCATTCTTGTCCAAACTCTGCACGCCTTCTGCAGCTTCCCCCTCGTCGGTGGCCTCTTCTTCCTCGTCTTCGGTTGAAGGAAGATCCACAGTGTATTTCTTCCTCTTGGAAACGATGGTCCTCGGGAATGCTTCCGGTGCGTCTTCGGAGAATATTTTGGCAATGTCTTTCCTGTTAACGCTGTCTACTCTGTCCAGGAGAATTTGCAAATCATCGATGCCTCTCAAGTAGCGATGTCCGAGCGTTTTCTTGACAAAGGAGTGGTCGAGGTGTCGACCAAAGTAAACGCTGGGGACAAGTCGTTCGGGCTCGAGCGTCGTTACCTTCTCCCGTTGAATGCGGATGCATTTGGCTAGTCGGGGTACGACATGTCGATAGTCCACTTGGAAGAAAACAACCAGGTGATCCTCTCGATCGACAACGCTCTTCCAGGACGACGGTGTAGAGGGCCCGTCAGGCTCCAAGATGTCCACTAAGCTATGGAAGGGGAATGATGAACCGCCAGCTTTGCGTCGCTTCGTTGCACTCCCGCCATCAACCTGCTTGCTCTGTCCGGACATACTATTTAGCAACAAGCGACAGATCTCCTGCCAGGAAGAAAACGGCCAAAGAACTTCAAGGGGAGCTTCGCAGCGGATTGACAGAATGAAAAGATTGAGCAAAAACTAAAACCTCATGATAGAACGATCTGTTTTGGTTCAATCTATACTTGAATCAACCCATCCATGTACAGTGTACGACAAATTAACCGTTAAAATAGGCGTAATACTGCAGCTGGAGTTTATTTAAGGCTCAGCCAATGAGAATTACGTTTTCCTGCATGCGCAAATTTTATTGGCCTCATCCATCTGGTTCCATCCAACACCCATTTTTAACGGTTTATTTTGTCGTACACTGTACTGTATCGAAAGAGGCAATGGGCACGGCATTGTTTATGCGGCAGTTTCCCTCCGCTAGGTGGCGTGGACGCAGCAGCAACGTTTTATTCACTGACCACTGTCTAAGGCGCCGCAAAGAGCCTGCCTGGAAGCTCTGAGAGACTTAGATAACACTGAAACTGCAAGTGTATTTTTTTTTACTTTGATACATCTACAGCTGTATACCAGTATCGAACTGCCAACCATTTTGAAATATGCGCTTGATCGGACATTGAGTCCAGCGAAGTACAGTGCAATAACGGCCAAGGTACTGTACCTCGTCGTTCGGAACGGCTTTGCTTGCCCAAATCACAGCTCTTTATTAGATAATGTCGTTAGGTTCGGAACAGTGACTTTCATGTTTCTGAAGGTTTTCTCAACTTGGACGACAAGTGACGATGCTCACTGCGCTTCCTGACAGATAATCGGAGGAGACCGGGAAGCATTTCGTCGTTACTGCACAATGTACAAATCGTTTTATTTGTCACGAAACGCGTACAATGTGTATCGAGAACGCGCAAAACTCCTAAAGTAATATTGAAATACATCAGCAAATTACGAATACCAGTAAGAAATTGTACGTTCGTTATCTAGGGGACAGGTACAGCTTGAAGTCCTGTATAGTGTCCAGATCACAAAACAGTTAATACACCGGTCAGCTCTTCGGCGGAAACTAAAGTTTTCCTCGTTCAGACGGTTTCGAAGAGGTGTCGAGAAAGCGAGTCCATTAGTTAGGTGGCGGCCCTGGGGAAGTACCTGACAACCCAGCAAGCGTTGGGGTTTTCTTGGCAGGCGGCGATCATGAAAGTCGAGTGATCCAACTTCCTCATTCCTACAATGGAACCACTAATAAGGCTATACGACTATGGTAGACAGATAAGTTAAGGATCTCGGTATACTGACGACCCTAATTCACCCAACACGTTTTACGCTTTTCCGAAGACGCAAAAAACTGTCGGCAGAAAGCTGGCTAATAATAGCTTGATAAAAACTGTCGTGAGCTGACTAATTTTTAGGGAATAACGATAGACTTGTGAAGTAAGAGGCTAATACGTACCGATATTGCCACCTTGCTCAACGAGGAAGTGCGTCATGAGCGACACTTCCGGTTCCGATTCTCTAGTTGAATCCCTGACGTCCAATGTTTGAAAGCCTTTAGTGACACCATCTATCGTCAAGAGATCCTCGTGCGAACTCGAACTGGACTTGTCCGAGCAGGACACACCCGAAGAGCCCGAGAGGTTCAGCACATCCGACGAAGTCGAGACTTCCGGTGAGGATGTCAAGCTCGAGCTGGCCGAAGTACAGAACTTGCTGACCACGTCACCGGCAGTCAGTGCCGGTGTGATTTGGATGGCCGTTGAGACCTTGTGATGATGTTGCTGGTCCACTTCCAGGGAGTACCTTCTGCCCAGGCGGACTCGGATGACTTGGGTAGAGTCACCGGGCGGGAAAGACTGCTGGAAGAATTTGGACTCAGTGTCGGGTAGCTTAAGGGATGATGTATCGGGTTTGGGTTTGGATGCCTTGATGCGGCGTGGGTCGAGCCGACGTATGCGCTTCTCTTTCTTGGCGGCTTTGAAAGAATCAGAACGCTGCACCGCAGCTGTGGCCAGACGAACTTGCCGCAGGAAGGAAGGGGGAACGGTAAAGAGGAGGTCCCAGTAAACGATCATGGTTCGCGTCACCTCGGAAAGCTTACCTAAAACACAGAATCGAAATGAGCGTGTCGCCAAAAATCTTTACACCTTCCAACTAATAATACTATTTCTAGCATTGGAACACTTTTACAATCGCTCCTTGTTCGACCTGCTGCAACGTTACGGCGATCGCAATGGTAACCGGACTCGCCCGTTCGTCAATGCTTCCCCGTAATGCTTCCCACTAATGTAACAGTTTATCTTGACTCATCTTACCCATCAAGTTGAATTGTTTTGAGGCCTCATCAGTGTTTTCCTTCCTGCTGTCAGAAGTACTGGACCGGTCGCTGGACACGAATGGTAGGTTTCTCGGAGGCCGGGGTTGGGAAGGGGACGAGGACGCCACAGCGGGATGGAAGAGGTTGGGGGTGATGATCATGGCCACGTTCGAGCTGGACATCTTGTTCGTCTTCTCCGCGTCGACGATCTTCTTCAGCATCCTCAGGAGGGCCATTAACGTGGCGCACTCAGCGGACGGCAGTTGTAGTACTAGCAGATTAAGCGCCTCAATTTGGGTTAAGCGGTCGGAGATGTCTGTATAAGCATAAATCAAGTCAGTATATTGGTCATAACAGACGGTAATTACAGACTGGCGGACTTTTATATGGAAAGAGATACACGTTTATCGTGTCATTGAAGCTGATTAAGCTCAATGAATATGGGTTGGTATTAAAGTGGGAGCGACGGTTCTTCGTACCTGCGACTTGTGCGAAAGCGTCAACGAGCTCGTTGGTCAGGAGGGGCTGCGGCAGCTCGCGAAGGAACTGCTTGGCCATACAGGCAATGTCATGGACGGAGACACTTTGGAATATCCGGCGGAACCACTGAGTTTCGTCGGTCGGGGTGTAAGGGTCATCGGAATGGAGAACCGGGATGCCCGGGCTGTAGAAGGCATCAAGCTCAGCTCGAAGCCTCTGCAAGACATACACAACGTGATCATTTCGTGGCAAATTGCCACTGAAAAAATCGCTTATGTTCGTCTCCGTCAATTAATGTAAAACTGAATTTCCATGACTGTCGCTGTGTACGAAAAAGGTCTGGAAATTTTTTGTTAGGTCTGTTTTGTGCTATATGGTGGTAGAATTGCAGCAGTTGATATTATGTCACAGAGGTAAAGTTTTATGACTGTATCAGATGGTTCGATTTAAAGCGCGTATATTACCCTCATCCGGTTGGTTTCGCCGCAGATACGTAGCACACCTTCTTCGTAAATACCGCCGCATTCTTCGAGGTAGGACAGCATCTGTAATGCAAGCGACAGCATTAGTCACGCAATGTCGGGTGTTCCGCACAGCGGGGTAAACAAGTGGTAAACAAGCGTTTATCCGCTTGCAGGCCGGATAAATAGAAGTAAATATTTAGCTCGTTAGCCGATCACACCAGCTGATCATGACAACGAGTCCGCCTGTCGAATGATACGCGCGCGATAGATGTTTGATCGGCGCCATCATCCATCGCGCAGAACAATAGGCGAGATATTGGTGCAAAACGAGTTTGGTTCTGACCTGTTGAAAGACAATAGGAACATTATCGACCAGGTTGCGGCTGTTGTTCATCAGGACGTCGCTTCCGCGTCGGTTGTTATCCAGCACCACCAGACGCTCCAAGGAACTGCCGAAGACGCCCATGTCCGGACTGTCTGTTCATGCAGAAAGAAAAGAGCGTTTTAAACCACGGCAACTTAAAGACAAAGTTATACCGTTTCTGGAACATCTTTCATCCAATATCAATGGACCAGAGCAAACTTGGGAATCTAGCTGCACTAATGCTGATGCGTAGGCAAAGTCTGCCATGAACCGATTTTCTACTATGATCTACTCGAAACCTAATCACCAACTTCCCATAGAACTTCCTCACTTTTTATTTTCTTCTTTGGCTTCAGCCGGCGTTTCTGGATCGTCAGGTTCCTCTCGTCAAATATCCTTGTAAGCTCGAGCAGCGCCAGTTGTTTCACGCTTCGTTCGTCTCCATCCCATAAAAGATCGTCGACGTGACATATTCCGCTCGGAATCTTCTTCACGACCATATTCTGTAACGAACCAGTATCCATCTCCGTCAAAATTGCAACATCAGACCGATACCAAATTTCCAATGAGCGAAGCCATAAACTGACCGGCCAGTCCGGGGCCGCTGAGCCAGCAGGGTGCATTCTATAGGCAAACTCCAGTTGAATATCCTCGGTGAACGGCGTATCCGATACTTTCCTTGAGTTCACTTGGATGGTCGGAGACTTTGGCCAGACGGGCATGGGCGGAGGTGGTTCCTGCTCGGCCAGGCTATCATAGTCGCTCTTGTAGTTAATCTTCAATATCCTGACCCCCGTGTCAGCGTCCTGACCGACCACGTCGGCCGCGTCCTGGCCGACCAACGGGGCCAGCCAGCGATGTGGCGGACCCTTGGCTTTCTTGGGTGTGATGGCCGGCTGGGTCAGGCAGTAGGCTTGTCGGGCGGCGGGACGCGGATGTGGCTTGGCTCTCAGGGAGGAACCGACGTTGGAGGCATCTACGGTGTCGAAGAGCGTGGAAGACTTTCCGTCATGGCTTTCGGTGCTGCTGCTTGACGAGCGACGCTACGGAACAGGAAAGAAAATATGAGTGGTGAGGATAAGAGTCGTGGTGTGGGTTTGTTTAATAAGCGGGCCAAGTTCGACTTTAACGACTTGTAAAAGCTCACGATCAACAAGCGGGCACGACTTTTGCGTGGTGCTTAAAAATAGTATGCTAATACAACCGGTTACCGCGGTGTATTGAATCATGTTGCTGCAGGAAAACATTTTCTCTTTAATCACTGACGGACCTAAAATAGCTAGGTACACTTTTCCGCAAAACTCACGTGTCGAAGGTGTGTTTGAAGGCATGCGACTTGTATTCCAACAAAGCAAATCAAACTGAAGACCTATCATTATAACCGGTGCCGTCGGGGCATTTTCTTACCTCGGTAACGCCACCAAAGATATCCCGAACATCGCGCCACGAGTTTGGTGAGGTCCTGGCCGACTTTCTTCCGTTCTGTTGCACGGACAACGAGAAGCTACCTTTGCGTTGCGAAGTCTCGAGAATGTTGTCGTCATCGGTCGAAGTGGACGAGCGTGTTGGACCTGCAGGTGGAAAGCCAACATTACACCAACCACTTACTGTTTTTGGTTCTTTGCACGAGTCGCATCAACAGCATTCCACACCTGTGGTGACAAGCAATACATACCTTCAAGTTGTAACTTCTGGCCCGCGGTCTTGGACATGCTGTTTTGGAGTTGGGCCAACCGGCGTTTGATCGTGTCTGTTTGCGACTTGGTCAGGGTTTGCCGGATCTGTGCATTGCGGGAAGTCTCCTCGATCGAGGCCGAACCTAAAAAAATCGCAAAACTGAAAACTTTTTCTTAAACGAAAAACATTGGGAGGGAATATTTTTGTGATTTGATAAATTTGGCTCGTCCGGATATCCTGGTTTGATACTGTAATTTAATTGTGTTGGTTACGTGAACATACTGTCCAAAATGTTGGCAAGAAGGGAGTCGAGTCCGGCCAATTTGAACCACTCGAGTTCTTGTTGAGTCGTGACAGAGACGGCTTCGTCCTTTTCGTCGTCATCTTCGCGATCGTACAGAAGCTCCTCGTCACAGTCGGGCGAGTCGCGCAAACTTTCGCTGCCGCCAACGCCTTCATGGCCACCTTCAAACAGACAAAAACACATCATTTGTTGCTCAAGCTACCGCTCATTATGAATTCATGACAAGCCATTGAGGAGAGTGTGGTAAGTAAACTGGGAAAAAACATGTCGTCAGTCAGGCGGGACAGTCAAGAACCCCTTCGAGCAAATCCGTTTATTAGACAACAGCCAATCAAGTCTTTTACGCCAGTCCAATCAGTCGTAAGACACCACGGGCGGACTCGAAGTTTCATTCAACCATCAAAACTTTTCATTCATCCCAGTTTGCTGATAGTGTAGTTCATCCGATCAGTCAACCGATCAATTAACATGCCAAGAAAAAGGTACTCGTCGTTTTAGCAATCAGCTTCGGTATTTTTATCGTTGTGTAAAGCTTTCGAGCCAGAAAGACTTGGAAGATTTGGAAAAGTGAGCTGCTGGAAGCTTACCATCTTTACGGGGATAATCCGGGGAGGTATTGAGCGAGTCAAGAGACTTTTTACTATCCATTATATTCCAATCTTTGGTGTCATAATCCGATGAAGAGGAGTTGAGGGAGTCGAAGCTATTTGGTCGTCGATGGTACCGTTGTGGTTGAAAGTATTTCCCCGAGCAATGTACCTCATTTTTCATACTGGAATTAATCACCCGGTCTCCCCCAAAACCTTTGCTGCTGGTGATAAGGTCCATTGAGTGAAAATGTGACGTGAGATTATGATACGTCGTGCTCATATGCTGAAAGTCCATCACCAGTGCGGTATCATCCGCCATGTGTAAATACAAAGGGGCGAACAGCCAGAAAAATGCCGCCTGACGAGCGTGCAGACTCTTTTGGTACACCTGGGCCAAGGTACAAACCCACACTCTACACTCGATTCATAATTGTCGGGCGCACGTCGCCTGATAACGACGAATTTTTCATTGTGTCACGGCGAACCAGATAAGCGCGATTCGGAAAGCAAGCACGAGCGCCGGCAAACAGTAGTTGTGGTTGCTAGCTTGAGTTCGCTCCGTTCAGCTAGGGATGGTTTGCTTGCGTGTCTGTAATGATATTAGGCTTCCGGGTCAGTTGACTCATCCAGAATGGCAGCAAATGGTCTCACCTACGAAGACATAAGACTTGTAAAATCAGCACATTCGCCTTGTTACACTTTTCCGGCAATTGTGTAAAAGGATCGTCGTTCACACTCCACTTCTACGCAACAATGTCATACTGTCGTGTTGACAAAGTGACAACACCCGCAAAAGTCAAATTCCTACTCAACATCAGCTCAGCCCCGCCCGTTTTGAGAAAATGGTCAGATTGTGAAAAACGAATCAAAATGAACCGTAAAAAAAGGCCGAAATCTGTGACACTGTGGTAGTGATCAGAGTCCCACACGGTGGCTGTTCAGCTTATCAAGGGCCGGAAACTGACATGTTTTGGCCACTTGAAAAATGGCAAGAATTAGAACAATGAACTGTGTATGCACAGATATAACCTCCAGCTGGTGGTGAGGACAGAGACGAGCTATTTTCTTACAGGTGTGTCAGAATGCAGATCAGCATGCGATCCCGGAAACACATCTCAAGTTTAACGCAACAGATCGCCTGACGTCATCCTGTGGGCAAACATCCGCAAAAGCGACACGTGACATATTTCCTGGGGTATTCAGTAACGTCCAGATTAAGCACGGTACGGGCCTTAACCCCTTTTCTTTTCAGCAAATTACTTTACGAGAAACATGCTGGTCCAGCAAAAGCATGCAAAAGATTGGCAACAAAGAAAAGCCTGTATGTACACTATCGAATAATCATGCCAGAGCTTCATTCACTTGCTCGACGTCGAACAAACGAGTCTCATGTCAAACCAGGTAACGGTCAAAGCTGCCCACAGGGATAATAACACACTCGTCAACCTTGAAAACGGAGCGTGCCAATAGAAAATCGATGCATTGTACTTAGTCCCGCCTTTCAACCAATAGCTGCTTCTTGGTTTTCAATTGTCGACTTCAGACTGGTTGGAGCAATTCGCTGCCACCTGCACGTGCAGTCGCTCTATAGATTTCACCGGTGTCCGGAACGCAGCAAGACAAGTGCGTGCTTGGACGTTAGTTCGTGTTATCTGCTGACAGGAAGGCACCGTAGAAGGGCTGAATAGCTGGGAGGAAGCAGCAAGTGCACGCTGCACGTGTGATTGTCAGGCAGCTTGCAGGTAACGTCTGGTTGAAGTGGATCCGGAATAACTGTTGATAGAAAGAGAGAGCAAAGAGGAAATATGAAAAGTATAAAGGGCAAGAGTAAGAGAGAGGAAGCCGAGGATAAGTTGTCAGGTAGCCAGTGGCTACTCGAACGGTAAAGTGTACAAAGCAACCTTCGCTTCCATCTGACCTGCCACTCTTCTTTCTGCTTCAACCTACAGCTAATATCCGAAGACGCGAGAGATCACCTCTCGTTTCTCGCAGAGTTTCCCAGACTTTTCATGCACCGCTTTGTCAATCAAACTTTGCTCTATCCATCAGTGAGGTCCAAAAATTGGCTCTGACAGAAACATCGACCATCAGTGGCAGATCTACATTGCTTAGCGGTCAGAAGTACCGTGCACTTTGGCAGCCTATTAGCCACGTTAACGACTGGACAAGCAGCTTCTGAAACCTCAACAAAGTCTTCTCCAACCAGTTCACATTTGAAATTTAAGACGAGCACTTTAAGACCCAAGCGAGAAAGTAATATGGTCAGCGCTGCGATAATGAAGGAATGTGGTCTTGTGAAACAAGGGTGGTCAGAAGTTTACTCAACGTTATCGGCTTTCTATCTGATCATGACGAAGGACTCTTTCTGTTCATTGCGAAGAGCAATTTGCACGAGTTTATCACACAGCGCATTACCAACACTACAATGCCATAGTAAAACAAAAAGATCAGACTCGAGAGCAAATATGCAGGAAGAATGCCCCAATGAAGTCATCAGCGAACTGCATCATGAGAAATATTTTCACAGGTCTATGCAAACCAGCCTTTTGTTCCTTGTCCATTACATTGATCAAACAGCATCTGACCTCTGACCAACACCCCTCCCACTGCCCTCCGGTTCCCGAACCCTACCGCCAAATCCAGAAATGATCTCATCGTCGAAGGCGCTTAGCCTTGATTAGGTCCCGCTTAATTATCAAGTGTGGCCTTGTCGAAGGGAAGCGATTACTGAGCCGCTCTTTACGAAGAACGAAACAGGTCAACCGTGAAGATGTTTCGTTGTAAAGATCTGTCTAGATGGTCGCATGTCCATCACAAGTTGGTGCTCATCATGAGCGTCGCGTCGTCTTTTTGGCGTGGGATACTATCTGGTCTTACAAAAACAAGCCCATTATGCCTTTTCATCAAGGGCGTTTCTCAACTCAGCAAGACTCTTTTCAGCTCTCCGTCTGCAACTGCCGACCATGTCAGTTTTGGTGAGAGGCTAGGGGGATATCAGACGACACTTTGCTCTTTTTCTTCTCCACCGAACAACCACTATGTCTTTGTCCACGATCAAGAAAGTCTATACCGGCTCGTTGCTCTGGCGGTAGCATTGTGATTCTGAATCATATGCAAAAGCGTTCCGCCTGTGACTGTCGGCTTCAGTGTAGTTACCGAAGATTAATGGAGCTTTTTTGTTTATCCGAGCGTGAAGTTTTGCATATATTATCGATAAATAAAGTTTATGCTTGTCATAACTATCGTTCGGTCACTGAGGTTGATCTAGTGAAATAATCTGAGGTAACGCTTTCCTACTCGAATTCGAATGCCGCACAGAAGCGAACTTGTCGATCGTTCGATTACACTCCTTTACTTCCTCGTCTGCAAACAAGACTTATTTTCAGAAGGTGGTATTCAAATCGAACTGATCGTTGAAGAACAACAACTGAGACGTTTAATTACCATTGTCGAGGAAGAATGTACGGATAGAAAGAACAGCCTTGAGGCGCCAAGGCGGAAAAGACAAGGTGGTACTGTATGTAGCTGCTATCTGAAAAGTCTCTTCATTAATGAGACGGCCCGTCGCCTCAAATATCATCAAACAATGTCGCACGGTGCTGTACGGCTTCCTGCGTACCTTAAACGAATAACAATGGAATGTTTTCCCGGTCAGTTCCAAGTATTGAAAGAATAGCCCGAGGACCGGTGTTACAAAATACCAAGTCAAAGAGATCTACGAAGCCCTGTCCTGTTGTTCAGAACGCTCGACACTGTACATTGAAACAAAGCAAACCGACTTTAGGATCAGTTTCAGGGTCTGTGTGCGTTCGCCGTCAAGTCAAAGCTGGAGGTGGTCTTCGCATAATGGTGGCAATGGTGGCCGTAAACGAGTGTTAATTTATTCTGCTGTCAAATGATGCAAGTTTTTGTTTCGGAATTACAAAACCAAAACCGCATTGTCAAAGCCGTGTATCACAGTGATGAAAAATGCGACAGGTAGTTCGGGACTCGAGCTAATTGTCGCATTCGCCAGGCGCCAGTGATGGCGGTCAGGAAGTCGACTGCATTATCAAACTCCTCGAGTGTGATGCCGCAGTCTGCTGCAAAAAATTCGGTGTCCATTGGAATAAAATTTGGAACTTTGAGCGTCAGGAACGTTCTCCGAAATCCCACGTTTGCCTCTTCAGACTATATTCCATGAATACTGTAGACACCTGAAGGCGCACCACATTGTGGTCCTTTACCACTGTATTCTTTGAAGTTCTTCGCAATATCGAGGTCTCTTAAATCCCCCCCGCCCCCCACCCCCACGTTCTTGGCCAAATGCAGTCAAAGTAGCAAAGTCCGCCGTAAATTTGACCAGTTCAGCTTGGGCGATCGAGTCTCCATCAATGACGCAACAACATCATCAACCTGACAACCATCAGCTACAATTTTACGCTTCATTCCGCGCAAGTAGGTATTAGGTCTCACGGATTACGTGGATATTAGGGTCTGTACGGTTAATGTTTATTGATGTAGCAGTATCAATTTCGAAGGCCGTTACAGAAACCAGATGCTATACTACCCATTCGGCGTCCTGTCATTCTGCCACTTTCGCGAAAGCTGTGGCGTTCCGCTACGCGGAGCTTCCTTCTACCCAATGTGAGTTACTCGAATACATTTCCGGGCCTTCGCTTCTTCGCTCCTCCCGTACGTACACATAGCCATGAATTACAATTGACGATAAGCACAGACCCATTAATGGCGCCGGCATGTTCCGGACATTATCATGCATTTGCCATTGGTAATTAGAGGTTTGCTTTGTGAAGTGAAGAGCCGATGAGCATCGAAGCATATCCCCAAATTCAAATTCCCCTGTCTGTTTACACATATCGATACCATCACCGTGAGCCCCAACCAGGAAGTTATCGTTAGAGGACCTACTGAATCTTTGATGGGTAAGCGGGCTTCTTGAAACGTAAGCAGGGTAATTGGTTGGGAGAAAGGGTTCTTTAGCCACAAAAGAAAACAACGAGTGGGTTAATTGATCTTTTTGTTCGTGTCCAAAGGTCCCAAGAGGTGTTTATCTGCGCCATGTTTAGGTGAGCGTTCAGCTCAAAACCAACAAGTGAAACTGTAGCATTCTCACGCCGTCTTGACTCGCTCAACACCGATCAGTCTATGCTCTGATTTCGTATTCAAGAAGAGAACAACAAGCGACCGGAATCGCCTCAGTTCTTCATCATTTGATGGGATCTGACAGATGGACGAATAAAAAACGATATGATGAAACCGTGTCGAATCTACCTGGAAGCCACCATCAACGTCAGCCCATCACTATGAATATATATCGCAACAGATCAGTGGTAATTTGCTGCTGCCCAAATACCCTCCTATCGTTACGACTACAGATATACCAATAAAATTAATTAACCTCGACATGAAGCATCTGACCCACTTCCCATCCATGATATAAACCAAATAATAATATTTTATCACGCCCCTTCGATCTTTATGAATAAAAGATCGGACCTTCGAACATCGAGTACTCTTTATCAGATGAGACACATTTTGCTTGTTTCCACATCATTGGTGTTAGTCAATCTACATATTTGAATCGCTCCATAAATAAACAAGGTTACCTTTCAGATATGAATGTCCATCAAAATCAAAATACAGGTGATGATAAGAATGACGTCATTCGTAGGGGAAAAAACAACTGAGGTTCTGCATCAAAGCGCGTCCTTCGTTTTTTGTTCGGTGTTGCTAGAGTCAAGGAACTGTTTTCTTCTTTTTTCCTCATGCTGTTTTTACAACGTGTTATCGATCAACCAAAACAGTATTACCGTATGAGTGATCAAAAATTATAGGGAAGTTTGTGGCTGACTGCACAATTGTTGACACCTGTTGATTGAAGTGCGGTAACGTCTACCTTGGTTGTTTTTTCTACGCCATAAATCTGTTGACTGATGAGGATCTTGGAAGAAAAAGCCTAAACGGGGATCCTCATGATCAGTATGATCGACTTGTAGGTGAACACACAGGTGTTTTCTGCGGAGACAGTTGGCGTAAACGACCATATCAGCCGACGTATGTTTGATCAAACACGGAAATGGACGACACTTCACAGCGGGCACTGTAGCCACAATGTCTTCCGCAGAACGAACTACATATTCATAACGAACAATATTCAGCCATATCATAAATCAACATTGAAGAAAAGTGAATCGAGAGCGCCTTTCGCCCAACAATTGGTCGGTAATGTTCGTTTGTGCGGTGCAAACGACAGGCTCTAATAAGCCGTGTTTATGCGTGTTAGCCTAGCTGTGCCACACGCGGTATTGTTCCACTGTGACCACAATACGGTAATCAGCGCCGGAAGAACCATCTAATTTCTTGCTGCTCTAAAAATCCGTAAAGGACACGACCGTAAACATCACACTGCTGAATACACACACGGCCACACTGTATGTATTCAGAAATGCTCAGCTTGGTGAACAGCATCGAGTTCATCACCACAGAAAATTCATTCCGCGGAACCTACGATATCGAACCGTACCTGGACGCAAACATGAACGTAGCATGTAACGAAAGCTAGCGATTCAAACGTGGTCGAGAAGTTCACAATATTGATTCCCATACAGTAACCGTTCCAAACATGATGGGCACTATTGGCTGAGGTGTGTTTCGAGAAGCTTCCAAATTTATAAAGTTCTTGCCAAGTCAAACAAGGTATACCGGAGCAAAGTCAAATACACGATTACTAAACGCAGCGACAATCCGATGTTTTGGTCAGACCACAAACGTCAAGATAAATATTGGATCGAACAGAGGAATATCGGTTTCTTGAATCACCGGTTTCCGCAGTGGATGAAAGGGAGGTTGCTCGCTGGTCGCAATCGCTGAAACTTTACAGATCTTCGGAAGCCGATCACAAGAAGCGAAACTCATTTGCCGAAAAGGCACGTTGCGAGGTTTGCATTTGCGATCGTAAAACTGTTGCACATTGAACCATAATTCTCTCGGTCACCCATAAAGCCACCATTCGCATCAAAAGACAAATTACTCGAGGTACGTACCGTATATTGTAAACATAAACGCCAAAAGAACGGTGTTCTTAATAGCCACAAAGCAATTTTCCGATAAAGTCGCGTACGAAGAAGTTCCTCGATCGGCGGCACATAAACAGATTCCGGCAAATGCGGTAGCAATGAATATAATGAATAATCCCGTGGTTAGAGAGTACCCACAAAGACTGTCCTTATTCGAGGAAGATTTGACTTGCTCGAGAGAGGAGTAAAGGAGATGTTTGTGGCTACAAAAGCGAAAAGTGTATGGCGCCACTTGGAAGAAGCTTGGCCAAGCTTAGCCTGAGAGCTGCTTCAGTCAGCAGCGGTAGAGTAAACAAGGTTGTTGAGGATAGCATACAAAACAAAGTTCCACCCACTCTGACTACCGTGTGAACACCCAGGTGAACTCGCGCAGTCTGCTCTATAGCCTATACCAAAGTTAATTGTATGTGCAACAAGTGCGCAAAGCCATCTGGGTCACAGTTCCAGTTCCTCAGACCGCTATTCAGAAGGAGCAACCTCACGTAAGGACTGCATTGCTGTCATATAGCTATACGAAAAGGCAGACTCACAGTGTTTCACAGTTTTTTCTGGAATAGGCAGTGGAGCATACTGTGTGCACTATTAGATAATGGGCGCGCATTATGGGATTCACGTGCATGACGTCAAATCTGCTGTCCAATCAGAGCGAGACCGTGAAGCCGGTATTGTACGCTGCATTTCCGTATAGCTATAGCCTGCTGTCATGACTCGGTACTTCCTCAATGCGCTCCAGGCATTGCCAAGCACTACTGCGGGGTACCTCTTGGCTAAACCGCGGACAGCCCTTGCGAATCATCGCGATCAGCGTGAACACTGGTATTCCCTTGTATCGAGTGGTAAAATTAAAAAATCACCATGCTGTCTGCCATGCCCGACGGTACTGCCGACACACTGCGCTTCTTCCAAAACTGGATAGTCAAGATCGCACTCATTCGGGTTTCACGATTTTGACTACGCTGCAAAATGTGGCCAACTATAGTGTTCCGGCTGACCAGAGTATATACTCCCTTTCTAATATCAGCAGAACAGGATGTCTGACTATTTGGCAAAAGATTTGTATAAAATGTGTTCTGCTCAGTATTCAGAATATTGTAAAGTGTGCAGATTTTACGGCGGTTCCAGGTACATCTTTACTCCCTTAGAACCGGTTGTCAACTGGAAAATCATGCATCTGAAAATGTGTCAGAGAAATTCGTGACGCAATACATGGTGTTATTTTGATTAGCTCAAATCATGCGAACCTTTGCTTTTGTATTGCATAAAAGTTAGCTACACTAAAGTCCTTCAACTCTACTCTAACACTGATAAACATTGACAGTCTTCAAATCGATTTCTTCCAAGCGTGCAATAACTTGCTCTTGTGTGACAGAGCTGAATCGTAGTTTACTGTAGGCTGTTTGGACGTTTCGCTCTGCTGCAGATTTTCCAGTTTCAATGTGAAGCCCCACTCAGCGCCATCTGGCAAATCTTGCTGACGCGGTATGGTCACTATCAGCTCGCCGGTGAATAAAGTATCCCACTCCACGTCGTTCTCGCATCCGACAATGGAAACCTTCGTTGAGTTCGATATTTTGGGACACCCAAGTACGATGAAGTCCTTGGCAAGACTATTTAGTATGATGGCGTAGACAGTGAGAGATTTTCCGTTGGTTTTACTTGTGTACCTGAAAGTGGAAATCAAAAACTGTAGTGCCGTTTCGGAATGAACCAACTGGAGGTGGTCTGTTTACCAAACGTTTGGGGTTGTGGAGTCGTTTTGAGCAGTGGGCCACGGCTGAGTTTTATAGATCGCTTCCCCGTTGACGCCTAGCCATTTACCGATCTGTAGAAGGCGCTCTTCAAATATGGGCGGAATAATGCCATCGGAAGTGGGTCCGACGTTCAACAAGAGATTTCCCCCATAGCTACAATGACAAAACACTTCCGGGTCCTCTGTAGGAAGACCATTGTCAACGGACAAAAGTAAAGGTACCTGACTGTGGTAACCAGAGAAGTGATTAGTGTTTCGATGGGTAGAATCTGTGACATCATCATGTTCCGTCGGTATCCCCAACTGTATGAGTCGATGGTCATACAGTCTTCCCATTTATTGTTCAGCAGGTGACCTAAAAGTAACTTCTTGCCAATATTTAGACATCCGGTCAGACGTCAGACCGGTTCATAAATGAGCCTAATGGAGAGGTGCGCTTACTCGGGGTGTAACGATCATCACAAGTGAGGAACCCCCCATGCTTACACATGGCATCGTCGCCCCATCGATCATTTGTTACGACCGTAATCTTCACCGGGCTAGGGAAAAAACATAGCTCATCTGATGAAAACAACATTCGTGGCAAAGGCAGTTTTGGGATGACTTATCCCAACGGACACGACTTACGAATCGTTATACAGCCATGCGAGAAACTGTGTGCTGTTCCAGTACTTGGAGCTACCGGGTGCGCCATCTGACCAGATGATTTCCGGCTTGTACTTGTTGACGATATCGTACAGTTCCGGTAACGTCTTTGTCTGCCGAAGTGATATAACAACTATCAATATCCCGGTCGCAAGAAGGAAGTACTCGTACAGTACCTGGTGGTGTGTAAGGATGGGCAATAAACGACTTACCGCAACGTATTCCTGTGTGGTGTAGTTGTTAGCAGCGTCACTTTTGAACATTGGATTAAACCATTCAAACATGGAGTGGTAGAGCCCGAAGCGGAGCTTGGTGGTGGAGCGGACTGCATCGGCCAGTTCTCCGACGAGATCTCGGTGAGGGCCCACATCCATTGCGTTCCAGTTCCACGAAACACTGGACGGCCACATCGTGTACCCTTCATGGTGTTTCGACGTCAGTACGATATACCTGTAATTGTTGGTCAATTTCAGACTACAAATATGAAATATCTAAAGGAAAAGGGAAGCTAAAAATATCTCCAGTAAAGGGAAACCAGAAGGGAATCCAAGAAGCGAACCTACTTGGCTCCAGAAGCCTCGAATGTCTTTGCCCAACGCTTGGGCTCGTAGAAAGTCGCTTTGAAGTGTGGGGCAAAGTCCGCATAGGTAAATCCGGGGCCGTAAGTGTTGTTGACAAAGGCGATAAAGTCTGGACGCTTTTCTCCCTGCCAGTACCACCAAAACCTGAAAATAATCGACGGAAAAACGGAAACACTTCTCGACGATGTACTCCGGCAGACGTTTGCTTAATTCTTACCACTCGCTTCCGTATGAGGGAACACTGAAAACTCCCCAGTGGATGAAAATCCCAAATTTGGCCTCATCGTACCAGGCTTAAACAAAACACCCCATTCCCTCACTTCGCTACGAGCGAGTGCCTTATACTGAGTTGTGTCTATATATGTTTGACAATGACCTACCCGGAAGTGGACGAGAGTCAATGGACTCCCACGTCGGATCGTAGCGTACGCTTTTCGTTGCTGGAAGTTTCTCCTGATCGATATATCCGCTTGCAGAGATCTTGGTCTTTTGAAGAATTATACCGTCTGCAAATAGCGAAGCGTACAGAACCAAGGCTACCATTAATAAAACTCTCCGCGCCATGGGACGGCACGTCTCCTGTTACGGAGAACGATTCCTTCGTTATATAGGTATAGATTAAACACTGCGCTGCAATTTGCAAACAGTAGTCAAATTATTATGGATGGTGGAAAGTAGGGTAAATCTGATTACCTTTTTCTGTCCTTATTGTTGCCGCCGATACAGTGTGAGGCTATCACGTAATGCTCGCAGAGCTTAGTAATACAACCTTGCATGCGACTTGATACCCCATGTTATCCCATGTCAAACCACTTCAGGCATTGGTCTAACATGGGATTTTTGGGCACGAGCTGTCGTTGAGAAGCTGATTTTGTTCGTAAGTTTGTGTTTGAAGCCCTCTGCTGGACTTTGCCCAGTGAAGGGCAAAGTACAACATTAGTGGAGATAAGCTTGTGAATGGAATGTGACTGAGGAGAAGCGGAAGTAGGCCACACACGAAGGAGATAAGGCTATAGCATTGCATTCGGAGTCACAGGGAGTAATTCAATGGTTGGGAACTTGGGATACGCGCTGCCATCATCCCAGTTCCCGTTTTCTTCCCTTTTAGCCAGTTATCGTTTGCTCGTCCGCGCTTCCAAGGTTTTCGAAGTGCAGCAGGTCTCCGGCGACTTGCCAGCACGAAAACAGGCCCAAACTATCTAATGTACCGTCTTTCGCCGCAGTCGTCTGGTCCTACTTATGGATTAGTCTACCTGGTTGCGGTTCGTTCTCATTCCGCAATAAGCTATCAATTTTCGGAACGTTTTGCCAGAGTGCGAGTAATGCATGCAAAGGCATAGGCTAGGCTCGCTACCATATCGTGCTGCGACACGCGGCTGTAGGAGAACCTCTTTGGGTACCTCGAGATTGCGAAGACCGACTTCGTTCTATTGATCGGCTATCTCCGTTAAGACATCATACCACCTTTACCTTAGTAGCCGATGGCAGCAGGAAGAGCGCTTCCGGCGGAGACTCCAAGACCCGGTTCTGAGTTCGATTCATCTCGAGTGACTAGTTCAATCAATGCTACTCTGGTGGACCAACTAACGGTAACTTCTAGTATAACCAGCTGGACACAACGGGGTCACAAACTTTACAGGTCCGCAGTTTCGTTCTGAGGTACCAATCTTTAAAGACTGCAGATCCGCAATTTTGAAATCCCAAAAGTTCCGTAATTGCAGAGTTGCTCCTCCCCTTAATACGTCCTTGTATGGCTGAATGCCTTTTTCGAAGTGTTGACGTCACGAAAGTATACATTCCTTTCTGATTATTTCACTGTTCATTACGATAGATGTCGTGACGTCGGCCACCAGCTACTCACTGAGACTGCCCAATCACTGCCCAATCACTGCCCAATCACTGCTCAATCACTGCTCAATCAATGACACCGGTAATTGATTTGTCATTGAGTCAGCTGGTCTCACCTGCTCATTCTGCTGCCATTTTCGTTTTCATCAATACGCAGTGGTCCGTCCAGACTCCAGAATAACGTTGTCGTATGGCTCATTACTCTGTTGTCGCTCGACCATCATCTTTCCAGCTGCTCTTGCAGATCGCTCATGAGCCCCAAGGAAGACAGTGAAGCAGAATGACAGCCGCGGTGGAAGGAGGATCACGTTTGACGGAGCTGGAATTGCTGATGAAGAATGCCAAAGGGAAGATGGTTGCGGATCTCATCCGTCAGATCACCGAGCTTCCTGATGTGTATCGCTTTCAGAAGTACCTTTCCTTAGACAACATTCAGGAGGTATGTGTTGCGGAATCTCGTTTTGTAACCGAAACGAGGTGAGTTGATTTCAGCTCATTTGTGGAAAATTGAAATTTCTCTTTATTCCAGTTGGCCAAACCTGACGGGAACACTGCTATCCCGCTCCTCACTCTGTTTTCCCTGGGCACCTACAAGAATTTCAAAGGTTCGTAGTATTGCTTTTCTTGGTTTGATGAGCTCAGGGATGGCGTTACACATTTTCGGTTATAAGGAATAACATAACATTTGCCCTTTTTTATTCCAGAGAATCCTGCTGCTTTTGGTGCTTTATCGGCCAAGCAAACCTTCTGCCTTCGTTGCCTCACACTTGCATCCCTTGCAAAACAGTCCACTCATCAGGTAACATACAAAGAAAATTTCCGTGAGATTTTTCTACAGAACAGAAGCGATGCGGAATAAATTGAGACGATTTCAGTTTTGAATTTCAATTAGGTTATACGAGGTTTGCGGTTAACAAAAAACAGCACCTAGCTAACGATTTTAATAAAAAAGTCTGAGTCTAGCCTAGAATTTGTTTTGAATTTTTTTCGACAGAAAATCTCCTTCAGTGTGATTCAAAAGGAGCTCGATCTCGCGGACAAGTGGCAAGTGTTTGACTTCCTGATCGAAGCCCTAAACTATGGCTACGTTACGGGCAAACTCGACGAGCCTGCTGGTTACCTGTATGTTGACGAGTTTATAACCCGCGACGTCGCACCGGAAGACGCCAAGAATATCAGCGCCAAACTAGAAACCTTGTACGAAATACGATTGATACTCGGACGAAAGTCTCTGCCCCTCCTTTGTTGAATGTCATATGAATGATGTTTTTCCTTGCAGCCTGTCAGCCTGCAGCAATATGTTGGAGCACACAAAGGCCGAATCTCTGCGGCTGGATGAAGCGAAGAAGCTGAACGCGCAGCAGAAATCCGAGATTGCTTCGAAGGTACCTCATCCAGAAACTATCCATCTGGGAAGTAGTGATGTCGTCTCGTTTCTTTCGCTCCTGTAGGTTGAGGCCGTGAAAGTGCAGTTAAGTGACGATCTCAGTTTCAATGCGGGCAACTACGGTATGGGACACGACATGATGGGCCACAGCAAGATGGATTCCGGCAGTTCTCCCAAGATGGTCAAGACACGCTCCAAAAGGTATCGTTTACGCTCGATACGACCGTTTCGCTGCGTGTTTTTTCTGCGTAGGGAACAGCGATGGATGGATGATTTATTCAGCCTAATATCGAAGATTACGAAACTGCCACTTATAGCCTGCTAAGAACCGCCCCAACGGGCGATTTTGTCATCATTGCGCAACTTTTACCCCTACTAAACAGAAGACATGATGTTCGAACAACATTGGGAGCGGTAATTTTCCATAGAAGAAATATTGATCGAGTGATTGTCGTTCCTAAGTTGGCTGCACTTAATGTTGCGAAGCCGTTCTGTGTTTTGTTTAATTCACTGAGTAAATCACCCGTCCATCGCTGGCAGGGAAGGAGACGAAAGTGTTGTGGTTTACTTTTTAGTTCGAAATCAGGAGGACAAGCGCAGAAGATGAATCGTGTGTGAGCCAATGGACTGCAGTTCCAGAGATGTTTACACAAGGACGCAGTTGACATTATGGATGAGATTTTCTTTCTTTGAAAAATATGAAGTAGAAGTTAATAAGCGATTGCGCGGAATAGTTACGTGAAGTACTTACTGACCTTGAGACGACTTGCGTTATTTGCGGCAAAGTTTTGCGCGTTTAGTGGGACAACGGCTGGGTGATGGATCGTTTTAGTCCCTTTGTACAGTACTGTATAAAGTCGACGCGGAAGTAAAGCGCAAGTTTTTGAAGTTTTCGCTTTTCGCCAGTCTTCCTTGTTGATGTGGCCTGTGGATAGTGCTGGCAACGATACGGTATACCGATATCGTATCGAAATATATCGAATCTTTGCGATAAAATATGCGGCAGATATCGTATCGAAAATATCGATATGAAACTCGTATCGAATAATGCAATAAAATATTCGGCGATATCGTATCGCGCCATATCGATATATTTTCGATATATCGATATTTTGCTGAATGGCAAACTCGCCAGTGATATCTCGTTTACGGAAGACCATGGTTGATTCCAAAACTTGATTTTGGCCATGGTGTACCGAGCACACTCCGCCCATTCGGTTCTGGTACTAATTCTGTCCAGGTTTCCATGTGCTTGAAGTCTTGGTATAGTCATGTCTTTGCTGAATCCGACACTTTTGATCTTACTAATACTTTATGTAGAAATCGACTTCTTGAGTTTTTGGGCTTGAACCAGTGGAATTCCGAAAAACTAAAAGTCCAGAAATACCGATTTATCGCTGCGATATGATCCGATATATCGAAGATACGGTATCGGAAAATATCGTATCGAAATATCGATATCGAATGAATATCGAAGACCGCGATAAAACATCCGCCGATATTGTATCGAAAAATATCGTATCGAATTTTATCGTATTATTGCCAGCACTACCTGTGGAGTCAGCTGAACTTCTACTGTATTCCCTCGAAAGTTCTGCGAATCACGTGACTGGCGCGGTAAATATTATCCGGCGGGGAACAGAAAGTATCTATACCTTCAATCAAAGACTGCTTCCCAGTCAAGTGTAACGATGGGCGACAATCGAACAATCATCGATACTAGTGCGGGTGTAATTTACTGGCATGATGACGTAATTCGCAGAACTATCGAGGGAATACAGTACGAGGGAGGGGTCATTGAGTTAGCCATAAGAACCTTCGGTTGTTGAGTTTGCCGCCTGTTTTCGCCCGTTCTATCTGACATATTCTAACACATGTTTGGATGATTTGACAGAGAAAATGATGGGCTGTCGAATGGTACTTCTTGCGATGGGCTTAGGTTCCCAATGCATGCACAAGATCCACAGTTCGGCAAACTGTCAAACCCCATGGTAGAGAGCCTGAAGCAGAAATGAAACTAAGGCCACTAGAGGCGCTGCCGACGCGGTTTTCAATGCCAATAAAAATTATTTTTTTCACTGCGAGGCCAAATTTCCTACAGCAGTTTTGTTATCAACTCTGTCGGAATAAACATGGCGTCTCTCAAGTTGAAGACTGCACTAGAGGTCCATGCGTAGTTAACGATGCAAGCAGCGGTTCATGCGGTGAGACAAATGGGATGGGGGATACGGGAAACTGCGGAGGCGTACGGAGTAAACCGGCAGACGCTGGACAATCGGTTGGATGGTCGACACACCGGAAGTTATGGAAAACACCCAATATCCTCCCCACGAAGAAAATGCCCTGGAAGACTTACTGTTGAGCTGTACAGATACCGGGATCCCCTTTAACCGACAACACTGTGCAGCAGCAATCACTGAGATGAATAATCGACTTGGTAAGCTGATTTATCTCAATTTTAAGGTAATGTTTAAATTCCGGGCAGCTCTTATGGATTTCCTGTTTTTCCAGGCCTCCATCCACACAGCGCTCAACGATTAGCACTTTCGAAGATTCCTGAAGCGCCATCCACAACTATCGTTACGAATAACCCATGCCAATAGGCGAAAGAAGGAACGAGAGTGGACGCACGAGCTGGCGGACAGGTACATCGCTAAATTGACGGAGCTTCATAACGGAGGATTCCTCGACGAGCCAGATCAAGTTTGGAACTTGGAAGAATCTGCGTTCAACACGGCCAAAATGTTCGACAGAGTCGGTGGAAGGAAAGGAATGAGGCAAGTTTACTCCCAGTACGACTGAACAGAGAAAGAATTGGTGACTATCCTACCTTGTGGCGACGCGGCTGGACTCCAGCTTCCTTTTATGGCGCTGTTCTCCGGAAAACGTCACGTTCGATCTTGTCTGGATGGCACAGGTGGACACTGCTACCAGGGTGTGAATGATTCCGGCACTATGGATCAAATGCATTTCGCAAGCTATATCAAGATGATCGTATTTCCGGCAGTCACCAAAATGGAGGTGAGAAATCTAATAATACATGAGTTGTGCAGTACATCGTTACGCAGTTGTTTTTTGGGCTTGCTGGAATGCATTAGTTTTGACGTATGACGTCATGCTCATTATAATTTTAGAATGGGATTTTCGTTGATCGACACTTCTCCCATATCAACAACTTCACTCTGACGAAATACATCAAGGAGTTCGAGGCGGAAACCGGAAAGATCGTGTACGTCTTTGCCCTACCTGCTGGCCAAACCAATCATCTGCAGCCTTTTGATGTCTCCGTCTTTGGGCAAGTTAAAAGAGCATGGGGAGATTTTTTGAGGCATCGCCGTGTTGTTATTGGAGGACTGGTGAAACTTTGGTCCTTTAAATTTCTGTGGAATCCACCTAAGTAATGTTCCGTTCTGTAAAATTTAGGCCACCAAGGATAACCTGCTCTCTCATCTCGTCAAACTGTGATTTCGCACTGATGAGTGCTCGCCGCAGCGCTTATTCAGCCCTGGGCGGAATCTTACCTCTGGATTCCAGAAATCGGGCCTCTTTCCTTTCAATCCTGAGGTTATTCGTGCGACTGTGAAGACTCGACATTGTCCTACCCCTCTCGATGAGACAGCGGACTCCACTCCGAAAGACTATTGCTCCAGCTTTGACCGTTTGGCTGACGTTTTGATATCTGAATTTGACATCGCCGGCCAAAAAGATCAAGACGACTTCAAAGAATTCAGCAGGCTCAAACAGCGACGTGTAACTCCAGGCGCTGTTTGAGCCTGCCAAGCCAGAATTCGACAAGCATGCCAAGCCAGAATTCGACACGCTCCAGCTGCTATTCCCAAACCTCCAAAAATCGCTCCGGGCAGAAAGGCCCGTTCGGTGAAGCGAAAAGCGTCAGACAAGGAACCAGACCCGAACCCAAGTGAAGTCTTAAACAGCGCTCCACTCAAAAGCACACGTGCCGTAAAGAAACAGAAAACGACTAAAGCTTCTAGCTAGAATATTCATGCAGGTTCCGCTGTTTTATCTAGTAGCTTACCTGAGTGTTCTGTGGATAATATCTGGTGTCAAACGAAGTGTTTTTATAGGACGATGATGTACGGGTTTCGGTTCTGCGATGGGCAGTCCGGTCAAGAAAATATTCATTCGGCTCTCGAAAGTATCAGCCTTTATAACAGCGGTACGCGCCTCGTACGGCAGTTTAGAAGAGCGGTATTGATTCTTTGGCTATTGCCCTGACTGTGCGCCACCACATACCGCAGCGGTGGCTAACTCAACAACCGCAAGTCGTTATGGCTAACTCAATAACCTCTCCCTCGTACATTTGATACTGCAATGAAGAAAGCTCTTGCCTTCTCGTGGTCACGGGGGGTAATACATCAAACAGTGGCCCGCTGCACCACGTGACCAGGAGAAGGCATTAACTGAGCAGTGGGCAGAGTAACTTAGGTGTTACGTGGTTTGAATAGCGATTGCGGAGAAACTGCGGACAAGCTCAGGGTCAGCTAGTTTGACATCAACACGCTTTTCTCATTGGTGCACTCGCTCGGAAAGTTACTAAATGAAGCAACCATGACGTCAGATGGCCAAACTTGAGCTCGTCCGCAATTTCTCAGCAAGCAGTATTAAACCACGCGACACCTGAGTTACTCTGCCCACTGCTCAACTTTCTTCACTGTAGTACTGCTGCGTGGGTGATGGGCGTGACAGCAGCTCGTAGGCACCTGGGTCCTGCCCATGGTAGACATGATACCCAAGGGACTCTGAATCGCAAACTCGTTAGAGGAAGCTCGAGCTCTAGACAGCACGATCCTTCATTCAGGATAATTCCCCGATTTTTTCTGATTTTTTTTGACGAATTTTTCCAAGTTTCTGATGAGTCATGAGTCGTGATTCCGGATTTGATCAATCAACTCTGTACTAATCATTCGAAGATGTTGGCTTATTGATTAATAAGGAATTGATAACCCTGTTGATAGTACCACTTCACGGCACTGCACGATCAACAGGGTATAATAATGCACTATCCCTGTACGTACCGCAGATGACTAATGGTAGAGACCACTTTCGGTGCCAAGAAATTTCTCCTTGTCCTTGACGCTACAAATTTGGCGGTTTATTTACCGTGGGTTCGTTAATCATACTTTATACTTGCAGGCACATTCCGAAGTATTTCCTGTACTTCCTCACTGACGTGCCGCTGCCACGAACTGCGCCAGATGCCACCTTTAGTTCTGCGTCTTTTACAAACCGTTTTGCTGTACCACTGAAGAAAGACCTGAGCTCGAGTGGGATACTACTGTATCTTACCAAACGAAATACGTGTGTAATTAACATCAATTACCTGCTTCCGTATCCAACTTTTCATCATATATGACTGGCTCGGGACAGTCGAATCTGTGCTAACAGTTGAGAAAATGACTGGTAAAACTGTTGTGATGTCCATCGATGCAAAACCCAGTCCCGAGGAAGAAAGATACATTCCATACCCGGATTGAATATCAACAGTTCTTTTACCGACAGTCGATTCATATAGTGACCACGATTGATCACCCCTGTCCTTCGTGACCTTCATCAACGGTCAGCTGTCAATCAGTCGAGCATGAATGTGCAGTATCACACACGGTTAGCCCAGCGTGTCATTAATTACCCGATTTTATACTCATGGCGCAGATCTGTTCGACTGATTGACAGCTGACCGTTGATTGGCCGGTCTGGCGCGTGCTCACTACCCGGGACGGATTCACGCGTACGACTGTGTGGAGGATCGTACATACTGAGGATCAGAGATCCTATTAGTTGATCCTCCCCTGTACCGGAATGATTGAAAGCTGATCTTAACTTTCTTAAACGGCCACGTTGACCCGTCTCGCGAACTAAGAAGTATGGCCGTAAAAGAATCCATAAAGAATGTTCGATGGGTTGGCCAGGAGGCTAAAAGCACCACCCATCGGTAGATGAAACAGAGCTTAAGGTCGTTGGCCGTCCTCCGCGTGGTAACGTCGTGCCAGGGATCTTCCTCATCTGCGATTTGATCCGGCAATGCCGGCTTGTGAAACCTGAACAAGACGCTGGTCACAGACATTGGAAACTTTCCGGTTGGACAGCAGTACTGGACAATGGGACTGGACAAACTTTTTTCAAACCGCGTAAAAACACCACCGAAGCACGAAAACATTTTTTTATATTCTTCAAATGAAGCGAAGGGGACACAGCATTGACAGCAAGCGACGGAAACACTCAGAAAGCGCAGTCCATTTGAATTTGAACAATTTATAAAGTTAAATCTAACAAATTTATAATATCATAACACTTGTGGTGATCCGAAGAAATTCTAATGAAATGAATCAAAATGTCTACGAACCCGATGCAGCTTCCAGTTTGGAAAATTTGAGACATAATCTGCGCCATAGGCCGGCAAACGAAACGTGAAAATCACCCTCTTGAGCAGCGCACGGGTCCATTGTTTGTGACTGAAAGCGTGCATCACTTGGCACAGCGGCTTTGTACGTCTTGTTTACCGGCCTTTCGAAAACTATCAAAGCTGTATCGAGTTCGTAGACGATCTGATTTATCTTATTAGGATTTCAGTGGATCATTACAAGTATTTAGTTTTATAAATTACTCAAATTTAATCATCTGCGCTTTCTGAATTTCCATCGTTTGCTGTCACTGCTGTGTCCCTTCGCTTCATTTTGAGAATATAGAAAAATGTTTTCGTGCTTCGGTTGCGTTGTTACGCGGGACCCTGAACGAGCTGGCAGGCTGTTGTCAGAGTCGTCTCCGACGATGGAACTGACGCGGGAAGTAAGCTGCATCTCGTCACCGACTTCTCCATAGCCATAGATCTCGACATCAGGTCACTGAAAATTCTTCTAGTTTATTTTGAAACAAACATTTTTCAAAAGACAAAATCGGAAAATTACGAGACGAAATTTTAAAACCACTGTTAAAAAACGGTGCAGGAGCTCGCCACTTCGCGCCATTAATCCTGGGCCTCGTGGCCTCCACCACCCCGTGCACAGTGGTCTCCGACGCCAGGCTAGTTTCCGGCGGGTTCCCCACGATTTCTTTGGTCCTCTAACGAGTCTTCCGGGATCGCTAGTTGCAGAGTCCCATCAGCATCTGCCACTAGCGTCGGTTGCACCGCAGGAGGTCGTCGTTGTTGGGCAGCAGCCCGAGGATCGGCAGCGACATCTTCGGTCTCCACACCGCCTTCGTTCTGCTCGTTGCCCGCATCTCCTAGCGCCTCTTCGGCTAGATAAGCCGCCTCGCCTTCCGGGTGCAGGGCAAAGGGCCACGGGGGAGCGACGAGGTCCTCGACGGTGATGTTGAGGCGACCCAGAAGCGCGGAAATCAAGGCGTCCTGGCAATGAGCAGCTCAAAAAGAAACATATCCAAAAATGGGACCATATGGTTCGTGACATCAAAAAAAATATAGTCAGCCATTTAAGGTGTTGGATTTTCTGTATGCCGACATTTACGAGCACGACAAGACGGGCCGGATGCGCCTGCGAACCATCCAGAATGAGTCGCACCCAGCTCGCTATCTCGCGGTGATGTCCAAGGCCAAGAAAACATTAGCGACGCCGATCCACCCACCTCTACAGCCACGTCACATTCCAGCTGGGCATCTGCGCCTTCCGAGCATATGCCAGATGCCAAGAGGCAACCTGATTTTCATTCAAAACGTTAACATAACTTACAGGCCTGCAGAGTGGCGTATTGCCGCTCCAAAGTGGCAATACGCTGGCTTTCGGAAGGCTCTTCTCCATTGCTCTGCGACGAGGAAGCATGGTACCCAGGAAGACCGAACGGACGACAGTTAGGCTCCATAGTCGACATAATGGGAAATGTTCCTGGTGAGATTCCTGATGGAAATTCTATCCGGTGCGTCTTCCAGCTTCCCCAACAGAAAAAAGGACTAGTAGGACGGGTAGCTCAGTCCACCTAAGCCTGACAAAGGCTTCTTGCGTGAGGCTACAACGTTTTCCCTTCGAGAAAGTTCGTAGCTGAAGCCTGCAAAGAAAATGGAATGCGACTTGAACTACAGACTGACTGCAGTGTTCGACTTCTGCAGTGAAGATCTGGTAAACAGAATACCAGCAGGTCTGATCCGGCTTCAACTTATTCTACATCTCTGCAGTTCATTTACTTCGAACGCCCTACGAACAGTGGTCTTTCCAGTCTTCACAAAGACAAGTGAATTAGGATTGAGATCATTCAAGAGGTCATACGTACTGATTAGACGATTAGCTGTGATTTATCAGTAACCTGTATACAGTTCCGCGACATGTAACCATTTCAGGGTGCACATTAGACATCCATCACGTTCTTCCGCAGTTCAAATCGAAACCCGAACTGAAAAAGGGAATTTCTCGTTAAACAACAAAACATTGGACTCAACGCAGTGATACAGAATAGAAACGCTGTCTAATCATCAGGCTCAGAATCCGAAGTAAACTCATCATCGTCATCGTTCTCCATGTCATCTTCATCCACAGCCATCTCCGAACCCACATCCGACTCTTCGTCCATATCCACCTCATCGTCATTCAGTTCCTTCTTCGCCACTTCCGGCTTACTCGGTCCGGCATTCCCCATCTCAATATCGGGTTCCGGTTGAGCTTCCACGACATCACCGACGAGGACTACCTCCTTTGGCAGCAGTATGGGCTTCTGGGCACCGCCATTCCTGCTGCGGTTGACGGCTGGTCGAACAGGCTTTGGCGGAGGTCTCCACTCGGCTATAACGCATTCATGGTCCACCAGGAGCTTCGGCCGTTGGAACTCTGCGGCCAGCAGGCATTCTTGGACGATCCTCGGGTTCACGCAGAGCACATGATGTCCTTTCCAATACTTACACAAATTTAGGCTTTGCAGTGTGTCAATTATGTCGTTTTCATGGATGTGGCTGATGGCGCTTAGATCTTTGATGGAAATGCCAGCCGTTGCATCTTTCAGCTTCTCGAGAAGGATCCATGACCAGTACGATCTGTAGCTCAGCTTGCCAAGGTCTGACAGAGGCTTCTCGGGTGATCCCACGACGTTCTCTCTCCGAGAAAGTTCGTAGCTGAAACCTGCAACAGAGAAATATCGATGAAACACCAAATCAGTCAACCCAATCAAGCCGATTTAATCAACTCGATACACCGGTTGCAATGCATGACGTCAAAGCATGTGTTTTCTACGGTTACGAGCGTTACGGCACACCACGACGCGCATCAGACACATGACGTCACAGGAGGTAACATAATATGACACAGTGCCTTACATACACATGACATAACATACCAATCAGAAATTTCCCGTAGCCTTTCCGTTGGTATGGCGGAAGTGTCATGATACAAGCCAGATTGTTCCCTTCCAGCGAATCTTTCTCTTTGGAGAAGTATCCCACGACGTGTGTGCCATCTTCGTCGTGCTCTGTCAGGATGTAGAACATAAAAGACTCCACGTCGAAGTAGAGCGTCTTGTGGTCCAGAAACAGTTTAGCAAGAAGACACAGGCACTGGCAGTAGATCTTGGCTTCCTTCCCGTCAACCTCATACACGGAGACGTTGTCTTTCTGGTATATTTGCCTGCCAGGAGGGCCTTTCAGTGGACAAACGTGCTTGTCATAGGTCTTCTTGTACTTCATGTATTTCATGCAAAATTCACAGACGTAGAGGATTTCTTGTTTGCCGTACTCGCCTGGATAGGGAGAGAAGTACCAGGTGTCGATGTCGTATCGCCCGAAAATTACCCGGTCGATGTATTTAACCTTGGTCCTTTCCTCGTGAAGCTTTTCTAACTTGGCCTGAAAAGAAAAGGACGGGCAAAGATAAAAGAACCCCGTAAACTCAATCATAAACAAGAAAAATGAAAAACGCTACACCACCCCAGGACAGTGCGCGAATAACGTCCTTAAAACAAGCAGTATCAAGGTCGTAACGGAACGAGCACTGCTGACCTCACACACGACAGCACGCCGCTTGATCGGGGTTTTGTAGATCTTACCTGTGAAGGCGCCAGTTCTGCCACACTGGGCTGAATATGGTTAATTTCGTCATGCTTCCTTCTTGCGCTTCGTGTGACTTTCGACACCTTCAGTTCCGAAGGGTTTGGAATAGTCGATATGTTACTCGAAGAGGCGAGTGCGCGAACTGGTTCAGGCAACGGTGGTCGATCTGCCTCCTCGCAAACGATCCTATCCAGCCCAACCCATTCGTCCAACCGTCGATCTTGTCCGTCCAGATGGACGAAATACTCCGTCGCTCTTGTTCGTACACTAATCCTGGAATCCAGAACGATAGCGACGGCTGTGGTGACGCCATCACGTAGCAGAATCTTGTATTTCTTGTCTCTTTGGGGCTCTCTCGTCCGAGAACGTAGATTCAGACCAGATGATGACAGAATGAAGGGAACTTCGTGAGATGGCTCATCCTTTGTTCGATTCTCCGTGTCAGGAAGGCTTGAACTGGCTTCGGTATAGTCTTGGGGGACAGCTCCATCCAGCGATTCCAGTCCATCTTCCACCATTTTCTGGATAACCACGGCAGATCGTTCAATCAATCAGTGGCACATCCTCCTGTCAAATTAAACTCGACGGGTATATCATCCAGCGGATCGATTAGAGGCAGCGAATCACTTCCACCATCCCTCCCAGCATCTCATAAAACAGCAACCCGTGAATGTTTAGGGAAACAGATATCACGACGTCCAGAACTCTCAATTTTCGGAATCTCAGGCTCACGGGATGCGGACTGTCCGAATGTGGATTGTGGAACGAAAATTCGAGATTCTGACGAAATGAAAACATCGACGATCGACTGCGTGCTGACTTGACTTAACTGGCAGAAAGTAACCACTAGATTGATTGACAACCGGGTGAGCCTTGATTGGCCGTATCGAAACCACAACAAAGAAAACGTCGAAAAAGTCTGTTCATTATTTATTTTGCTCATTCCTTCGCTTACTGCTCCTGCGTCTTGCGAGAAGAAGCGTGTGAAGGGGTCTTTCACACTCCGATAGAAAGGTCTCAGGATGAAGAAACGTTTGGACATTGAGAAGATCGCAATTTCCGGTGGCAAAGTTCTGTTGAGTTCCACCGCTCTCCTGCCTGGTCTCGTTGGATATGGCAAGTTGACGATGGACATCGTTCAAAATCCACAAGACACCACGCTCTACCTGACAGCAGCTGTCTTCTTGCTGGACCTCTGTACCTTCCGATACCTGTACCTGGATGACTTACAACCTCGCAAAACCCAAGCGCTGTTCCGCACGCCTGGATGGAACTTCCCCACAGCAGCCTTGTTCATGCTCGCATCCGTCCTCCTTTTCTTCGTGGGCATAATCTTATTCGGAGCGCCCATTCTGGAGTAAGTTGCAAGCCACAACAATCTACCAGACTGACGTGCAAATTTTTCTTCTTTTTTGCAGTTCGTCGATGGAGACGCTGACGTTAGCCATGCTTCTGGCTACCACCGCATTTCTCCCCTTCTGTTACGTGTATGCCCAACCTGTAGACGAGCTTCTCAAGGTACTCCAGACTGAGAAGTTAGATCTCTCCATGGAGAAGGCTCCACTTTTCCCAGGAATGTTGGCTGTAGTCGGCGCTTGGTGCGGCGCTGTAGTCATACCGCTGGACTGGGATCGTCCTTGGCAGGTGAATATCCAGTTCCCTACACGCAGTCAGTTTAATATCCCTTGACAGGCACGGGAGGTTTCATCAATGTTTCTGCTTCAGGCGTGGCCGATACCTTGCTGTTACGGAGCCTTCGCTGGATACGCAGTGGGACATCTCTTGTTCATTTCCGCCTCGATAACGAGGAGCTTGCCCAGAAGGTATTCCGCTGTTCGACATCAACAAAGTGCAACTTCCAAGGCAGAATAAGGCAGTTTCTCCGTACCGTTTCGGCTCTGTTTCTCCCAGCCTGCTGTGGCGAAAGTCAGCCTGTCTTGTGATCTTGTTGTTGAAATTATTTGTCAGGTATCCGACATATCCGAACTCCGACTCGATTTTAATTCTGGAACCTAATCTTAGACATGTTTTTGTAAAAGGTAACAGTAAAGAGGAGATTCCACTCAACATAAAATGAAGCAAAAGGAGGCAGGAGAGGTGAAGCACAGTGGGAAGATAATGTAAGCAGTACTTTTGGCCCGCAAAATCAATTCAAGAACAGTACCGTGAATAGTGATGTCTTTCTGTAAATACTCTGCTCGCTCCCGACTGCGTCAATCGGAAAGCTTACTACAGCACCACGAGGGACCAACCACAAGGAAACATAGAGAAAATCTATACTGCAAATCTATCGTTATTCGAGTTTAGGTTTCTTGTTCTGCTTTCGGTTCTCCGAATCTTTGGGTCGAGGTTTGATCAATGCCTTGACACCTTGCCCGAACCAACCGGGCTTGATGACTCCTTCAGGACTGCAGGCTGGCTTGTCAAAGGTCTCGCCGTCTCTGAGTGGAATACAGATCCTAAGCAGGCGATCTTCGGTGGGTTGAAAGACGTCGGCAGTGAGACCCAGGTGGGCGAATACTCGTCGCAACACTTCATCACATTTACCGTTGATCTTCAGCCTGGCTTCGTCATCTTTGGGTGTCCATTGGAGATTCACTACGTAGAGATCGTGGTCCTTCCTCCACAGACCAGGATAATCTTTCAATATCTGTGGAGCAAAGGATAACCATTTCAAAATCTGATCCGCACTTTCTTCAAACGGAAGCCCGGCAAATGGTTCCCGATTTGGGGCACTTTTTCAGTCCTATTGACCGGAACAGTGCGCCACTTGGAAAAACACTCTTACTGTCCTCCAAAGTAGCGCGAGTTTCCATTGTTGTTGGCTGGCAGCATGCGCCAGTTGAAAAAAACGACTACGCCTCGTATTTTGTTAATATCGTAATGTTAATTATCGGTCTCACTTTGAGGCTGCTTCCTAGGGAAAGGACGACATCAGCACAGACAGCGTGGTCCAGGCCGGATCGCCAATTCATGGGGCTTTCGGTACGAGACTTCTCTCCGAAGAGGACGATGGTGTCTTTAAGCTCGTGCTGACATCGGTGACAAAAGCGACCAGTGCCATGTCGACGGAAGCGCGTCTTGGTCGTCACGTCAAAGGGACGGAAATACTCGGCTTCGGGATCACAGTTTCCACATATCTCCATGTACATGTTTCCGTGAATCTCTGATAAATCCTCACGAGGGAAACCACTGCGAACATGCAGACCGTCGCAGTTCTGCGAGACGATATACTTCAGATACCTGAAAAATTCCAAGAATCTCACTTGACCACCATTTCCTGTCACAACCATCACGAAAACCTCTCGTGATGGTTATGAGTTTGTAAGTATGTTCAGATGGCCCCTGTGCACCTGTACTCTTCACGGGAAGTCGCAAAACACTTGTCCAACGGGAACAAAGTGATCACGTCTGAGTGCACGTTATCATCATTACACAGTGCATACTGCATAACAACCAAGTCAGGAGCATGACGTAATGCACGTACATACTAACTCATTTGCGTGACACGTGCACGGCATTTTTCAGAGGATGACGTCATGTGTCTTTTTACTTGTTATGCCGGTACTTTTATGGTTGCTGTTTCGTTCTGTTTTATTCGTTGTCGTTACCCTTTTTCGTGAAGTTTCAGGAGAGCCATATGCGTGAAGGTTGGCTGTGCGGTTGTGATGTCGAAAGAAGCGTTGGGGTCGAGGTAGGGCTGCCCCTGCTCCATACGCGTCCAGACGCCGTTGGGCCCGCGGTAGTCTGGGATGTTTGCTGCTGTGCTGATGCCTGCTCCCGTGTACACGATGAAATGCTTGGACGTCTTTATAGCTTCAGCTAGGACCTGAAAGGACATATGAGTATTTGGCAGGTGGGAAAGGGAAGATTTCTTCCGAAGGAAGGTTCTACCTGGCATTTGGAGTCGAGGATCTCATCAATGTCGTGCGTTTCTCGTCGTCGCGCTTCATCGCGTTGCCTTGCAGCTTCTTGCTCACGGAAGCAGCGTTCTTCTCGGTCGAACAGACGCTCGTTTCGGTGAATGAAGATGAGATCTTTCGTCGATCGTTTATCGGGATGCTTTGCTGCGATCTTCTTTGCCTGGAAAACAACACACCCCAGTGCGACAGTGCAAGCAATCAAGGTAAGAAGTCGATGGTGTACCTTTCTGAGCAACTTGCTACCTTCTTCTCGCTTCAGGATCGCCGCCAGCTGCTCTGTCTTCCGTTTTTCCCGAGCACTGAGCTCGGACTTTGATTCCTCGTCCATCTTGCTTCATCCGAAAATCTATCGAAAACGACTATGGCAAAATGGACCAGAGAGACATTTGATGGGAAGAGCTGTTCAGTCTTCGCAGAACGGAACAGAATAAAAAGTTAATCTTCCACATTTTTACAGACTTGCAGTTGAACCACACGGGCAAAGCGGACTACCGCCAGACAAACCGCTTCGTCGAAGTCCAAGTCTAACTTAACACTGCACACCTCACAAGTACAAGTAGGGCTGTACCCTTGTGCTCAACCGCGCTCCGTTACGGCTACCAACCACTAGTCCTCCTTACGACAGGCCGTAAAACTTTGTTGATTGTGTTGATCTTGAAAGTGACTTACGAAGTTTCGCTTCCAAGATAAGCAGCCCTCGAGTAGCTTATCTCGAAAGCGAAAACGGATTATTCTCTGCACACTTGACTCAAAATTTCAAATTTTCATTTCTCAGCTGATCTCTGTCTGCGCAGTGCTTCCCGTTGCGAGATACCGTTTCTCGTATGGGCTTCTTGATACCTATTAGTGTCGGGGATGTCGACAGAGACTAGCCAGAGAGAAAACCATGAATTTCAGCCTATTCAGGAGGCAAAGTTTGCCTACAAACATACCCCGCAAACCTCGCGCATTTCCACTCCCGTTTCTGAGACTTTCGAAAAACGCAATTTTGCCTCACTCACGACTAATCTCAGTTGATCAAGCAAGCTCAGATTTTAAATCAACCGTTTGCGACATAAACAGCTTGTCGTGAGGAGAACTACTGTTCTCCATCTGCTACCTACTGCAACATAGCCGCTCCCTCCACTTACCGGACCGCCCAAGTCTGGTGCAACTCGTTGATCGATAAAACGAAATGTTTTCGTGTTACACGATTACGGTGGAGTTTAGACTGCACTATTCAACCGAAAAGCCGCAGCCGAAGTCAACACCGCACTATGTTCTCGGAAGTCTGTATGAACAAAGATTTCCCGAGCGATAGCAGTCTTCCGGAAAAACACCACCACTTCGTTTTACTCATCTATCGACGGCGCAAGATTAAGACCTAAACAGATGGACTCACCTTTCATGCGTTAGCTCTTAAAGCGTCCCAGTTGAGGTTTACGTTTGCGCTGTATGCAAATTGGTTTGCCGTCAGTGTTTTTCCACTCAAAAGCCACGGTGTTTCAAAAAATGGGTTCAAGTATTCTAATCTTCCTTGCTCTGGCCGGAATTTATACGTCAGTTACTGGTAAGTCCAAGCCACTCTGAAATTGACACAGGATCCGTCACTGTTCTTCTTTCACGGATTTTTCCTACAGATGCAGCTGAACTTCGAAATCGTCGTCAAACCTTCGGCTTCGACGAAGTCGATCTCGTCAACGGTGCTTTGCTTGCCGACTGTGTATTCTATGGCGACAACACCGTAGACTGTAACGGTCGTCTAACATGCAAGCCCTCCGACCTCGAGGACCGTCCCACCATCACCATGCTCGACCGTACCTGCCCAAAGACGCAAGGCCAAAAGTCGGGAACCTGGACCCGCGACCAAGTCATCCCCACCAACATGCTATCCGGTAACGGTGTGGGTCGTGAAGCCAAGTGCCAGTTCTACGCTAACCGCGGAACCGGTCATTTCAAGTGCACGAACACCCGAGGCGACTCGTGGAAGGGTGACTACACCGGAAGCATCAACACCGCATTCAAGCTGGGTCTTCCCATGTCTTCTACTTACGGACGAGGCACTGGACTGACCGGGGACGATGGTTATGGAACGGGATATGGTGCCGGCTATGGAACCACCAGAAGCCGCTATTACGGAGGCAATGACTATGAGACCGCCGGAAGTCGGTATGGAGACAACTACGGAAACACCGACAGGAACAACTACGATGGTAATCGGTACTCGACCAGTATCGGCCTGAACGATCGTGATCGCGATTACGACAGACTGAACAGCGCCACCTACCCCAACCGTGACCGATACTCGACCAGCTCGCGGGATGACTACAACCGCGATCGGGACAGCCAGTACGGAACCGGTGGCGAGACCACCTCTCAGGTCAGTTTTTCCATAAAATTAGCACGAGTATTAATATTATATCAATAGTGTTGTGTATCATACTATCATGTAGAAAAATGGCGGTCAGTAATATGAGTTGCCGTTTCTCCTGTGGACCAACTAACAAGTGCAATTAACAAGTCAACGTCACGATAGCTGTATGACTTATCGGCTAATCATGACCCCTTTTTCGGCAGGTTACGATGTGTACTTACAAAAACACCGGGAAGGGAACCTGCCGTGACTGTACCGAGAAGGTGAACCGCAAAGTTACAGATCGCGAGATCCGTACCACCAAGCACTACACTTGCTCGGGTCCCGAATCGAGAACTAGCTGGAGTGAGGATAATGGAGTGGCCCAAGCTGGCATGAGGCCGCAACCGTTGGCTGCTACCGAGAGGATTGCCTTCACCTGTGTCTTCCGTCCGGATGAGGTTAGCTCAAGAGGTGGTAAATTTGAATGTCACGGAGCCAGCACTGATGGTAACTGCGGTCTCACCAACGACGGATACGGCTCTTCCGGATCCACCAACCTGTATGACCGCGATCGCGACAGTACAACGACCCAACGATGCTTGAGCGGAGAAAAATGGTCTGGTACTTACCGTGGTATTATTTATTAGTCTACCCAGATTGTTTTCTGTCGAAATCAGGATACTTTGAAAATTCTATTATATTGGACACTACCAGCATCATCATGATCCACTACGGCCACCGAATAACATTATCTCTGTAGTGGTATGGGTAAGCTTTCCATTTTGCATAATCGGAAGCTGGGCAAACAAACCGCGGGTGCAGAAGATCGTCAACTTGGGTGGCGCGCCCATCCAGCCACCAACTTGAAATTCATGCGCCACTTGAGATAACGGTCTTGCAACTGTGTATTCTGTTTGCCCATCTCCCACTCCCAGTTAGCTTCGATAGGCTTAGGCTTAGGTCTTCACAGCCTTGACGACGATGTCGTCGCCGATGTTACTGAACTCCTGATCTTCCCGCAGGTTGACATCACTAGCACGGGCAATCTCGATGCCTTCCATCCCGTTGTTCTTCAGAGCTTGAACGTAGTCTTGTTCAGACAAGTTACACAGGTAAAGGGTTCGTCCGCCGACTTGGTAGAACGAAGCGTTGACACACTCGGACAGTATCAGAGCGCCCCCTTTCTTCAGATACTGCGCCATGCGACGGATGGCGTCTGTGAGGTCCCCGACATCTTTCACAATTGAACAGAGCAGGAAGGACTCTGTGATGACATCAACCGGCGCAAGCTTCTCCGGTGCGAATGGGTCATCCTTTGTCAGGTCACAAGGTAGGATCGAAACCCAAGCTTTGTGCAGTAACGCTTCGTAGGCTTTCCAGTTTTCTGCCTGTCCATCCAAGTTCGCGGCGTACTGCGAAAATTTCATGGCGAGATATTTAAGTACTAAAGAGCAGCATCCTTGTGAATATCATCGCTACCTTGAAATACGTTGTCCAGTCCAGTGCATCAGGTTCTCCGGCCTTCCACTTTTCAAGCTGAAGATATAATTGGAATAAAACAGGGTAACAGTTTTTCATGTACTGTATACGAAAACGTACCTCTTCGCGTGCCGCGGGAGAGAATTCCGCGCAGTAAATGTGGTCAAACTTTGTTGCAGCCGGCATAAGGTTAGCCAGACAGGCCCCCGTCGCAATGTCGAGGAAACGACCTCCGCCTTTCTCGCATTCCGATATGAACTTGTTGACCGCCTTCATGCAGAATCCAGAGGCGCTACTGGCGATTTGCTCCAGATTCCATTGTCCGGCTCCGTAGAACTGCTCCGCGTATTTTCGATGGTCAAAGTTTTCGACATAGTACCGAGGGTCATAGGTTTCAGCCGCCATTCTTTTAGACATCATTGCACACACGTTCACAAAACCAACAGATATGTTGCTGTAACGACCTACGAACTACTGTGTTATTATGATGCGTCAACTTACTTTCTGGTACTTCGATTTGTCAAGCCGTTCTGTAACTAAAAGGCACGCGACAAAACCATAGTGACAGCTGCCAGTCAGAGTTTAACCAATGTGTAAAATTTGGACAAAAGCAGAGAAAAACTGTTGCTTACGAAGCTGACTTGTCTATACCGATTACGCTGTGATCTATTTGTAGCTTCCACTTGTGACTTAGGTGCTCGACCATGACCACACTTGGTGCCTCTGAAATTTTCAACTTCCGATACGTTAATCCCGAAGTTTAGAAAACTTCAACAAAGACCATTTTGTTTCTCCTTCCAACACATGTGACAACAATTCACTCACGGGTAATAAGCTGACAGTTTTGTCAATAGTCCCGTACTGCATGTTACCGAACATGCCCACTGCAGCGCAATACATGTCAATCTCAGGCACGAAAAACACAATTATAGCTTATTTTAACCTACTCCCGCAACGTTTAGCCTTTTCAGTATGTATGAATGTATCACCTGAGGTGTTCGAGGACTTTTCATGAGGCTGGTTGAGCTGTTTGTTCAGAACTTCAGGAGCTGCTTCTTGGGCATCATGCCTCCAAAAAGCCGGCAGGCACTTCCCTCGTGCCTCTTACCCGTAGTATGAAAAATGCTCACGATTACGTCGGCCTCAGTAACGCAATAACCACCGATTTCTTTCGACGGATATTCTGATTGACAGGTACACTACTATTCATCGGTGGAGGCGGGAGGGGGGTCTCTTGATTATGCATCGCCCCAGGAGCTAAAAGTCCGTCGTTTTTGACCTTTTCAAGTCTACCCACCATGTTCTCACCGGTACAGCTCGATAGGGTAGCAATTTTATATTGACAAGCCAAAACTGCGGACCAGCTTTATACTGTAGACAGGCATGACTGCGAAAATGGCGACAACACACTCTGCGGTTTCAGAACTCGAAACTTGGTGATAACCGGTTGAGCCAAATTAAGTGGACATATTCCGAAAATCTGTTGTAAATCTATCTCTGATTTTCAACGATTCGGTTTCTATTATGGGCGGCTATCGCCGTCATAAGTCGTTTTTCAATTTGACAGGTATTTCTGCCAAGTTCCAACATTTGCTTGATATGGTGTCACGCATTGCATGATGTGGGGGCTCGCAGAGTCAAGTCCTGTGGCAGCTAAATCTTTCCCGTTCCCCAGATTTGTATGATATCGTGCCCACGATATCAAACAAATCTTTGAACTTGGCCAAATCACGTGTCATGCTATGTATACACTTTCGGCAATTCAGGCTTGCCGGTAATACCGAGAGTACCGCAGAAAACTCGGGAAAAGTAACCTAGCACAGTCTGCGTTTCCTACGATTGCGCTCGGTTCTAGGTGGAAACGAAGAGCGCATCGATTTATGTGCGTACACATGAATACAGACCAAACCTGCGTGTCTACTACAGAAGTGTCGTATACATGGGCAGTTGGTGCACCCACGGCCTGCCGGTATTCTGACTTCATAGACAGCAAACTGAACAACAAAATTACATCCAGGAATCTTTCTCTAGTTACGTTTCCGCACGGAAATTTAGTGTACTGTATGTCCAAGTTTCGCAGCTCTATGAATTTAGTGAGTAACAGTTGTGATGCATAGCGGTTTAATTTTTGATGGTGTTTCTAAACGGCTAAGAATTTGTTCACCCGAATACCTCCAGTTACTCATTTTGATCTGTACTTTACCGGAGGTATTAACGGTAAATCTGGAGGAATACCGATAGTTTAACGGCAAGTAGAGCTAAAATGCTTTACTTTACCGAGTACTGAAAACACAATACCTGTTCAACACTGCCTTCCCCAAAGTTCATGCCATGCAATTTGGGGAAGGTAAAGCATTACCAAATTGCTTGCAAGAGAAACTTCGCCCAAAGTGTATACATAGCATGACACGTGATTTGACCACGTTCAAAGATTTGTTTGATATCGTGGGCACGATATCATACAAATGTGGGGAACGGGGAAGATTTAGCTGCCACAGAACTTGATTCTGCGAGCCCCATATCATACAATGCGCGACACCATATCAAGCAAGTGTTGGAACTTGGCAGAAATACCTGTCAAATTTACCTTTAGAAACCAATGATTTTCGGGTACGTGAGACCTTTTCAGAGTCACTTTTTACCCGATCAAGCGATCTGGACAAAACGTTCAGACAAAAGTTTAAGAACGTGAGCTACTTTTGGACGAGATTTGGCATTTAAGATCAGCATGGCAGAGTTTTCTACAATACTGTGAAATCTGTCCACTTGACTAGCAACCTGTAGACATCATATTTATCGGGTCAGTCAGCTAAGGTTACAGTACGTCTGCAGTATCTCAATCTGCAGTACCATACCGCGATCGTGAGCCACAGTGGATCGTTGATTCAAGAGGTTCAAAACAAGAGAAGCAGGAATACACGGAAAGAGTCATCTGGTGCAGACACGTCAGCGACAGATAGCATTGCTTCTTTCCAACGACCTTCACTTAGAGTGCCGGCTCAAATCGTAATGATATTGTTGACAATTGTTGTCAAGGCTAAGTAACCGTTTTGTTTGATTAACGTCACATGTCAATCAGGACAATTACATGTACAGCGGATAATCCGCGCCTGGAACGTTTTGTGCTACTGTTTGTGCCCTTGTTTTGAAACGCGTTACCTCAGCCGACAGACTTTCGTCCACAAGACTATCTGTAAACTAAAGTTGACAGGTTTCTTCGTCAAAGAACAGAAAAGATTCTTTTGTTTGCTTTTTCCCGTAGAAAACTTATCTTCTTGCCTCGCATACAATTCCATCTCAGTCGGGTTCGATTATGACCATCCCCATCGCCTGCTGCACACTCACCTGTTGATCGCGTGACTAAGCTTGATCTCCGTCGAGCTCTGGTCGACCGTCTGTTTCCCACCGGTATGTGTAAATTACCATTGCATCGTTTGATCGAAAATGAGACGAAGATCCATGCCACCTCAAAGGATGGCGCTGAGACACTTGACGGTTCATGACGCTAATCAGTCCCGATCAAAAAGCATCCCCGGAAGTCGTGGTGGGAAAGACGCCCCTCGCGTCACTCCAAGGACCTCCATGGGCAATATTGCTGTCGTCATCGGAGAAAGTATCGCGAATAACCAAAGTCAGACTTGTTCCTCGGTCAACCGAGCTCCCTCAAACGACAAGGAGCCCGACCATCTTTTGAGCGGAAAAGTACTCGGTTGTCCGGTCACTTTCCTTAATGTGTTGTTAATGGGATTCGGATTCATGCTGAATGTCGGAGCTGGGGAAGCCACTTTTCAAATTCAAACGGTAGTTTTGAACAGCGTCAACGATGAATGGTTTCAAGGGACCCCCATACTGGGATATTCTTTATCGGCTATCTGTAGCGGTAAGTTTACAAAAGCGGGCTGTCAAAATTATTGTAGTAAGCCTTCGTAGGATAAATAGGGTAGCGGAAGATGAATTCGATCGGAGCGCTGTGCTGAGTGGCGCACGTTCTCCTCCACTAACAATGAGAAAGTCCGTCACTTGTTATAACGATCTGAAAGAAACCACTTGCCTGAGTTGCAAAAGTCTTCCTCTTTGCAGCAACACAATTCATCGGATACGCCTTAGGACCACCATTCGTACGTAAGCCGATGAAATAATTAGCGGTAAAATTTCCTTGTACCTTATGTGCCTTCTTGATGGTAAGTTGGTTCCTATCTGCAGGTGGCGTTCACTGGGCCGAAACTCGGAATGGTTATTGGCTCCTTGTGCATTTGCTTTTACGTGGGCACGTATATTCGGCCACTAACCATTCCATTGTACTTTGGATCAGCACTGTTTGGGCTAGGCCTAGGAGCTCTCTGGACGGTTCAAGGCTACTTCATCACAGTCAACTCTCTTCCTAAAGACGTCCTTCGAAACACCGGCATCTTTCTCGCGCTTTACCAGTCAAGGTGCATAAGTATACAAGCTGTCCCACTGTGGGACTCCCAGATAACTTAGTGTGGTCACAGTTCACTAATAAGCGGGGCATAATGCCTAATGGCTTTGGTGTGGCTCTGCTGTTCGAGGGATTGATCAGTCTTGTTTCTTCTAGTTTGACCAGCGCCAGTCTTTTTTACTTCCTCATGGTACGCGGTTCGTTAAGCATTACTTGGGAGACCCGGATCGTCGTCTTTTCGTCTCTGCTGGCGATCTCATTCGTTGGCGTTATTGCGTTCTCGCTTGTGGTGCATCCATGGACCGGAAAAATACCGCTGGGACCAGAGACAATCATTTCCGAACGTAGAGAGCAGCCATCTGTAGGCTCTGACCACACTCGGGGGTCCCGATCACCGGACGAACACCCCAAAACAGCCGAAACCCATCGTAGACCATGGTCGGCGTTTCGTAAGTGATTTTTGAAATTCTGAGTCAAGCTCGATGTCGGACCAGAGTACACATTTGTCTGACCATCGTTGTCTGCAGTGTCTACTGTAAAGTTCATCTGGACTCGCAACATACTGATGCTGACTCCATACTTTATATACATTGGTAAGCAAAGTCTTGGTCTCTTCCAGTCTTGAACACGTGACCGACTTAGTTTGATACTCCGCAACAGGATTCGAACAGTCGATGTGGAGCAACATATATCCCACTGCTCTGGGATATACGGTGAGGTTCGGAATTCTGCGAGAAGCCATGGTGGGTCTCAACGGACTGTTCGTAGGACTTGGAGAAATTCTAGGTAGGCAGTACGTAGGGACCAACAGCTCTGGTGTAGTACGACACCCGTCGGGTGGTATACGTCACCCTCTTATTGTAGGGGGAGTATTTTTGGGACTGATGGGCACTAGGCTGAATGCTTTCGGGAAAGATGGCGCCCTACTCGGTGGCCTCGTCGTCCATCTGTTGGCATGCTACATGGCGTTCATCAATACGCCCGTCAGCGCATCACGGGGCATGACTGAATATCCCGCTTTTGTTGGCCCGAGGTATCCAAATGTCTCTACGCGGATCTAACCAGACAGATAATCTGCAGATTTCTGTCTCAGCCTACCGTTTTTCGCAGTGCCTATATCGCCTTGACCACGTCTTTACTCTTCGGGTTAGGTATGGAACCGTATGATACAGTACTGTAGTGTATCGAAATTATTGCGCACTTAACCACGTGATGAGTCATCGTTGCCCAGCATGATCAGATGTTGTCAGTGCAGCCACGATGGCTCTCACCCGGGCATCATTTACTGTTCACGTGGTCGAGTGCGCGATAATTTGGTAGCACTACAGTACGATAAGTGGTGGTATCATGACAGTTAACACTTAAAAGACCACGCAATTCCGAGCTCTGGGAGTATAAGGGAGGTAGATCACCGTCCCCAATTTTGAACTGGCTGAAATCATGGGGTGGGGTCAGAGCGGGCCAATCACCACATGTACGCTTCGCATTTGTCGAGTAACATGCGCCACCAAATGAACCAAAGTGCCAGACCTTTTTATTTTTGCTCTGACCACTGGTCACACAGCATGGAACATACTGGAGCGTCTAAGACGGTACCAATGTACTAGCTCTGTGTCCAATTATTAAGGAGGCTTTCCGTCAGCCAGCTCTTGAGTAGAAATTTGGTCTGTCAACTCAACACACAATCTGGTCGAAAACGAAATAGTCTCTCGAAATATTCAGAAAGCTGCTGGCTAGTTCACGTCTTTTTTAACTGGGAGTGCCAAAGTTCTCGAAAGCAAACGTGAAAATTTGAGACGAAAAGGTTCAACAGTAGCCATTCCGCAAGGCTTTTGGGGTGCGCCAGGCAACTGGGATACCCCCCTGGTCTTTTAAGTGTTAAGCAAGTGAAGCAACCACAAGAAATTATCCATGCTTGTATTTTTAGGCGACGTGATATGGTGCGCGCAGTTGATGGCCTATCTGGGAGAGGTCTACCGATACGAAGTGGTCTCCGTCTTTACCGTGTATCATTCGTGGATGGTAGGTTTCATAGTAACGAGTGAACTGACCACCCGACCTACTCTAGTGTCTTGGAATGATCCATCTGAAGTACAACAGCCCTGAGCGAAACTCCTGGAAATGTTTCGCTTCTAGGCTATCGCGGCTGCAAGCCTGTTCGGGCTTTCTACCGTAATCTCGCTGCCGTATCTCCTCCTGATCATGGTCATTACCGCCGTAATATCCTTTGCTGGCTTCTGCGTCGCGGAATGGGAGTTCCTCGCCAGACAACGATTCCTGCTGCATCTGAGACAAATGCAAAAGAAAGCAGAAGAAGGATCACAAATAACTCTTGCAGACTGAGATGCTTTCTTGCCATCACGTTTTCGCTTGGAGCTTTCCTTCGTCTATGTTTTAGCTTTCGGCACTTTTTGCTGTTTCTCGTTTGTTGGGACTGCCTGTTTGATTAGCTTTACTTATTTTCTGCACAGTATGAGAAAAGAACAGTAAATATTCACGACTTATACTAACAGAGAGTGTTCAGTTCGTCGGCTTGTCTTATGATATCTGGCTAGTTCTACAGTACCTCGAGCTGGGGTGATTGGAAGGAATAAGCTAAACCATGTTGAAAATATTTGGCCGAAGGCTAATAATGACTGAGTGACTACACCCACGTAGACAACATGTACCAAGTACTGTGCGTACACCGGATTGAATCGAATCTACTGTACAGTGTACAAGATGCATCACTACTAGTGCGATTTTTTGACTAGCTTAGTGGTTTGCGAGCTTTCATAAGGGCACTGTACGTAGTCGTCTGGACGCAGCTGTCAATGAAAAGTGGCACTAGCAGGGATGCATTTCGTACACTGTAATCGTTGGCTATAATTGCATCGAAATGAAGAACTTGTTCTGGTATTTAGGCTTTCGAGACAGAATGGACGGCCGCATGTGAGCCAGGAGCGACGCGGTTCTTCTTGCTGAGCTCTTGCCCGGGTGGACGAATGCAGCATGGCAGCAAGTGCGAGAAGAACTTCTTGAAGTGGTACCGGAAGCGCTCGATGGTGATGGCGTAAATCATTGGGTTCAGGCTGGCAATGTGATATATGGGCCAATAACTGGCTACATACATCTCGGTGGAGATACATTTGCATATTGGGTCGGCGAAATTGGCCACGATCTCGTAAAAGAACCATAGACAGAAGAAGGTGCCCACCAAGATCATCAAGCTTCTCGTTGCACGTTGTTCTTTCCTAATTTCGGCTAACTCGGCTTGATTCTTGTCCTTTCTCTTTTCGTTAGCTGGTTTCTTGATTCTCGAGTGGTGGTGGCTCTGGATGGTGGAGACTGTCACCGAGGCGGAATGGCTGTCCTTCTCTAAGGTAGTGGTATCGGTGTGACCATTGGCTTCCATTAATTTGCGAATCTCCAACTGGCGCTTCCGTCGTTGGCGAATGTACAACAGGAGCCGAATATTACAGTAGCAAATGATACTCAATGGCACTGCAAACTCCACGAATGCTTGAAGTAGAGTCTACAAGGAAAACACATTCGTTTACGTCTGCGTTGTTCATTCTGCGGCCCGCTGTCTCCGGTATGATCCCGGTACAATACTTACCAGCCATGCAACGTCACGGAACTCAGAGTCACACGTTCCGGGTTCGATAACGGAATAACCCTGTAAAGGAATACCGCACATATCGACGTCCACGCTACAGAACTTGATTACAACCAGTGACCCGGATGGATTAACGGATTGTTCCTGGTATTGTTTGTATATCAAGTTGCGTGCTCATGGCCAATGTCATGTGCTTGATCCGAAGGTGTGGAAAAGATTACACACCCTTACGACGTCCCAGAAGAGCACCACTGGTCCATAGAACAATATCGAAAACGTCCAGGTGAGCGCAATCCGCGTGATTGCTCGTTTGCTGGTTTCCTCATTGCGGTACTCAATCGGGTGAAGCACCATTTTGTATCGGTCTAAATATAAGGCAGAAAGAGGGCTCATATCATCGTCGTCTGCTAGAACATCCCTGTTTGTCCGGTGGACTTACCATAACTGATCAAGCATATGGTTAAGCTCCCTTGCAGCGACGAAATGTAGTCTTCGAAAAGATACCATTTACACAGGCCGGCGTTACCTATCGGCCAACCGAGCTTGTACAAAAAGGAGTAACAGCCAAATGGCATGGAGAACCCGCCCATGAAGAAATCCGAACAGGCCAGGCTGACGATGTAATAGTTCTGGACCACCCGAAGCTTCGGATCGGTCATGAAAGAATAAATGACGAGCAAGTTGGCTGTGACGGACCAGGTGGTGAAGATACAGGTATCGGTAATGAGGTAGATACAGAAAGGTAGCGGATAAAGCCAACCAAGGAAACTCGCGTCGGTCGAATTGGTCGCTTCGGACGAAACATTTTCGAGTGGACTCGGGGTAATATGGTCAAAGGTGTGATTCGAGAAATCGTGTGCGAAATGACTGTCAGTATAATGATGCGCCTCATCCAAGAGATCCATCTCGATGGCGCCCGATAGCAAGAACGAACACAGCAGCGAGATGCTGACGGTGGGTGCACTCTATATTGGAAAAACCTCTCATCAGGCAAAGTGAATTAGCGTTGGAAGGAGTTAAACACCGCGCTGATCGAGCAAGTGGGACAGGAGCAAGTAAGTCTATGATACTTTTCTTTGAGTGTTACTCCGATGCTGAGCAGGCGCATTTTGTCACATATGGATCTGGAAGAAAGCGGCAAGGAAGAGGTAATAAGAAAGCGGAGGCAGAAATCGATCTCAAGGCTGGGTAATGGAAGTTACCAAGGTGGAAGAGTATTTCCTAAAAAGCCAAGTGCAATAGTGACGACGGATGACAGAATTGAGTTATGGCTAGATTGATCTGGGTGTCAGTTGCTGGAAAATAAGAAGGCACTTACCAAGCAAACCTGGTCGTCTTTGAGCTATGAAAGAACAGTATGAAAACCGGACCTTCAAAAATTTGACACTGCACAGAGTTGCGTGCACGCACAAGTGGAATATGAAGGTGAGCGGAAATAATTATCGCTGAGTACCGACTTCCGGAAGATAGCTCGAAATCAAAAGTAGACTCGGACTACAGCTGATTAGAAGGGACTCAATGAGGTTGCGTGAATCTCGTCATGACTCAGTACATAGGTTTGCACCTTGGATGTCAATCTATTTGTCACGGGCCCCCATCTGCGACCTAAGAACCGTATGCAGCGCAGTCAACGTAGAAGCCAATTCACAACCGTCGGTGAACATCTGAGAACAACAATTACGCGCCTCGCGAGGCAAAAAAGTGAGCTGATAGGGACACGCAAAGGGAACGATGATTGTGCCGGTTCGGCTTTGGCGTGCTAAGATGCATCCGGGTGTACGGTCAATCTAACGACTTCGAACTTCCAACGGTTTGCAAGTGTTATCTCCCTAGCCGTCAAGTGCTGGATTACCAGACAGAATGTTCTACAGCTATAAGCGCAGAACAACGTGGTAATGTACAGTCTGCACCAGCCAAGTTGATCTCTTCACCTGAGCTTCCGCCTGAGCTTCCGTCAAAAATTTCAATTTCGCACAGTTAATTCCCGCTTTTTTCGTGTGTAATGTAGACCCTGTTCCATAGGTTGAGACATGCGTACGATGAACAGAATGAAAATCAGATTTGAGATTTTTTGCAAAGAGAAGGGGAGGAGTACCGAAACCTGAGCGTTGTAAAACGCTATCTAGAAACTCAGAAACGCCAGTTTTCCAAATGAAATCTGTTTTGGCGTGTGACAAATACAGTCCGGTCGATCGAAACCTGGTACTTACTTCTCCGATTTCGTGTTGAAGTCTGCTAATAATACATTCACCACATAACACGACAAGCCAAGGTTGAAATTACATTACACGTACATTACACCGTAACTCTACTGGTGTGATCAAGTAATCAACTCGCATGTGAATCGGCTGTGTCGGTATGGCTCGCAGTATCGTTAATTATGCACGGTTTCTTGATTTTAAAATCGGACAATCAGGTCCGAGATTTCGAGCGACCGGACTGTAACTTGGTTCATCTGTTGCAAGCTGAAAAGACCTGGTTTGCGGTACTCGCACTTCACTGTAGCTCAGTAAAAGCAATTTTCCGAGTTTTGCAGTATATTTCGTAGTCGACGAGGAGCTGCTTTCTTGTCTGAACAAACTTGAAGTTAATTTTGCCGCATGTAGACAAACCTTTGTCCTAACTAACTCTGAAAGGATGTATGGATTGAAAGAGTTACCGTGTGTTAGGAGTTTTTTTCGCGAACATGAAAATCGTAAAATGGTCGCTGCATTATTTGTTGATCGCTTCAACTGTAGAAGATTTCTTTGGATATCAACAATGAATTGTTTTGTTTGTCTTTTAAGTTCAGAACGGTTATCGATTAGTTTTCGGTATCTGGGGAAACATCGTTTAAACGTGATTTTTGAACCGAGTTCGGCAACTTCCTTACACATACAGATTTCCTTTTAGAAAGATGACCCCGAGCTCCTCGAAGTCAACGTTGTTTGACAGAAAATTTATCGAGCTTCATCCTCAAATTCTACTGTATCCCCAGTTTTTGGCTGATGGGTGGTAGCGTGCGGCAACGGGGTCGAGACGTGATTTTCGTCGACCTTGATTGTTTGCGATTTTCACAGACTATAGTCCGGCAAACGTAAGGGTGGATCCATTATGCCATTAAAGCAGAGGCGAACATGAAAAACAAATATACCACTGTGTCCTAGCTCCTCAGTCCTTATGCATTATCAGAACAGATCACTGTCTTTCGATCAAGACTTTATATTAGGTGTGGAAGTATGACTTGTTCTCTATTTTAAAGTACCAAGTTTGAGAATTAGTTTACTCCGGTTTGGGCGTGTTTCATCCCAAACTTTTTATGATATGATGCACCATGATTCGGCGTTCGATTATGCTCGTGGATGTTTAAATCTTCCATGTTTGTCAAGCTGCGAATTCGGTTTAGCGAAAGTGACTGTTCTGTGGAAAACCTGTCACTCTCGGGATAACAATTTTTTCGAGCGCCCAAATCCCTTCGAAAACCTGGTAATGTCTGCAACTATTATTCTAGTGAACGTATTCCCAACGGCGCTATCAGGTGGTTTTTTTTAGAACATGGGGTGCCAAAGTTATGCGAGTGGAAACTTGGGCACGAGTCTAGACACCAAATCTAGCCTCGCGAGAGTTCTGAGAGTTCGATCACGAATGGACTTCGGCCAGAAATAAAGCACTGCCAGCTGCATCTGCTGAACATGTTACCAAAGGTTTTCGGAAAGTCCCTGAGACAGCATAAATTCAGTTCGGACTACCTCACTAAAGTCGCGCACTTCGAAAGCTGGTCGTACAGCTGGAAAAACGGCAATTCTTGTTTTACAAATTCCACAATCTGCAATGAGAAACTGACGTTCATAGTAACGACCCAACTTTGGTCTACAGGCTGACAAGATCCGCTTCGAAATTGAACCGGCCAGTGCCGGCAGAAGAGAGCGCGTCCCAAGCTGCAGCAAGCATCGTCCTCAGTCTGCCTTTGACTCTGTCAGGAAATGACGAAGATTATTTATGTACTTTATCTGGTCCCATTCGGTGCTCGGGTCCATTGTTCATTACAACAATATTACGGCCTCGTCACTGATCAACAGTTCATAGCGTAGTCGTGCCATTGGCGAAATAAAATTGTTGGTGAGGGCTCCTCTCACCCCCGGTTTTAATTGACACACCACCGATGAGCTCCTCTCATCACTAATATTACACTTTTGACACCACCCACGGCTCATAGCACCACCATCCAGTATCTTATTTCAACTGGAAGTGACCGAACTACGACAAACTATGTAGTATGTCTGTAATTTATCGCTGGGCATCAGCCGGTGGGATGACAAAGAACTCACGGAAGTACCACAGTGTACAGTACATACTCATTTGGACAAACAGCTATTCAAGAACGATAATTTCCGGGACGACCCTGCGATCGGCGTTAGGTTGTGGCTATGGTGCCCATTGGGCCAAATACGCCACCGCGTCCTCCGGCGTAATGAAGGTAAAGTTGTCCTGGTACTGCAGAACAACTCACGCGTATGCGCGCCCGGGTCTACGCTTAACCTCTGTTGCGCTCTTTGCGGCAGTTTGCGCGAAAACTCGAGATCACCCAGCTACGAAGATTTTGCCCGGAGAAAGATGCCTCTCTGGGGTTCTTCTTTGCAACAATTTCAGCAGCAAATACCAGCGCGAAGAACGCACAGTCGACGCCGTTGACAGTTAACGTGGTCTTGTACTAATTCATTTCGACAGCGGAGTTCTTCCTCGCCTTGAGAATAGCACAGCTATAGGTCGTGTTTGACCTGCCAGGTCAACGCTACGCTTGGTTTGCTGTCAAACAAGCTCATATCTCGTGTGGTCGGATTCCATGCACTAGCCAAGAATTGATTGGCGCCATTGAAGTGTACTTGCACACATGCGCTTGTTTTGTCAAATCCTCGAAAGCCTGGGTCGTGTAATCGGTCCGGCGCGAGTAATCCCGAAATGGCTCCTCCGCCATGTTGGGCCAGCAGCGTGGCCATTGCTCATACAATGCTCGGGCAAACTGTCTGGTTCCGCACAACACGAGCAATTTCCGCCCGCAACAGTATGTACTCGACACCACCGACAGTAATCCGATAGGATACGGGCTCACGTCCGAAGAACCGTCCAGCATCATCACTTTCGTGGTGGTGGTGGTGGTGAACTGGTGATTTTTTGGTTCATCTGACCACATTTCGTTTAACTAAACAAGTGGGAGAAGAGCCCATCGGTGGTGTCGGTGGTGAGAGAAGCCCTCACCGAAGTTGTTAGTATGGCAGATCAATCAATCAACAATCGGGGCGGGTTCGTTAGGTGGAACAATCAAGAGCTTTGATCAGAACTTCCGGGACAATCAGCTGTCTACCTCGTAAACCTGCAAGCCTAGTTTTCCTCTGGTATATTCAACGTATAAGGGATCGTTCGTTTATTACGTAAGAAAGATCAACGATACCTACCCTATCACCCCTCAAAGGAAATTAATGAATGCCGCTTGAACCATTCATCTTACCGTGTCTTATGTAATAAATGAACGATCCCTAAACTCATTGCATTGGCTGTCTGTGTGTGTCACTTTGTGACTACGCGCCGCGCTTATGGCAGTATCAGCATTTACATCTGACCGGTTTTCTACTGTACACCGTTCATTACAGAGAATATGTTACCACTCCTGTTCGTTAACTTCGAATTCCCACTGTAGCAAAGGCTTACCCTCGCCCTTTTGTGACGTGTAACTACAACTTGCTTTCCGGAGCTCCCCTTATTTTCGAAGATAGCGTAATGGGATTTACGGTTCGCTAGTTGTGAAGAATGGTGGCTGCCCCAATATTCAAAGTTGTGATCAGCTGCTCCGCTTATGAGTGACGTCGAGGCACATTCTAGCTACAGTCGGACTTTCATCCGACGGTGGCAACTTGATCTCTGTATTTAGTAGTCTTGCTGTTCAATTGAGTTCCGGTCTATTCTTGCTGTGCACTGTGTAAAGGCAGTAGAAGCGCTTACGACGTGAAAATTTCCAGTCAAACCCGGCGTAGGGTTAGCGCAACCCGACCATGGTCGGGTTGCGACCACCCTAACCCGGCGATACAGACGACGTCTTTACATCCTAGAGGGAAGACTGGTACAGCCAAGCCGCTGGAAAACTTCGAATTTGGAATAACAGGTGAGGAATGGCAATGGTGAGCCCGACGTCACGACTGAAACGGATTTGTTAACCGTGTGCGTACTTTAAAGTGCCAATAAAGTGGGACAAGATCCGTCCGGGTCCGCGTAAAGAAGCCTCTCGGTACGCGCCGTATTGACTCTTATTTGTGATGTCGTAGCGAACAGCTGATCGATACGCACGTTGACCAGATATCTCACACACCATTCGCGCGGTCTTTTTAAACGCACCCGGGTCCAAATCTGTCTCGCATCATTGGCACTTTGAAGTACACTTGCACCCAATCGAGCACGTAGGCGAAGCCGGGTTTGCCCGGATTAACCGACCCGACCACGAGCCGATAATCACATGAGGGGCACTACACACAGGCAACAACTTTTGCACACCAGCTACTGCGCAGCGGCATGGCTGGATTGATGTGGTCAGCCTCGTGAATGAGCTTAACATTTTCTACCTCCGCAGTCATTACAAGTGTACGACAAAATAAACCGCTAAAAATGGGTGTTGAATGGAGCCAGATGGCTAGAGCCAATGAAATTTGCGCATACAGCAAAACCTAATTCTCATTGGATGGGGGGTAAGTGAGCTTCAGCTGGAGTGTTACGCCCATTTTTAACGGTTAATTTTGTCGTACACTGTAGCCCCGTATCCTGTACCTCATGATCCAAAATACCGGTAGGCTAGATGGCAGTAAGAAGCAAGAACATAGCCTGCTTTTTATGCAAGGCAATCAGTCACTGGCATTAGCAACAAAAACCAACACGCATAAACAGCATAGTGGCGCTCTATACAGTATTGACGTTTCAACTTTGGAGCGGTTAACTGGCAAGACTTTGTTGTTGCAAGCGGAAGTTGTTCACTTCTTTTCCTCTAACGATCTTCTTAGGGCGAGGCTTGATGCTTCCCTGTTGTCTAACCAGCAGGAGAGTCACCAGCCGCAAGACGTCGGTGCGCCTTACGGTGGTCAAATCGATCTTTTCCTTCAACGTTTTTGGCAGGAAGGGCGTTGATGAGTTCTGTGTTTCTGGCAATAGGAGCACTGTTACCACTAGCAGCTTGCTGGTGTTGCCATACCAAACGGTTCACATTCTCTTCCTTTCCTCCTTGTTTTCCCAGAGGTGCGGCGGGGATAACTTTCAGCTTCCGGGTTACAATAGGTCACCTTCCAGAACCGCTGCTTCCCGTGCATTCGGCCTCTTGTGCAACACAGGTACTGCTTGCGAAGCCATCGATCTGGCAGCAGGCCTTGCCTTCATCTCGCCGTCACCCTGTAGCGAGGGATCTCGCCTCGCACCGTTTGTGCGTTTTTTGTTGCAGAGTGCAACTCGGCGTCCTTGGATACAGGCGGTAAACAGAAGGATTCCAGTCAATGAAGCAAACTTCGGTGAACTAGCCAGCTTATAGGAGTACACGGTGCTAAAGCCGGCAAAGAAAGGTCACATGAAATTAAGGCTCCACGAGCAATGTTCTTATGATAAAAGAATTACCGGCTTGGGACCCTGGGTATGCAGGAAGTACTTTGCTTAATTGTGGGCATGGGCACGGAATTTAGGCACCGACAGAAAGCGGCAGGCGCCAGCTGCAAATAGCCAATCAATTGGAAGGCTGCGGCTTTCGGCCAGTGCTCATGCAAATGATTAGGCAAAGTACGTGTACTGGTTAGGACAACCAGTTTCTCCTTGTCCGGATGGGTACATGGCTTACAGGCTCAACGTCAGGCTTAATTGCTCAGACATGCTCGTGGACCAGTTTTTAAAGCACTGTGTGGCCCTGTCCGCGAGACAAGAACCGCCCTCTGTTTTGTCAGTCTTTCCGCGCATTTTTAGGAAGGAGGTATCGGTGGTACTACTGGAACTGCATATGCTTGTCGGCATCTGGCGGACTGTCCGGTTAGGATGACCCTTGTTCTTGGAAACTCGTCTTTGGGCATCGCACAAACTGAAATTATAGAAAACTGCAAGAAGGTTCGCGATGTCAACAAAGTACGCGAAGGCAGCCTTGACTGCTGGTTTTGTACGGTAGGTCTTCGGCAATTTCGCTGTATGGTTTAGACAGCGGTATCGTTGCTGTGGACAAAGCTTAAGCGGCGCATAAAACAACCGTTTGATAAAACCGTTTCCCGCAGATGGCGTATATTAGTAGTATGGACCATACCTCTCAAGAGTCGAACACGCTTCAGAAGGGCGAACCACACATGGGAAGGAAACGAAACTGGAGATAATTGTCAGGTGTGATGGCTCAAAAGTCTGGATGCTTTCTCAATGGTAGAATGTATGGGTAAAGGCTTGGCTATGGGACAGGAGATGTTAGAAGACGTTAGTGTGCAAGGAACTTCGAAACACTGGATGGTTCGTTCAAGGACGGTGTCCACCTCAACGACATTCGTGCTCTCGACGGAATTCATTCTGCCGGTGTCCTCCTTCGATCACAACAGGACGTTCCGGGATTACAGGTTGATCTGATATGACTGGAATTTGCTCCCACGGGTCCACTCAGGCCTCCTGCGCATTCCGCAAACTGCCCAAAGCAGGCCCCGTTGCCCAAGCGATCGGTAATGTGACTAAGCATCCACATAACGCTTTATGAGCAAGTTTCAGGACATTGCCAATGGCCTAATATGCAGACAGTTGACGATAAATGCAAATTGAATGTTAATAAGTAAATGTTGAGCAAACTTACTGGTAAACCCAAAGCGTAAAAATGCATTTGAGTGGCAAAAACCATAACATAACCATGGCTATTTGCTCAATCATGCCCCACGTGTCGTACTTCAGGTATGAGAGAGTTTTTCTGTGACTTCTGCAGTTGGACAAATTTCTGGAAGAGAAATAGAGCACACGTTAATTATATGCTGTACAGAGTCAGCATACGTTTTCCCGATGAACACTTAAATCTCAGTATGTATACAGAGCAAACAACTCGGCTCTCATTGTTGTCCAAAGTGGCGCATCTTTGCACTCAAAATCTCCAAGAACGTGCGTCACTTAGTAGACCGACCTGGTCATGATAGTTTGCCGACCTCCCATATGATGCAGTGAACTTACTGAAAGCAAGGTTCTTGTAAAATCGGTCCTGTTTATTACCCATACGAGGTCCGAGCTTGAACGTGTTCTTGTGGTCGGGAAATTCTAGACCGAGGGCTTTTCCCACCGTCTTCTCGAACGATTTCCGGTTGTCAGTGGTTAGAGGTTCTTTGAGCTGCTCCGCGTAGTACGTCACAAGGCTTTTAGCCAGCAACCGACTGCCTGGCACAACTTCCAATGCGTTACGTATGACGCCACACGCTTCTGCAAATGCCATTCGTTCCCAGTCTCTCCTCTCACGTACGCGATTCTTGACTGGCTTCTTCTCACATTCCATCACAGCGTCGAATTCCTCGGGCAAATGCCGATCCGTTCCGGAGGCTGAGAGTTGAATCCAGCTATTTTGAGAATCCGGATAACCATCCCATTTGCCGAAGTATTCCCAAGGAGAGCCCAAAACACTGGTCAGCTGTCGACGGTCCAAGACCTTCTCAACATAATACTCCTGGTGCTTGCGGTCAGCCTTTTGGTCACACTCGCTGGCAACGGAAGCTTCTTTCCCTTCAGTTTTTCCTTTCTTCTGTGCATCTGAAGATCTCTCCATTGTTCCATATTGAGGCAGAAAGACAGATTAACGACGGAAAGCTGCAGCAGAAGTAGGCGATCGTAGTTGAAACCAACTGAATGACCACTGTCCAACTATTGCACATTGGTAAGTTATATAGCCAAGCTCCAGTGTTAGACCCGAGCACTTGGCTTGTCTGTCCCATTACTGTATAGTGTTTGGCTGTGCTCTCTGTACGGGCAAAGCACCCACTATGCTGCCATTGCTCACCCACAGTGGTGCAATTGCTGACCCATTCTGGTGCAATCCGGTATGGGTCAGCAAGTCACTTCGCAGTTCCGAATAACGCGAACAGCTTCCGATATTTTTCATTGGAGAGATGTTATTGGTATTATTCATTCATGTAGTCATGTAGATATTTGATGGCGGACCAAAATTATTCCTGAATCATCGTCGGACCAAGCCAGAAAAGCAACATGTTTTCGAAGATCGGAGGTAGGCAACAGAATATCTTCAGAAGGTCTAATATAAAAGATATGAGGACACTCTGCCCTGAACAGCCCAGCAATTTTGTCTTCCATCTCATCCTCGTCCGGCTTTCTGAACAGTTTCGCATACACAAATGTGTGCAGAATATTTTTCTTCTCACAATCCATAACTGCTATGATCATGTCTATGTACATTACACGCTCGTTCACATCAGTAACAATGAACTCACTCTTCTGTTGCGACTGACTATGCTTTTTCGTTCTTACAACAATTCCCACTTCAGCCGCAGCTTTTCTGAAGCAGTGAACTCGGTCTCGCGACCAACATTCTTTCCTCCTCCTTCCTTCTCGTCTCACTTCCGCGTACGCTTCCCCGTCTTCGATCACATTAGATTGGCCACTCAACCGGCAAGTTCCGGCTGCTCCTTTGATGACGTAGGGTGATGCGGGCACTCCCATTAGTCTCTTTGCTGTTGTCACAATCTTGCTGTTTCCGAAACTCAGCATGTCTTCCATGCGTGCCGTGCACTCCTGCAGCTTTAGGAAACTGTCCATGATGTTCTTTGTGTGGTTGCAAATCTTGCGTGTTACTCGCCCTATCTCATTTTCCGGGCGATAGCAAGACGAAGGATGCAGCGGTCCGAAGCGTTCAATCGCGAGGGGCGAGTGGAGCATCAAATGAATAAAGTATTTCATTTGTTCGATCCCGAAATAGTCTTGGAAGGTTTTCACATATCTTGTGCATCTGCTCTCAATCTCCTTCAGAGATTCATGTGTGATCTCGTCGTGGGTGGCAAGCCACCCGATACGGCTCAGGAGACAGACGAGAAAGTAAAATCCCTCTGAACAGTTTCCCTTCAAGACGAAAGGTGCAGCGTGCTGTATGAAGAACTTGAGCTCGTGTGCCTTCCATGACTTGTAATCGTCCAGTGACCGCACATTTCTGTTCTGATGGCCCGGTACAGCGACGGACATCCACAACCGCTCGATTACGTTCAGCTGCGCCCTGGTTGTTCCACTGTTACCATCGACAGTTATGATCTGAGCGATTATCCATCGCACGACACCTTCATCAAACTGATGCATGATGTCCAGGAGGAAGGCCAGTACCACATCAAACTTATCCCAGAATCTGAGTATCGCAGGTCTCCGAAAGCCTTTGGTCATTTTCTCCAGCCAGAAGAAACCTTTTCTCTTTCATGGTCATCTTTTCCCACTCTTCGGCGAAGTCGACGAAGTGCTGGTGAGTCTTCATTGCAACGTTTCTCGTGTACTGGTAACACATGCGGTGATTCATGCACTCTGCAACCTATGTAGAACAATTAATTTTATTCGGTGGGATAATCACGATTTCTCGATTAACTGTGGTTTCTGTTGGTCCTGTTTGAGATATCCTTACCTGTAAACAGTAGATGCAACCTTCACCTGCGCTGTGGGAAAGATGACCGTTCAAGGCTGTTCGTTCAGGAGAGTCAGCCCAGATCGAGTGGACGCTTACACCGGAGCTCATCTGCACGTTCTCTTTTCTGGTCCACAGGACTGGACGGAGACCGTCGTTTCCTTGCTGCAGTATCCGTAGCTGCCCTGTTAGGAAAAGCAGAAAGGCCTCTCTGTCCTTTGGTGGAGTCTCCCTACCCAAACAAGTAGCATAGGCCACACGTTTGCTCTGAGTCGGATCGGGACATTTAGTACATGTACAAAAATGACGTACATCTTTCGGCTTGTACTTTCGCTCACTAAGGCCGTGTCGGCTCAAAGCTAGATGACCAAATCACGGTCTGCGGGGTTAATTTCGAGCCACCGTTGCCCATCGCAGACATCACGGAGAACTTTATCGCTGGATTTCTTTGTTTGGCTACTGCAGAAATTTCCGTAACGTTGCATAGTCGACGTTAATAGCTCATGCAATGGCTGAACCGAAAAGCAGTCCCCATCCTTCTCGATGCGCTTTCTGTCCCACTCGATATCGCAGACCTCACACACATATGTTCGGTTGGGTCCCTCATTCCGGACAGTCAAGGTGTATCCACATATCTCGTAGCTCGGAAGTTTATGTCCCCTCTTCTTAAACTCCGTTTTCTCCGGGCAAATATAAACCACGTGCTGCTTGTTGTGCCCAGGCTCTTCGCAGACGTAGGGAATTTTATCCGTTTATCCACATCACTGGCGTGCCGTGGGGTGTTTATCACCAGAGAGAAGATCGCCATAAATTTATCCACGGTTGCATTGGATGTTCCGGAAGCCTTTGCAGCGTACATAATCATCATGCAGATTTGCTGTGTCCAACCGAGGACAGTGTGTTGTCCATCATCGTCTAAAAGACAGGATTACGTTCCTGCAAACAAAGACTGATTGCACCAGAATGGGTAAACCAGTGTGGCGCACTTTAGCACCGTTATGACACTAGCCCTGCGCAACTTTGAAAGGGGAACATGCATTCACTTGCATTCCTGTGGCACTGCTCTCTTCTCTGGTCTCATCTTCGGAGTCCGTGCTGTCGGAATCCATGGAGAAACTGTCGTCGTCGAAGTTTTATCGACAGTTGGATCACTGTTGGTAACCGCAACGTCCGACCTCCCAGGCAAGTCGTTCCGATTTCCTTTGCGAGGTAGTACTGTAGTGGAGATAACGTCTGGCTCGGTAGCTGACTTATGGCGTCCAGCTAATGAAACCTGGAGTTTGCTCAGTCGATCGCCTCTCCTGGCACGTAAGAATGAATGACGCAGCTAATCAGACGCTGCGTACACTGCGTTCAACGTGCGTTCAGCACATTGCTGAATTATATTTCTAGAATAATTATGAACACCGAAATGAGCCGTTGAGAAACGGATCAGTTTTAATCATCATTTCGGGCTACATCTGATGAGGGAGGAAACAAGCCTGTCAGCCAAGAATTTGTCAGCCTTCCGACTCGAACACGGGATACTGGCCGTAAGTGTCTCTCTTTCTTTTGATGCGTTTTTAACAACAATCGAACTAGGGCTTGTTGTTCTAGTGACGGTCATTTTCCAGTACGACGATGACTACTACCACCTCCTTCCACCAAGCAAGATCTTTCCGGACAAGATTTTAGAAAGACACGATGAAGACATCAAGGAGAAGCAGCGGCATAAGAAAGAGCTTGAGCCAGGAATGAAGGTTCGTCTGTTTTGGACTGCTGCCTTCAACACGTCCAAAGCCACCGTCTACGCGGTGGGAGATAGCTTCAAAGACATGGGGCGACAGTTCACTGTGCTCGAAGAGGACCGAAAGAACAAGGGATGACGTCCAAGAACAAGAGATGACGTCCAAACGCAGTCGTCTTGTCAATCAAAGAGCAAGGAAAGAATGGAACAAGAGTGCATCTCCTCTGCACACCAGCAGCGACGAAACGGAGGAAGAAGACACTGACCTACAGTCACAACATTCGACAACAAAGATGTCCCGTCTTTCTCTTTTTCGGCCAAAGTCCATGAATAAACGATCCCCATCCCCTGTCTTCGCAGTCTCGAAGCCAGTGGACGGACGTCTTCTCTCTCCTACAAGCTCTGTTCATTCTTCTGAAGTGACAACAGTCAACAGTCCTGGTCCATCCGTTTCATATTTCCGTGATACAACCGGAGACCGCGGTATTGCTGTGATAAGTTATCAACCGGAACACAAGAGCACACCGAAGAGGAATTATAAGATCCGGAAAATTTCACGGAAAACGAGTATTCGCCCAGCAAGGAGAAATGTTAGTAAACTTGATAATTCTAATATGATGAATGATAAAATTGTTCACTGACAATGCTCATTGCAGACCGTGATAGCAATAGAGTTCATTCTGAAGATGGATACATGAACATGGCGGCGAAACAAAGATCAGGTTTGTGAATAAAACTAATTTCGACCACTTTAGTGGTACGGTAGCGTTTTGATTGCAATACTCTTCACAGCGCTGCGTTCGACCAGCCATCCGAGAGAAGTCACACCGACCAACCAAGTGGACGACGCCACAAAGGAAGCATGGGCCAAGAAGCGAGATATTTACAAGAAGAAATTTCAATGTATGCCCAGCCCATATTTCATATTTTAATTTTCTCGCAAAATAAGCTCCTGTCTTTCAGACTACCACAAGCTGCTGAAAATGAACGGAGCTGCAGGGAAGAACCGAAAGCCGATAGCCAAAGGTAACTCGATGTTCCACTGTTCTTTTCAAACAGCAGATCGTTTAGAATTCGCCTTGTATGATTGCCGCTGAGTTTTATGCTGCTGCACTCTTCAGATAGTATCTGCATATTGAGTTCAATACTGAATATTTCGTGCTGTTATAGTTCCCTTAATCAAATGGAAGTTCGAACGTGGACCGAAAGCCGATCGCGAAAGATTTCGTCGGTTAAGAAAGTCCGAGATGTGGGTGGACAAGAAAGGCTTAAGGAAGCTCCAGGAAAAATCCAAACACGCAACAGAGTACGCCCGGAAAGTCATGTTCCATCTGCTGATCACCAACGACGAAGTCATCTCGCTTTCGGAAATAAAGCCTGACGGTGTCGGGTTTGTGAAGTTGTTTGGACAAAAGAACTGGAATGCCTTCTACGGAAGTGCACGAGTTTCTCTGCGCTTTCGTGTAGCGGCGGTTGGACCCACTCTGGTGCCAACGCACACCCATTCTGGTGCACTCTCAATAAATCGGTACACTGGCGCTCCTCACTTAATATATTCGGTCTTCTTCCTCGCTGTACCGTCGAGGTCTCTTGGTTTAAACTGTTGAGACATACTCGAAAAGCCAGCCAAGATGGAAGCATGAACACCGGCGGATTTCTGGACACGAAAACAAACGACAAACTTACGAGATCCATTCAGAAGACTAACAGCTAATACAGCACACTGTACCAATGTTTACGGTAGTTTTCACTGCGGTTGGAATCTACTACGTTACGTCGTATAGTTGGTTTCTGTCTCTTGCTTGCGTATAAAATCTAGATTTGCCTTATTTTCCGCCTGATCCAAACTTTTTACTGCGCCAAACTTTCCCTTCGCGCGTCTACTGGCTCTTCGGTACTCGGTAAAGTAAGGTATTTCGGCTCGCCTCGGAGGTGAAGTATCGTTATTTGGCAAAATCCACAGGTAATACCGCCGGTAAAGCACTGTCCAAGAACACTGAAAGTACGGCGAAAAGTATTTCGCGCACCTACTTTCGCCATAACGCTAACGTACAGTAGCTGCATGGGCTTCATAGTTCACAATGAGCGAGTGCGCACATGCGCTAGTTGGAGGACGGTCGAACGTAGTACAGTGCCCTATATGAGCACTATGTTTGGGGCTCAAAAATGCTCATATTTCTGACAATTGGACGGAAGCGTCCAGTACTTTTGCGGTACTTTCAATGATTACCGCCAGACTTCAGTACCCGTTATTACCGGGTAAATACCTGAAATACCTCCCGTAAGAAACAGGTGTCGCCTGTCGGTACTTAGTAGAGTACAAGTATTGCAAAATCGGTACTCAGTACAGGTATTACCGGGTAGTACCGGTATTTTGTTCAGCACTGCTATCCCCGCCATGTAGCATTTACGGACATGAACCGTGATTGCGCGAAACCTTCGAAACCTTCGAAACCTTGCGTACTGTAAATATTCGATGCTATCGCGTAACACGTCATCGTACACGTGAGGTACAGCTTCTGTCCTGCTTTACTGCATGTTCCACCCCCTATGGAGTGCATCGTTGCGTACGTGTACGTACTGCGCGGACGTAGCCAAGGTTTTAGTGTATACCTGTAGCCGGTACATCGCTGATGCATCAACGCAATAGCGCAACAATCATGACGTAGCACGATCTGTCCGTCGTAATCGTTGCGCCTTCACCAAGTGTGCCACACTCGTTTCATAACGAAGGTTTGTCAAGCCGTACGGGCAACTTCCTGTATTGCCACCCGTTATCACTCACGCACTTTCTACCCGAACCATTTTGTTTTATTTTTGTTATTTCCTTATAATTCGAAATAATTTTTATCTGAATTTTTCTGTACCATTTTACTTGGCATATAACACCCTGACTACCACCGTACTCACTGTGAGTACAATACGGCACTTTTTCGCTCCTCATAATTTCATTTTTCCCGGTTTGAATCAAACTTTTTTTCTTTGCCTGGTCTGCGGTATTATCACCGAAACGTAGCTGATGACTACTGGTCAGTACAACTTCCGCAGGCTGGGAAAATCCTTACGATTTCGGGCACTTTTCCCAAGTTGGCCTTTACGGCCTGCCAATCTCCACAATTTCGAAATTCTGAAAGTTGTCTATTGGCTAATTTGGGTTACGCCTTCCCTTTTCCTCTAGTTAAAGTTCTGTGCTCACAGTGAGTACGCTGGTAATCTGTCAACACAAAAAGCTTGGTATTCAGGGTGACAAGAACTGTTTGAATATACCCTAGCGAGTTGCTACGGATCGAAAGATATTTTGTGGACATGACCGTTCGGAGAGTGTGATTGACTGGATCTTAAAAACAGTCCCTCAGTGGGTCATCGTGGGCGCTATGACACAAGTTCAGCTTACAGGATAGGGTTGGAATAGGTTTCCAGCCTCGGAAAGGTCCGCCGCATGGAAGTGACAAATCCCTCCGGCGGACCTTTAGTCAAATATCCAAAACTGGCAAACATGTGCATCAGAATGATCGACAGAACACCACTTCTAATAGTGTGGCATTCTATACGGGAACCTGTTCCATTGTTTGGAAGAGGAAAACCAGAAAATTTGGGGAGAACGTCTCCGAAGTTTCCTTTTCAGTTGCACAGACTGGATCAGTTCGACTGCTATCCGTTATTGTCAAGTTTTACTCCCACGAACTCGAATACATCCGTTTGAATACATCCATTTCGGTCTCCCGATTACAGGTTAGGTGATTTTGATCACGTCGGTTTAGCCCGGTCAGTCCAGTCAGACTGAATTGGTACAGTATAGGGTAGCAACTGTAGTACATATGTAATTCAGTGCAGGTTATAGTTGGCAGGATAATAATTCTCAAACCGCAAAAGTTTTCAACGTAGAAGCTGTATTTTATCTCACATCTACCTTTGCGCGAAGGGTCTCTCGATCGGAGCCGCACATTAGCCCTCCGCGGCACATCAGTACGTTACGCTTTAGCTCTGTGTTGAAAATGAAGCTGCGTAGAGCTTCCAACAACCTCGTTTTATTCGTGCAGCAAATAACCCCTCCTTTATGATGTCCTTCACCACCATTCGTACTTGTAAGATTGTTCATTAAACAAACCGAATTTTATTTAGAAAAAATTTAGGATCCGCGGTACCCACCTACGGGAAGCGGCGAGCGACCAGCTTGTTACTTATGCAGATTGGGCTCAAACTGGAAACGTTTTTTGTCACGTGCTGTACTTACGAATTTGAGCTTCTTCCCGAACTTAATGATGTGCAATGCAGTAGCAAAGTTTCCAACGTCTTCTTTTTCCTGTTGTTCCGTACGTTTACAAATTATCTTGTGACTATCAAAGAGAGGTGACCACTGCATGGAGCGAGCGGACAAAAGTGGCGCGGACGAGGGAAATCATAGGTATGAATGGCACATTTTTTTGAACTCTCTTCGCTCAAAAAGTGGCTTGCTAGTTTTGCGGTGGAAGGCTTTTGCTAATATTGATTCGTTCGTAGGATGAACGCGTGTCCGGGACATCGGTCGGGCGTCGTCGGAACGCCAGCGCGTTCGCCTGCGTGTCACAGTTTTTATCCTGCCCCATGCTGTGATCAAACCTTCCCATACCACTATCCGTATGGACAACTTTTTCCATCGTATTATCCACCCCCTTCCTGGCATGGTGTACCCTTCTTCCAACCATCCACCCCAACACTTTCCGCCTATGCCTGTGGAAACAGGCCATCCCGGATACCAGTCTTGCGCACGAACCAACGACACCACCTTTCACCCAGACAAGCCTTCCGTCAGTGTGCGAAACGATGAGACAACACCAGCCGAAGATATCCCCAGACATCAAGCTATGCCTCTTTCGGACAGCTTTGGACAGAAGACCGACATAAAGCTGCCCATCTCCCCAAAGAGTATGAGGTACTCGTAGTGGTCGACAGACCTATACTTGCAATTATACGTAACGGTTTCTCGCGTTCTCCATCAGCCTGTATCCTCCTCATGCATTATCATAGAAGGATTACAGATCACTGTCGTTCGATCGAGACTTCACAATCCATTGCGGTCAGCCGCCGCGTTTTATGCGAGTAACTAGATCGAATTGCTCCCTACTAGGAATTGACAGGAAGCAAGGAACCGACCAGTGAAGAGGAAAAAGTCGACAGCAATCCTGTTCGATCTGGCGTTTCCAACCGAGCACTTGGCAGCTTTCGTCTTCTTTCCCGAAGCCTCAAGTTAAAAGTGTCCTCTACTGACGAAACACAAACAGCGCAAACTCAGACAGAGGTCGAGGGACAAACCTGATCAAACGTTTTTGCTAGGTACCGATAACTAGTATCAGTGTGAAGTAAAGTTAGCCTTCCAAAATGGGTAAGATGGATGGGCGGTGCTAGCAGAATGCCAGCCACGAGAAGAAAAGCTACAGTCCAAGTGGAATCCTGGCTGGCAGTTCTGTATTCTGCACCGCCTATCCATCTTACCCATTTTCGGAGGCTCGTTTTGTCTTACACTGCAGTAACCTCTTCACAATCAGTCGCTCAATCGAAATCTGTCCGGGAACCGTGGAACATTAGATGATCAAGACAATCCATGCTTACGGCCTTTGACGGTTAGAGGTCTCGGTCAAACTGAGCGTCGATCGAAGGTCATCAATATGCAAGCACAAAGATCCAGAATTGAGCCCTTTGGCGCCGCTTAGCATATCGTAAGTGGACGCAGTATGTTCTTCTCGACCAAAGCCTGTTCCTGTCTTATAGTCAAATCCCGTCTACGTGCGGACTTGCCCCCAGCATTCGCTTCCGCAACTACATGTGTAGTCCAGCTACAAATGTGGTCTGGACATGCCGAGATACGGTATTCGATTTCCAGCAACAACTGCTCTCAACTTTAAATTCACGGAACTGCCGGGCAAAGTTACAGGGTGATGACGCCAAGTGACTACCACCTTGTAGTCCTCATGGCTCTCTCGAATGAGTGTGTTGGTCCTTTCTACTACTTTCCTTGGATTAAGTACTCGTTTTGCTACCTTTCAGAGATAACCTTACCTGTAAATATGTTTATGAGAAGTCGAAGCTAGACCGGACACTGGGGAAGGTGCGAGCACGTAGTTGCTCCGGCTTTTCGCTCCTTCTCCCTCAGCAAAAAAAACTGTTCTCACTCATCTCCAGTTTTGCGCTTGAATTCTGATCGGAAGTTGTTTAGCTGTAACTTGCCTCTCGAAAACGATATGCTTTGTCGCTTTACCACTCGTCGATTGAATGACACAACAAATTGAATAACATGTGGCCGAAATATAGGGCGGACGCAGAAAACAAGGTTTCTCGGAATAGTTTTGATCCTTTATCGGCAATCATAAGCATGAACGGGTAGCTGACTCAATGAGCTATTCAAGGGAGAACTCTTCTGATTACACCGAGCAGAGCTTGAGTGCAAAGAGACTTTGCGCAAAAACTGAGTTCGTGTAAATGAACAACTTTTCCGGCTTTTGAAGCAATTTTGAAATATTTTTTACCCAGTTTTCTGACGAGTTTTCGTGACGTCACCAATGGTAGTGGTTAGCACAAAAACCAAACTACATGAAAAGTCGTGGAAAGCCTGAATATTTGGGCTGGAGCGTAAGATACGATTTTTGCCACGAGAAGCAGTTTCCTGGTAAAACGGGTGAAATCGACGGTATTAATTCATCTGCGAGATTTGCATGGTATTCCTGCGAAATTCTTCAGTTTTAGATGAAAACTCAGATAGTTGTAAGTTCGCTAAAATCAAATTGTGGATGCGTACTTACACATGGAACTCCAGAAATCCGGTTTTGCTCGTGGTAAAAAGTCTTCCCCACCGGAAGACAATTTAATCTATTCCAACTTAACACTCCATGTATGCGAATAGGCTATACCTCAACGAAAGCAGCGTAAAAGTTGTACACGCAGGACGCGAAATTATGGTACAGCAAAATGATGGTACAGGCCTTTCCGCTACGGCGGTACGGAAGCACGTACGTACGCGACCGATTCACAGTAACACGTTTTCCGACACTTTTCTACGAACGAATTTCCATTTCGCCGTCCTTCCCGCCTGTCCCATATTTTTTACTATACTATAATTTCTTGTCTTGCGTGTACAAATTATGTGAGGAAGCGAGACGATAACATGCAACCTGAATCATTTCTGTGCCAAAGTTCCAGGTGGTAGTCACTTGGTGTTGACCACCCTGTAGATTCGTCTCTGGAAAATCGTTCGAGTTCATCAGATAAAGCGGGAATGCGCTTTATCAAGGTCACGTTTGCAACAAAGCAATCCGACACACTTTAGGATAAGCCTCAAATTGCTTTATGGTGCTTTCAGATGGGCTGATGTTTTGAATCTGTGAGATTGGTTGCAGGTACTTCCCACCACTTTCCATCGTCGTGAACTCGTCTGTAAAGAGATATACAAACGTTACAAATGGGTCTCCAGTTCCCACTTCATCACCTGGAGAGTGTGTGCCGCACGACGAAGAATGCAAGTATTAGTACCAGTATGGCACCAGAAATAAGACCGTAAAGCAGCCCCGAAGATTGCCCTGTAAAACATCGACTTGGTAAAGAGTCAGCGAAATAACAGAAAATTATCTCTGTTAGCTATCTACATTCTCTACCACAAATTTTTGACGGAAGAACACGTCGAGATACGAGTAACAAGCTGTTTTTCGTAATAATAATTACCGTTTTCTTCAAAGCAAAGTTGGCCATCCAGTCCACACGTAGACAAATCACGAACAGGCCAAGGACCCTTCCAATCTAACGTGGCGTATTACTTCCAGTTCGTAAGTACTCGTGTCTTGAAACAATATTGTTTATCAAAGGAATGTAATGGTTACCATGAAGGCACGGAATTAAACACCAACGCTGGATACTTCTACCTTCCTAGGCTCCGTATCTCAAACTCCGACTTAGCCGTCATCTGCCTCACGTGGACTGGAATGACGCGTTCGCCCAGTTCTCTAGTCCTCATGGGGCCGGTTGGCAAATCGAGCGTCCGGTTTCGGAGCTGATTTGCAAACAAAGCGCCATCGGAGAAGTCGTAGTGCACGCCTTTCTGGTACGCCTCGTTGAGAACCTAGACCGAACTAACTCGTGAACCGTTGGGTTATCCAACAATAAAAGATGTTCTGCCATGCGATGATCGCGCGACTCAGTACATCAACAGCATTGTGACTTTTAAACGAATACCGGCAAGGCAGTAATTCATCCACTGCAGTCTGGGTAGTGCCTGAGAGCGAAATTTAGGCTTAGAATGTCAGATGCAGTAACTTACCGGGGCGAAGATCATCAAAGCAGCGTATGAACTAATGCAATGCGGTGAGAGCTGTCAAGAAAACGACCACCGTTACATAGATATCAAGTTTTACAATACGTGAGGAAAAGATGAGCTTATCGCAAAAACAGCGGCGCAGTCTAGCGCACAAAAAGGACGAAACTGTGGGCCGGGCAACGCGCCGTTTCAGGTGTCTAACTTCTCAGATAAAACTTATGGTCGAGAGATCCCTCACTGCTTTTACAGCCTATACTGATCCAAATGTGGCTTTCTTTGCTGTACTCGGGGACTTCGTACCGGAAAGTTATCCGAAAAGGGGTATCCGTATTTGACTGGCGCCTATTGCTTCCAGATATCAGTGTAGTCCTTGTACTGTTTCTTGCGGGTGCTGTCCCCATAGACCGAACAGCTTTCCACCAAAAGTACAGAATCGTATGCCGCTTTAGCAATCTGTAACAGACGAACAGCTCCCGTCCCTTGTTCAAACTGACGTGCTCGTTGCGAATAGTACAGTGGACCCTATCGCCACGAGCGCTGGCGCAGTGACCGCATACTCCTTTTGCACATGCAGGTCACGGCAGCAGTGGTGCGGCGTCAAAACACGTCTCAGAAAACAGGACTCCTTTTGGCTTCAATTGCTTTCTGTCAATATTGCCTTTCTGCGCAACTGTACTTTCTTACCCAGGAACTTTGAGCACCGCTACACTGCAATGCGGTGTACCGGTGCTCAAAGGTCCGCATCGTTTAACTGTTGCGTAATCTGAAATTCGTCTTCTGGCTAAGCGATGCTGGAAACTCTGGTATTTGAACGCAGTCATCAAACCATGCGTTCCAGCGGAGAGATACAAATGCGTCATATATAGCCGCATGTTTGCCGGATACGTCGGCAACAAGATGTATATTTGCTAAAAGGTTTGAAGCCTCAAAGGATTGGAGTCCAAAAGGGTCTTTCGGAAAGCAAACTAGTTAACAGGGCAAGGGTCAAAAGGTTTTGCCAACTGTACAGGAAGGTGAAATGCTTTATAGGTATACTGGTATAGGGCCGGACCAGTACCTGCTCATCGGTCCACGAGTTTTATCTTCCATACGGGAGAGAAAAACTCTTGGTAAAACTGGAGGATTTGTCGAAGTAGCTGTAGCGTAAGGTTCACGAAAAATTCTAGAAAACATCTCGGCTCATTTTGAACAGGGGTCCATGACAAACTTTTCACAACTAACGTAATAACCTGCTTGTATCCGTACCATGTTATATTCATCACTGAAGTCCGACGAGAAGTTTCCCATCGCAGGATAACGGAAAGGCGTCATTATGAGGTATATCTGGATGAATATACAACAGAGAATGAGACGTTTCGGACAGTCTTCGTTTCGAAGTATGCCGTGAGCGTGCTCATAAAATCCCCGCCTGTCATATTCATTGCACTTGCACTGATCTAAACGAATGAGTTATTTTACACTAACAGTGCACTAGATGGATATACTGTAAGACCTGAGGGTACCAGAAAATCCCGTAGGAACGTTCAAGACCCGAAGAAGAAGCACACTGTGAATAAACCATAGGGTTGCCGGTTTATTTAATTCCATCAAATGTTCTAGATTCAGTTGGGATGATGAAAATTCTCTTCATACCACGACTTGTGGCACGAAGCAATTTCACAAGGCGTGGATAATCCGCTGGATGATTTTTGGAATTGAATGACAAATAGTGAAGTTGATGTCCTTCGCGCGTGGATAAATCTCTGAGTACAGCTTGGCTAATCAAGTCGGCATATGGGTTGCTTCCCATATCGACCAAAATAAAAATGCTTCTCCAGTTGTAGGTACGACATATAGTACGATAACTCTGACGAACATCGTGTAGGCACTTGACGAGGTCGTAATCCATGCGGGAGGAGCGACACCCAACTTGTTTTTAACAAATCCCGACGCGCTAGTAAACAAAAGAAATTTCATCCAGATCCAATCCAACTACCGGTACACTATACCGAAACTGGTACCGGTACTAGCAAAGTTGCTGCTGGCTACCTCAAAATCTGGCTACCTCCCGCAAAATAAATGCAAATTCACGGCAACTATAGGCATGCGAAGCTTCGAAGCTAAAACCGCGCAAGGCGGACGGCTGGTTCGCAACCTTCAAAGAGTAGCTTCCGGTTACGTTCAGTTAGATGACCTATATACAGGAAAAGCTAAAGTGTGAAATGCGCTGACCTCCGTTTATCAGGGCTTGGACAGATGGAACTCTTTCAGCTTCCGTCCGGTCCGCGAGTAAAGGCTCGAAGCTGTTGAGGAGATAGTAGACTGCGCTGGTTAGCCGTTCGACGTTGTCATTCCAGTCACCGCAAGTGTCAATGTTGTAATTGGTCGACTTAATGAGGTGTTGCTGTAGGTTTAGCGAAGGATAGAGGACCTTGATGTCTTCAAACGCTGAATCAAAGGCCGTACCAAAGAATTCATATGTACCAGCAATAGTCTTAGAAAACAACGCCAGTGTCATAATATCGATTTTCAGATGTTTCTTCCTCAGACCGAGGTTCCGGTGAAACAGTTGAAACAACAAGATTATGCAGCCGTAACTATTCTTGTTCCACATCGTCCTACGACTATTCGCGTGAACGGCGGTGTAGGACCAACGCACCCGCATCGATCAACATTACGGGAAGAGCCGTCACGGACACAAGAGCAGCTTCGGGACCAGGTTGTCGAATAACGCATGCTTTCTAAGTTCGGTATGGGCGCCATAAAATCGCAGTGCCGTTAAATTAAATTAGATCGCACTGGGAACAAATAGGAAGTGACAGGAAGCGAGGAGCAGCGCAGTAAACAGGAACCAGTACTTCTGCTCGACTGTCAGTGAGAGACACACAGCACTTATAAGGACACAGAGACGCAGTACAAGAAGACAGAAAAACAGGGTCCTCCGAAACGGCGCCAAGCTTGTTAAGGTAATTGTCAGCTGCAAAAGACAGCTCACCCGAGCGATCATTCTCCGACTGAGTCGCAGGTTATCATAGAGGACGCTACGACCCATATTGGCTGAACTAATTCTAGGCTGATTGAATTAATCGGATACTTCCAGAAGGGCCAGAAACATGCAGTTCACCTGTGCTTGCCCCTGCTTGAAGCTACCGCATCAGCAGCGTGCTGAGGTTACCGATCCAAACAGAAGTCATTCGCTTCCTTTACTCCTTGTCTTCCCGGCGGTGCGGCGGTGCGGCGGTGAAACAATAATTCTTAAGATACAATAGGTCCCCTTTCCAGAACCACTGCTTTCTGCGCGTTTGGTTTGTTGTCCAACACACGTACTGTATTCCCTCGAAAGTTCTGCGAATCACGTGACTGTCGTGGTAAGTATCATCCGGCGGGAAACAGAAACTATCTATACCTTCAATCAAAGACTGCTCCCCAGTCAAGTGTAATGATGGGCGACAATCAAACAATCAGAGATACCAGTGCGAGTAGACTTTACTGATATGATGACGTAATTCGCAGAACTATCGAGGGAATACAGTACACGTGCCTGGCTTAAATGTGG
>BDGG01000001.1:6660841-6770082 GCA_001949185.1 Ramazzottius varieornatus
ACCAATCAATCAAATCAATCGAAGCACAGTCGCTTTCGTTCCGTTCCCAGCATTTTTGTCCATCCCCACATTTGGGCCAAGCGCGTGTACCACTTGCAAAACCATCGATCTGGCTGCAGATCTGGATTACATCTCGCCGTCTTTCTGCAGGGAGGTATCTCGCCTCGCAGCGTTCGTGCAGTTGTTGTTTGCACCGTGAAACTCAACGGTTTTGGGCACAGGCGGTAAACAGAAGAACTCCAGCCAATAAAGCAAACACCACTGAACTAGCCATCTCATCGACGTACACGGACACAATTTTGTGATTTTACGTCCAATGCAAAGGGATCTTTCTCGACATCGAATAATAAAAAATGTTGATCGGTACCTCGATCCGAGTTTGCCGAGGAATGAATCGGTGAAATGTGGAAAAAATGGCCAAATTCACTCCAATATTACTGCCCCCTCCGACTTAGAATTAAACAACGAATGTCTTCACTCGGCCTTTGTCTATTGATAAAAGTAATTTCACCCATTCTGACGCGTACTTTTAGTCGATCGAATGAATAACGGTGTGGCGATTTTTGAGGCTGTAGCAAGGTGCGTGGTGTGAGTTGTCGTGCTGCGGCTGTTGAGAGTGCATTCTGTTGTGGTTTGCATCCCTTACTAGTACCAGAGAGACTAGAAGAGGTAGAGGAACCGCTGTACAGTCCAGTCGCTCGAAATCCGTACCAAATTTTTGGATCTCAGTTCAGAGCCCGCCATACATTCACCATGCAGCATGCCATGCAAAATGCCAAAACTACATAACACAAGCACTACACCCTGTCTTAACTGGTGTAATCAAGTAATCAATTGGTAGATGACCAGCTGTCTGAGCATGACGCGCAGTGTGGTTAACTTTGAATGATTTTCGCGTTTTAGAAATGCGAAAATTTGGTAGGATTTCGAACGACCGGACTGTATATACCGTAGAGGCGCAAAACATGGAAGCGGTAGAGGTACTTACCATTACGGCGAACAACACCATCGGTCCGATACGTACAGAGGCCACGCCCCGGCAGAGTCGGTTGCAATACGGTTACTTGACTGTTTACGGCTTATGGTGATGGGTTGCACTCCTACTTTCTAAGTATTTAGGGCTTGCCGGACCTTTGTCACAAACGCGGCGCCTCATGTACCTGCATACATAGTTACTGATAGTGGTCCTGACCACTGGGAAGGCCGAGCGAATGCGATTAAACATTTGTTGTTGTTGCCCGGATCACGTTGCGCATCTGTTTTGAGTACAGCGATTGCGATTTCAGAAAGCTTCATCATTTGCGACATCCATTGAAACCGTGACAGACTTAAAAGAGCCTGTCTTCGCTCGGCCTGATTACACAGCAGCTCGATCTGACAGGTTAAGCCGAACCGTCGGTTTCTCCGAGCAGCTAAACGTCATCCAAGGTCATACATTTGACCTCGACCTTTAATGTCGCTATTCCGACAAGTACTTTATCATTGGAAGACTGGCGTGACGTACCTACGCGTTGCTCTACCTCATCTAGTCTCTCTGTTAGTGCAAAGTTCGATCACGCTTGATATTGATTCTGATAGTGAGCAGTTTTTTCCAACGCGGAGCAACAATGCGCGCGAAAACCTGGCTGAGATATTCCTGTCATTGATTATATCAATACAGTAACATTTGTACCATTTGATTCTACTGTCGGGACAACTCCAGACACCAGCATAAATTGACTGGTCTCGAAGACCAGTGGTCAATTGCACCTGAAACTAAATGCATTAGATAGCCCGTTCAAAACTGCTCATGATATCATTAGCGGAATATGGAAGAAACTTGGATATGAAACACGGAAAGTGCCGTCCTGGACAGTGGGAAAAATTTCACAGGTGGCAGATTCTACTGATGCAGTCTCAGATTATGCGAGCGTCAGCGCTCAGACCTTCGGCTTCCAGACCACGATAAAAATTTGAATTTTATAAGCCAAGAAGCAACAGTACAATTCGAAACATTCAGACCCAAAAGCTTTCAGCTAAAACAACAGAAAACTAACACCACAGCGAACAGATTGTAAGACAGAAAACACAAAAACAAACTTCCCAAGGACGTGCTGCAGTGTAAAAGATCATTTTCAGTACCGGTGATTTTCAAACCAGCCACTTCTACTCATTCAAATGCATACACATAACTTTAGTAAACCTGCCTTTTACACTATTGGAAATTATACAGACTTCGTCGAGAGAGATTGCTGTTAGAGTCAACTTCCTTATGCTTCTCTTTTGGTCTACACCAAGGTAGCTGGATGATGGACAAGATGAAGCCGCCCAGTATCATAGAGCTACCGAAAATGACAAATGTCTGCCAGTAGCTCTTCCCGAAATACTCGATCAGAATTCCTGCAAAACGTCGAGACGGACAAGTCATACCGTTTCAAGAGCATTCCGACAGATGGGTTTCCGCGGCCCAGTTTGAATACAAACAGTTTTACTTCCAGAGTGTCCTTTTTTAACATCGGCTTGTTCGGAACACTCAGGGGCATCGCGGGGTAGAGTCGCCACGCTTCGCCTCGCATGGAAGTATCACAAAACTGTTCGCCCTTTTGGAAACACACTTCAGAAAATTTCAGGGGTGACGGATATTGTAGGTCAAACACCCAAGCGTGGGGAGTTCGATGTCGAAACGACTGTACGTGCAATTTTATGCTATATGTCGTCATCATGACGTCAAAGATCTGAGCCCCTCTAGATCTTCCTTACGTGGACGTTCGACCAGTGATGAGACTGCCAAATGGACTTCAGCATCGTGTTCGTCGATGTTTGATACACCAGATTGCATCCGCCGTTTGATTTTGCTTGGGGTCAAAAATTTCGAAGTCGTTTCCTGGACAATTAGACTGGCAAATTCTTGTATTCGAATTGGGCCGCCGATACCCAAATGCTGTAACTCACGCACAAAATATCATGCGTACCTCCAGTTAGGGGACCGACGAACGAACCCATGCCCTGCAGAAATAACTGCAGTCCCCACGCCGCGACAAACAGATCGTCACCCGCTAGGTCGAAGCACACGATAGGTGTCAGTGTATGGATAACTCCTGCAACCAAAAACGGTCTCCAACTGACAATAAGAAGTAAAAGACATAATTTGGGCATAGTGGTTTTTCACTCGTAATTCGGGCATTTTTTTTCTCAGCTCCTGTCGCGTGTGATTAACCGCTTCTTGTTTCTTGCGCTAGACTGATCTCTCTCCTGAAGGTCTCAGTAGGTCTGAGAGCGACAACACGTTGCAGATCACAGGAATTCGTCCTGGGGGAGATATGGGTCAGTCCAATGTTGAAAAGCATAAAGTTGTATCAAAAGACGTACGATGAGAAATGCATCAAGCTTTGCCGATAAGGTTCAAACTTTTCGCGTTGCCCGAATTATGGTGCGAAAATCGATACGCCCGAATTATGTCGTTTACCTCGTACCGACTGCGGTTATTTTTGAATGTCGACTGTTTTCGAGCGGGACTGTACAGCGAAATGCAAGGCCAGGTTTCGCTACCACTTTCTACGGTATCAGGACACTCCGCCTTACCGTCAAAGACTCCAACAACGGAGCAAAAACTGGCATACGTCGTGAAATCTTTACACAGCATGGAAAGACACATTGCGGTGCCATTGAGTAACATCGCCAGAGACATGACTATCACTGGGTTCGAAGCTCGCTCCACCCATGGGATACTCATCAAGCCAGTAAGCAATTGTCCGACGATCGTGGCGATCCCCAAGATCGACGGCAACCACGCCGCTTGTACGTCAGTCACCGTATCATCCATCTCCTGTTCGATGCGCAGAACCAGGAAGTTGTACGGTGTGAAGATACTCGCCGAGATCAAAAAGTCCGCAATCAAGTACAACATAAAGGCCCTGTTCCGAAGTACAGCAATGGGAAAGAGGGCGTGTAGAGCATTCTTGGCTTTGTTCGACCATGTGACGTCCTTGTCTTTCAGTCTGTCGAAAAGGTGAAAGTGGTGACTGGACTTCTTTACAGCCACGGGCCCTGTGCCGACCGACATCATGATATTGGGCGCTGGCGGTTGACGGAACAGAAAGGAGACGAGGCAAGTGAAACCAGCTATGCCGGTCAGGATACCCATCAGGACGCGCCAGCTGTCTCGTTGAACTGGTTCGGCCAGACCTTTGCTTAGCGCAAACGTCCCCACTCCGGTACCGGTTACTGCGATGGCCACGGCCAGCGTCCGCTTGTGGTCGAACCAGTCTAGGATGGCGACGGTTGACACGAAGTATGTCATGCTCAGCCCAATGCCTAGGAGAAAACCATGGTAAAAAACCGTGAATTGGGGTGAGGCCGATGTCTCGATATTCAACCCAGTAATCGAAACAGAACCGATCGTCTGATTCCCATTGATTCGCCTAGAAGCGTACGCGTCGATGAAGCTGTGAGTTGGCTTCCAGAAGGAAAAAACAGCGGAAATGATTTTTCGTGACCACACACAGGGCGGGAGAGAGACTTACCGGTGACCAGTCCATATCCAATGATCACTTGCCATAGCTGCGTAGCCCATATACAGCCCGCTGAAGCGGCAGTCGCCAACAACGATCCAAAAAATGCGGTTCGAATGTGACCGAACGCCGTGTCGAAGGCACTACAAAGAAGACCTAAAGATAAGACAATCCGTTCTCAGGGGGAACAACGGTCGATCTGACGAAAATACCGCAGTATATCGTTGACTTACCAGAGCCAAGTACAGAAGCGGCGAAGACGGAAGATACCAACGAAACCGACACGGTGTTATCATCGAACGTACGCTCCAGCATGGGCAGAAGTATGCCCATAGCGTATAGACGCGCCTCAATGAGCATATGAACCAGAAAGGCGCCAAGCACAACAACCCAACCGTAGCCTCCATCCTCTTTTTCTTGTTCGACAGATATTGCAGTGCGGTGGTAACTCTCAACTGGGTACAAAACTCTTTGTCTACTGGGTTCGGGCTCAGGAGAACTTTCAGTAGTTTTCTCAGAAGAATTAGGCGTGATGTTTGGAGTAAGAAGATCTAAACAGGGAACCCTTGTTTTCAATGATGTCGCTCGTTTGTCCCACTCGAACGCAACGGAAAGTTCTTACCGATAGGAGTAAGACGTTGATTAGAATCCATATCCGATCGAGATACGATAGAACGATGAATATACAATAATATCCTACCCGCTAAACGGCAGTGACGATATCTCTCTGGTATAACTTATGCGTGATTCTTGTCTTGGTTAATACGCTGAATGTGCCCTTCTCACGCCAAGATTTCCTGATCGTTACTAGGCTTCGTGCATCGTGCATCGTGGAGGACAGTTTCAGCAGCCCTGACGCACAAAGCATCTGGTAGGATGATCGGTACAGTGTACATCGCTTTTCGCCACAAAGAAAACGATGAGACCCACTGATCGACTTGGCTTTCAGCGGTTTCAGTGACAGGCAGATGGCTGGACATGATCGTCTCAATTGTACAGTATGACGCAAGTATTTAGCGAAGTTATGTAACGTTTATTGTTCTTGTACAGGTATATGCAAAGACCAAAACTGAGCCATGTATTTGACCACGCCAGATTACTATGAATCTGTACTCAAGGGAAGTCTTCCCGTCGGATGGTAGCTGGACAGGTTCTTCGTTGTGGAGCTTCTCTTGACACTTGAGCAGTCTCGGCCGAGGGTTCGTGCTTAACGAGACGTAGCCTTGCTTCTGCATTCGTGGCACTCTCGGTATTGCGACAATGGAAATAATTACGTGCGTGCATTCATTCTAGCCTGATGTGATCCGGCTCACAGAGATTAGCAATACAATCGAGATGCTAGCGAGGGTATAGAGGAAACACTATACCTGGTCGCTAGATTCTACTACACTGAATGGGATGGGAGCGGTCTGTGGCACTCATCAGCTCAGCCCACCATCTTTTCACCAGCTTTACTTCCTCTAGATTAAGCAGTTTGGTCGCTTTTACAGCCAGCCGATCGCGAGGCTCACGAGAGTTACGCAACTACATAGCACCAAACCCACGATTTCCTCGAATTGGTACTTCGAAATGTAACTACAGTACTTTGAACGTACCGGAGTCTTGATGTCTGTCGCTGTAACACTGGATGATAAATCACGTTCCTGCAGCTGACTTCGATCGTTTGCTTGCGATCGGTATAGTGACAAAGATTTCGCAGAACATGCTGTCTGTATGCGTCAGGCCATCAATAAAGCCAGAGCGGCGTCTCACAAAATCTGGCGTGAGGTAGAGAAGCAACCGGCAACGTGCACGCAGTTATGCAGTACACAGTACCGGGTGCTTAGTCTATATACAGTGCAGAAAATGCACCCCTACCGGTGGTCACGTGGTCCTGTGGCACTAAGGTCACTAACGTCACGTAACCACCAGGAGGAATGCATTTTCAGCACTGTAGTACGGTTATGGAGACCTTCGTATGATTAGCGACACTGGTTATGGAAATTCGTCGTCAACAGAATGCTGTTGTAGCCATCGTCACAATTGTGACCTATATCTTGTTCCCGACTGCATTTCTCAGTTCCATCCAGTTTGCCGGACCGGGTACGGTCGACATGGGCGTCGAGTTTCGTCCTTCCCAACTTGTAGCCGTGGCTAACGTTACGATCGTCACTTACGTTCTGTATCCTACTGCCTTCCTGACTTCTATTCAGTTCACCGGACCAGCTTTGGACATGGGCGTCGAACGGCTGAGAAACGAGTATCACTTCAACGTGACGCACCGCTATGTCGGTTCCTACAACTGGTCAACCATCCAAGGAATGGTGGAGAACCTCTACCTGGTCGCCAAATTCTATTACAATGAATGGGACGGGAACGGTCTGTTCGCGCTCATCAGCTCGGGTCTGTGAACATGAAGCGCAAAACTCTGTCGTTCGAACTACAAACTCCTTCCTTTTCACGGATAGGACTGGAAGAGACATTTGGCCTCGCGTCTTTGGCACGTGAATGGGGTGTTCCCTTGATAACTTCGTGAGTTCTCGATCAATCACTCATATCGCGAAGAGAATGGTCAGCTAGTCACTTTAGCCTTTCGTGCTTCAGAACGATGACGGATGAGAGCCTTAGGAATAAAAAGCGATACCCGACAGTGATTAGCCTCACACCCGTCGCTTTAATCGCGTACGCGGAAGTGATCGGGGCTGTGTTAGACAGTTTTGCTTGGACTTCTGTGTATACTGTAAGAGACGAGGCTGGTCCGGCACCCTTCTACCAGCTGTGGATTGCAACAGCCAAGGGTTACTTCGCGGAGAGGAAAGCCCAGCTCATGTTGAGGATGTACACTGGAAATACGGCCAAGAATGGCACCGCATGGTTCAGCGACGCGTTGCAAGAAGCCGCAAAATACAGTCGTGGTACGTGTCTATCTTGAATACCGCATATCATAAGTTCTGGACTCTGTTTCCTTTGCTTTTGTCCAGTTATTATTCTCACGATGAACGGGTATCGTGTTCGGGATTTCATGGTAAATATACTGGTGGCAGCACAACGTCCTCGTTGCATGGCTTTGAGGTGTATACTACAGTATAAGATTGAGCCTGGCCCTACTGTCAACGACTGTAGCCGGCATACTTGTTACCTTGCTGCAAGTGTGTGTTGGAGGTTTGGTTACCGCCTCCAACAGTTGTGATAAAGATCCCTAAAATCGTTATCCTGATGTCAGGCGCTCGATGGAAAACGGACCGAAAGCCATGCAGACGAACAAGGTAACCAGCAGGACTGCCGCAAACGCTTTTGTAATCTTTATAGATCGCGGCATCACTTGCGGGGATGACCAACGGAGAATACGTAACTAAAAAATCAGATACTGCATATTGCCTGATGCTAACAGAACCCGACCAGCTTGCGAGGTGCCGTTTTATGGTCTAGGTATATTTCGCGTTTGTGCCTTACGAAGTACTACGTTCGGTCGGCGTCATGAGCTTCGAGAAAGCGGGCGATGACAACAACAATCAGGTTTTTTCCTCTTTACATGCAATGGATTGGTACAGGTTTTGTAAGGATCATCGAAGCCATCTCTAACCTTAGATCGCTGCCGAAGCTTTTCGGAGTTTACTCACAATCTCTCCGTGCAAATATTCAGAAGCCAGCTCATCACCAATCTTCCAGACGCGAAAAGCGCTTGTGGCGGAATTCACGCGGCGATCGCTAACAGACTACAATTTCACCTATCCACTTGGGGAAAAGGTTTGCGGAAATCTTAAGATTATGTCCGTGTTCATCGATAACAACGTAATAAGTTCTACGTACAAGTTACCTTTTGCAGCCTAACGAATTCGTAATGGCCACGTACGACGCCGTCGAGATTTTTGGTCGGGTAGGAAGCTGAAAGCATGATTTTGAACTCACATTTATTGACTTACATGAATTAATCTGCATTTGCATGACCTTAAATTCATTCATCATAAAATAATCGTGTCATCTCTGATTTTCTAGCTCGTTAACGAAAGCCTTGCCAGCAATGCTACACTTTCTGGTGCTTCACTTGCTCGTGCGACTATCAACAGAACGTTTGAACTGGACACAGGAAGTATCGTGATTGACAAGTTCGGAGAAAGACTGGTCAATCACTGCGTCTCGGATTTCGATACTCTTTCCAGACAATTCAAGGTTTCCGTGATCAGCGAAAAGTGTATTTGTCAGACTTTTCCCGCAAATGCTTGAAACTATATCTTTTTGCCAGACTGTGTTGCTGTATTCAGCAGCAAAAAAAGTCCTGCTGAATGCGAGCAACACCTCGATAGACTGGGCCAACGAAGCAAACACGGCGCCACTCAACGAGCCACTCTGTGGTTATCTGCACAGCCAAGCCATTTGCTCCAGAGGTTCATCTTTCCACGCACACAATAAGAACGCGGTATTGAGCGGAAGATAATCCTGTGTTTTCTTCCTCCGCACAGAGAGCCATAAAGAGGTTGGAGACATTGCAGTGGGCGTTGCACTTTCAGTTCTCTTCGTCGTCGTTGGGACTGTAGTTGCGGTGGTTTTCAACCGGTATGTGGGTATCATAGGGCTGATCTCCAGCTCTATGGTTAGTCATTTATACTAGTTTTATATACTTCTGTGTCACATGGTCTACCATGCAGACCCCAAATCATAGGATTATTATGTTACGTCTCTCCACTATTCACTGTTGCAGAACAGCACAGAACGACCGAAAGTTCTTGTTAGATCGGTACCATATCCAACAAGTGAAGCTGAAACCGCAATCGCTCAACGACGCCCTTTAATCCAAGCGGAAAAACAAGCTACGGCACAAACAGTAAGAGGCTGCACTGCATGAAGGCTGTTGGTGCACGGAATACAGCCCGCCTAAGCCAACTTGCTACCACTCATTCTACCAAGGTCAGCTCGACTCGATTAGTTTTCCACTTCGAAATCAATTTTCCCCGGTTTAGCATTCTCTTTGCTGCCTCTCGGAAAATTACTGGCCAAAAATCTGTTTATGGAAAGTCATGATCGACGTTAACCTCGGAGAGGTGCTGAGTGAAAAACGCACCAACTTTTGTCATTTTTGTGTCCGTTTTCGAAACTGTTTTTCTCAGTTTACCGTTGGCATCCCGCGGTACGGTTAACCAAAAACAATTAGCACAAACATTGAACTAAAGGAAAAGTGGCTGGACCGCAAATCAACCGTTCTGGAAAACAGTCAAAATTTGTTTTTCGAAACCGAGTTTTCCCAGCAAAACGGTCAGATTCGACGGTTTTAAATCGTTTGTCAAATTCGCTTGGACCTTTTCTGGTCTTTCTCGACTCTTTCGGCTATTAGAATAGTTATATGTTTATTTACATCAATGTCAGGATAAGAAGACAAGCATGGAGTTTCGTAGACTGCGTTTTACCCCCCTGGCGGTATGTCTTCCCCACCGGAAGTCATACTAGTCAAGTTTTTCAAACAGCTTGTCACCATAACTGAACGAATCACAGCTCAGTCGAAGCAGCTTGAGAAGTTACATGGAGAAAGGGGGAGCACGAATTTTGTTTTGAAGTCTGCTATACATTCGCCAGACAGCGCGATAAGCTAAGGTCGAAATTACATAACACATACATTACAGTACACCGTAGTTTCAGTGGTGTGATCAAGTGATCAACTCGCATGTGGATTGTGGACCGGCTATGTTCGGTATGGCGCGCAGCATCGTTAACTTTCTCCACTTTAAAATCTGAAAGTCAGGTACCAGATTTCCAGCGACCGGACTGTGATCGCCACTAATCGGCATGTTGCAACTCATAACGCCTGCTGCTTGCAGCATGCGTTATGGGTCATGGCCGCAAGAGTTCATATGGGGTACGTCATATACTTCAAGCAGGTTTATTTGACCTTCGGTCCATATGATTGACTGGAGTGCTCTCCTGCAACAAAGGAGGAGGCGATGCTAATAATCGGGTAATGGTATTCGTGCCTAATTGACATATTGCGTAGAAGATCCCATATGCATTACCCCGACCGAAGTCGACGGATATCTACAGCTCGTTCACGCCAAGTCGCTACCACCTCTTCATAAAATTCGTGTACATTCCAGAACGAAACTAAAGTTCTTAATCTAATTCTACATGATCTCCTTCTTGTCCAGCATCTTTTGAACACGACTTTCCCTGGACGAAAGTGATCGACGGATGATTCCGAGGTTGAAGTCTGCACACACCCCTTGGAGGACCTTGCTTAGACCCGCTATGGTGGTAACCTTCCGTTCACCTAAAATTTTTTTCAAAATTTCGTTGATGGCATAATCCAGAGGAGCTAAGTCGGGGCTGTTGGCCATCCAGTGGTAGTGCAGGATGTAGTTCGGATGATTCGCTTCCATCCAGTTTTGCGTCAGAATCGCCACATGAGACTTTGCACTGTCGAAATGCACCATGACATCCTGCGGATTTTTGAGGTACAGCCGGGGAATGTCCTTTTTCACCATCGGCGACAGAACATTGTCCACAATGTACGTAGGGCTTTGACATTCCGTTCCAACATATTCCGATTGCGGCCATGATCTTCTGGGGCCAGTGCTTCACCGGCTTTTTGCGCCACTCATCTGGCACCTCCAAAACTCCATCCGTGTAGAAATAATCTCCTTCGCTGTTGCAGTCGTCAAGAGTAATCCATGTTTCGTCCATCGTAAAGATTTTCTTGACTCTGTTACCCCATAGGTATGATATAAACAGCGTTCCGCGTTCATACTTCTGTTTTCTCTGCGCTTCCGTCAGGTGATGAGTCTTCTTCCTCTTGCGCGCGTTCAATCCCAGATCCCGATGGATGATGTTGCTCACAGCGCCAAGGGAACATCCTAGATTGCGGGAAAACTTCCGATGGGAATCTGGATGCTTTTTGAGAACTGCTCTCTTCACTTTTTTGGTGGTGTCCTTCGTACGTACCGCAGGGAGGTTTTGCGGAGGGAGTCGTTTCGCCGGTTTGGCCCATCCGATTTGCTCCTTTCCTTCTTCTCTCATTAGCTTACCGATCGTTTTATAATGGATAGGAGTTCCGAGATCGGCAAGTCGAGATGAAATCTGCTTGTACGACAAACGTTCGATGTGCACTGCCACGACCACAGCCTTCGTTTCAAAACTAGTTTTCGAACCCAATTCAGAACCGAACTCAACAAGAAATATCTTAAAAGATGCGGCATGGAAAATAGAATATGAGCTCAGCTGAGATGATGGAAAAGCAATTACAGGGATTTTTGTTTACAGCCTAGTTTCAGGTGGTAGCGACTTGGCGTGAAGGGGCTGTATCTGGGTTCCGAGGCAATATGAATTTGTCGACCTGGTACCGTAGATGTTTTTTGGATTCGCCGTAGACTGCCCTCCAACCCGTTCGAAGTCTGCTGCTCAAAAGCGAAAGTGTGGAAATCATTTCGTCTACTTACGAAAACGGCAACGTTATAGCGTAGAGTTCATGAGGCGCTCTTTGGCCCAGTACAACTTCACGTATCCTCCAGGAGAGAAAGTAGGAGTTAAATATTATAACGGATAGATTTTCGTGAGTATTGAATTCGAAACGAGTCATAAGTCATAAGTGCATCGATGTTTCCATAGAATATATGTATCCATCGTGCTTCTCAGCCTCCTCATAACACGCTGACAGTCTAACGTATTATTCATTTCATAAAACAACAACCATAGGCTCATAAATTTTTAAAGTGAGAGCAATTTATAGTGTAAACTCCTATAAATTCACAGCGAACTTGATAGACCTTTTCGTACAAAAAAAACAGAAGAACAGTGGCACGGACCTGATATGAAATATATTCGTCAAAAAAAACAAAGTCTGAGCACAAAGTCTGGGATCTCAATAAAAGGAAACGCAGACGAAAACGAAAATATTAACTCATCGCACAATCAGCATAAAATCCAAAGAACTTACACAAAAAGTCCACCGAAGTAAACGAGAACCGTTCACTCAACCCAACTCAAGAATAAAAACCACATACTCGGTCAAACTCTGTACAAAAAAGCAACTGACTTTCACTTTACTTTTCGTTGACCGGCCGACAATTCACCAGCCATTCATAAATTCTTGTATTCTGTTTCATGGACGGCGTCTTCTTCATCACAGCCTCTTTCTGTCCACCAAGAGTCACGGTTTGTCGGGGCGAATCCGGCTCGTCGTCGTCAGTGTCGACAGAGTTCACCAACTTGATCGCTCCCATGACTGAAACTGACTCTAACGCTTCTTCCTGGTCCTCCTCGTCAGACTCTTCCATGGCATCATCGGACACTTGGACATGTAATCTTGGGTTTCGTAGTCTCTGGGCGGCGGTCTGGTCATCGAGGCCCATGGAGTCGAAGAAGCGTTCAAGTTCTCCAGCGGAGGAAATAGACTCTTCGCGCCGCTTCTCAACGCACAAGAAACGACTCGAATCAGTCGTTTTCAGGCGTTTACCGACTTTAGAGCTTCTATGAACGCGTTTACGGTTAGAAAAAATGGAGGTTGTGGAGGAGGAATTTGAGTCGTCGTCGCAGGAACGAGGTTGCTTCTTGGTGGATGAACGCCTTCCAGAATTCTTGATCGGCTCCTCTGCAAAACAAACAGTTTCGCACGAATGCGTTAAAAGGTGAGACATTCTTCGCGGTACCTGAGGTCTCGGAGAAGACTTCGGTATCTGTGTCCATTCCAGTCATGCTCGTGCAGATTAGGTGATTCCTCAGTGGACTATGGTCGTATATGCTAATGGTCGTAGTCGGAGATACGGTAAGCAAGTCTTTCGAGGGAGACTCGAAAATATTTGGCATACTATAACGGTAATGTAAAGATTCTGGAGCAAAATCTGCAAAGAGAGAACGGAAAACCCCATGAGAACAACCGCTTCCAGTTACAGTACGTGAAACGGTACAACGGCATAACAGTATGCTAGTGCATGTCGCAACAGCATAAAACTAACGCACACGCTAAGACACGCGTTCGACTGTATCACTTTGAACAGATGGTCGTACAACCGCGCACAGACACGCGACAGCCAGGTGCATACATCAGCTGTTTGAAATTAATTTTTCGCAAAGGTAATTTGGCTTAGTTCAAAGTTTCCACCCTTCTACCTTTAAGGGACGAAAGGATTTCTTCAGCCACCGCCGATGAACACATTCTTTCAGTGAGTCTAGCAGCAACCGAGTAAGTACTCCGAGTCTTGCGTGGTCCGGACATGGACGTGGAGTGATAAGACTGGGCCTGGCCACTGACGGGAATGGGAGAGGAAACTGTCCGAGACATCGTCTCGTTCGTGTCCGTCAAACGTACCAAAACAAACCTAAATTTCGTCCGAAGTCCCAGGATCCACTGATGAATATTGCCACAGGAATGGCCAAGGGGATGGAGAACCAAGGTGAATTCAGAAGATGGGCTACAAAAATGGCAAAGACACATCAGTCAATCAAGTGGAACATGCAGGCCAAATGATCGAATTCCTCACCTTCAGCAGCATTTAGGAGATCAAAGGATGAGATGTCTTCATCTTTCCATCAACGTACGGAACTCTTCTGCACGGCTTCCTCACGGTGATACCTCCAAGTGCGATGCTGACGAAACTTAGCGCAAAACGTACAGTGATGATGATGGAGCGCAACGAAAGTTGGCTGGACGAAGTCAAAGTGAGGCAAATTCCGCAGAGAAGTTTACCAAATCCACTCCCCAGTGGAGTGACTCCACAGTCCACACCGATGAGCAATTCAGCATGGATGTGCTCATACGAGGTAAAACGTGTAAAGTTAGCCACCGCTGTGCCGCATGGTGCTTGATTGGTCAGTTAATTGTCGATCCAGGCTCTTTAACATAGGATTTTCTAGTCTCGGAATTGAAAATCTCCTGGATTCTGTCAATCTTCACGTGGATTGTTACTAGTACCATTCGGCATCTCGTTGTTTTATCTATCAACTTGTCCATAAACATTCTGGAACAAGTGCGAAAGAACAGGCCAGTTTGGATAGCTAACTTTACATGTTCGGTATAGGCTGGCAAACTTTACGCGTTTTACCTCGTACTGCTTGATGACGACTGATAATAGCCGTGCACGGCAGGTCCGTGCTCGCTAGTCGCTACTGTATGCTCTCCCGAAATTCATGTACGTCACTGTTATGGTCACCGTATGAGAACTCTTTCTCTAGTTTTACACTCTGAATGGAGTGACGTACGTGAATTTCGGGAGAGTATACAGTACCGGTGCAACGGGTGCATCCATGCTGATCTGACTCCACATCAATTTTCATTGCCATGTGCCAGTACCGCCACGTGGAACCGTGCACTAGAAAGAATAGAATAAAATTTAATGGGAAAAAATGCGTTCCCGGTTGGCGGGAAGCATGACGTCAATATCCACCAAGCAGCGAGTCGCGCTGACGTCACTGCGATCCACAAAAAGCCCATCAGCAAAACCGTTGAGCTCGTACAGTGTAGACCAACCGACGAGAATCTGCGCTGTAGAGCAGAAATCTGAGCCCATATTTCTAATCAGGAGACCCGGATCAACGGTACAGAACAAGTAAGGTATGTAGTTCATGGCACACAATCTACCGGATCTGCGCCAAGCATCACAGAGACAGTTTGACATAAAGCAAGGGAGATTCATAGATTTTAGTCGTTCGGACTCGCTTTGGTCCGTGAAGGTGCGCTGAGCACAGACTGAATTACTTCGAAGCACTTTGTTAGCCACTTGATCGGGAGACAAATCAACATGGCATTTGTTTGGTTCATGGTATTCCTGACAGTAATTCCTTTAGTCTTTGCAGATGACCAACAACTGTGCAACGTCAAAGATGTCCTGCTCAACGGAAGGGTCGTCAGCTCGCAGAACCTCAATTCATACGCCTACATGTTCAACGTTCCCGTTTTCCCCATTTCCGACGTCGATCCACTGTGCACATTCTACCTCTGTCCAAACGGTACCCAGACATTCCTGCTGTGTGCAAAGAAGAAGCCCATCACCTCTTCCTCGGGATCAGCGCCTCTTCCAGCCAGTTCCGGCATCATCGTGGCCAGCTCCTCATCACAAGGTACATTCCAGCCCACGGCTGCTTCTCGCTCGTTGTACGACTACTCGCAAAGCTACAGTCTGACCAACGCGATGCCCAGTACCGGTATCCCGGTGGCCGTCACCGCTGCCCTCAACACCTACTACCTGTACGGTCCGAAGCTCCCTCTTTCCATCAAGTTCTCGCTGTGTGACGGTGGCAACGGACCGACCACCTTCACCTTTGACCAGTTCGGCCCTTCCAGCAACAAGATGCTCTTCGGGCTGGCCAACACCCTCGTCACGTCCCTCACCGTCGAATGCCTCAACCCGATGTTCGTCACCAGAAGTGGACTGTTGGAGGACCTGGTCAACCTGAAGATGCTCGACATCAAGTTCACGCAGCCGACTGCCACGGACTTTACCGCACGGAACGTCCTGGTTCTTCCCAGTGGAGCGTTCGCTGGAGCCAAGTCGTTGGAGAGTATTCGGCTAGATTTCCAGAGTTCCAAGGTCCGGTTGAACAGCACTGTCTTCGACGGGCTGCCGAAGCTGCAATGCTTGGAAATGTCCGGGAGGAACTTCGACTGCACCTATTGTCCACTCCAGGATCTGCTGGCCAACTCGACCTTCACGCGACCGGATCTGAACAATGGCTCGTACTATGCAAATCCTTATCTTCCCGCAGACATCATGTCCTGTGGTGGGTAACCGTCAACTCAGTCCTACCAAAATTACTGTACCAAGAATAGGAGCTCGGCAAACAAACTCTGCCAGATCGCTGTTCCAAGTAGCGCACTTCTACAGCGTTATTGGCTGTGAACGTGCGCCACTTGAGAAGACTATCTGGTCGCCTTTGCTTGCCGAACTGCCAAAATTTAATAATCAACGTATCAGCTCGCCAAGCTTCCGTCGTTCAGAGTTATCGTTAATTTCTTATTCACAGGCCAATATCGAGAAGCCTTCTGCGACGGAGCGTTCAACAGGTCGATCATCTTCGCCACTCGTCAAGAATGTCAAACGACCAACTCGTCCGATCCACTCTTGGAGTCTTCCAGTCCGCTAAATGCTCGTATGGTGCCCATGATGCAGCCCATTATTAATCCTTTTACCTCAGTGTTCGGAGCTTACCCACGCGTTCAAGGTTACCCTGTGTAGTAATGGTCGCTAGTAAACCACTGTATTGTTTGTGTCCAGTCTGAAGTAACCATGAACCGTTTTTAATATTTTAGCTTTGATGTGAATTTAGCCTGTCATACTGAGATTATCTGCACGGAATAGACTGGTAGCGAAGCCCAAATGCAGAGTGTTATGCTTGTGAAAGAAATAAAGCTACCAAAAAAAACATGACGAGAGATGAGACCGGGACCTTTGAATCACATGAGTATTTCGGAAAGGTTTCTGAATAAAAAAATGTCTTCCCCGACTATCGATTAAGCTTTAAATTATCTGACGGCAACCACAAGTTCTGTTTAGTGTTTCAAAAATGATTGCTTACGAGTGTGCTCCGATTGCCAACTGTGAGCGTTCTCGAATCCATTCTCCCCAGCTTGATAATCTGCAAAATACTACCAAATTAGTCGCTCATATTTCTCCCCTGTAGTCAAATGGTTTACCTCGTATCGCCTGGCTGATTTCTTCTTGCGTATTCATAACGAAGGGTCCATGACGTGCAATGGGTTCGTTCAGCGGTTGTCCCGCAATGAGGATCAGTCGACTGGGACAATCTTCCAGGGCGTTCGCCATGAAGATACTGTCACCGTTTTTCTTGAAGGTGACAGTGTAGAACACTTCGTTAGTCTTTTGATCACCTTCCGGCCCGAAGGTAAATTTACCACTCCAGATGTACACGAAGGCGGTCCAGTCGGACGGAACCGGCTGAGAAAGCTTCGCACCGGGTTCGAGGGTGAGGTCGAGGTACATCGTCGGTGTCCTCGTTTTCACCGGAGACTATCAAAAGGTACAAATTTAGGGTTCCCCATCCCAGAATGAGCGACAAAAAGATTTTATGTACCTTGATACCGAGACATTCACCGGCAATGACGGTCGCTGTCACACCATTCTGCTTGGCTACCGGAATGCTTGGTTTACGGAGCTCTTGGTAGTCCGCGGGGACCATCTTGTCTTTCGCCGCGAGGTTTACCCATAGCTGCAGCCCTTCACCACCTTCAGGACCTGGAATTTCACTGTGCAGGACGCCACGGCCGGCTGTCATCCACTGGAAAAGAACAAAAGCAACCTATAAACATCTCGCCCGATCAGGTCGCGCACGACGCAGTTCCTCTCCGACTGAACTAGGCCGTTCATTGCTTCGCTCCAGGATAAGGAAACGATATCGCATTGCGGTTCAAGGAGATCCACATACCTGTAGATCTCCCGGTCCGATTGTTCCTTTATGTTTCTTAAAGTCTTCGTGTGTGAACGAGCCATTGATCATGTAAGTCACGGTCTCGAAGCCTCGGTGGGGATGATCAGGGAATCCACCTGGTGGCTTCACGTTGAAATGGTCCAGTAAAAGGAAGGGATCCAGGGTGCTGAGCTACGGAGTAGAACGTCGAACTGATTAACTTCCATCTCCTTCCGGTGACTTACGTTAATGAGTGAGAACACAGTAGGCAGAGGTGGCTTACCTCTGATTTCCCAATGGACCGGCGCACTCGAGCACCTACACAGCGAAAGGGAATATTCAGCCTTCAATCTTCAACTTGCCTCTCTCTGGGAGACTCTTCCTGTCAGTACAATCATCCTGGTAATGTCCACCGTCAGTAGGAGCGCATCTGTAGACTAAAAACCTCAGATCTTACCACGTCCTTCCGCCTGCTCGACGGAAAGTACCATCTTGTCCACCGACCGCGCTTGTCCGGATACCACCGTCATCTCCGATCGCAGATGGCTGAATACCCTTGATGGCAGCTGAGCTTCCAACAAAGATCTAGATGCTTCCCGAAAGCGTAGACCACAGTCTCATGGATTCTATGCGAAGAGAAATAACTATACAGAATGAAACTGACAAAAAGTTCGACACCTTGTAAGTTGCAAACCGATCGCTAACGTCATCATTCATGAAACGAAAGAATTGCGTAGTCATCATGAGGTACAAATTTTTGAAAGGAACTCGACTTCATCGAATGTCAGCCAAGTTGAGCCAACCATACTGCAGCTGCAGGTGCCAGTGGATATAATAGGGTGACGTCAAGGGTGTCCAACTAGGCGTGGCCGTGTCCGCGACTGTGATTGGCTAAATCTGAACACCAACTACAACGGCTGATCGATCAAGTCAGTTGACCACCAAAATGAACAGATCAACTGGATCAATCAGCCGTGTGCGCACATTACTGGATCAAGCGCACATTACCAGGGCGCTGTACGCTGTGCTGTGCTGCACACCTTTCATGTTCAGTGGCTAAGCACTCGAACGTGCTGCAGATGCACGTTGACCTGGTGCATCTGCGCGGAACACCGATGTATTGAAGTGGTTTGTAATTCAGTCAACGAAATCGGTACTGAGCCTGGAGAACATTGCCCTAGAGTACGGCAAAGCTGAGACGGCTGCCGTTCGAATGCCCAAAAACTGGAATTTTTGTTAGGTTTCGGTAGGTGCATCTGCACGGTAGTCTATGAATTTAACATCATATCATAGCATAACCGCGCACCTGTGAATGTCGGTGTGATTGTGCATGCTGCAACTTGAGGAATTGCGAGAATACACCAGGTCAACGTGCATCTGCACCACAGCTGCTTAGCCACTGAACATGAAAGGTGTGCAGCACAGCATAGCGTACAGCGCCCTGGTAATGTGCGCAGCACAGTTACAGCATACTTTTGGACCTGCGGCCCAGTGCTCCAAGACTCAAAGTATCGTCAACGGTTTCTACATTCTTTCATCTCGCTGTTTGCGGCGCAGATCTTCTTTCTTCTCATTTTCGGCGCTTCCACTCCCCACCTTTGTTCTGATCTGCTCATCCGAACTTTCTGAACATCCTAAACCTCATGGCAGACCTTCGGAAGTTTCTTATCGAGGCTTCCAGATTAGCGGAACGAAAGCTGCCACCCGCTGAGTAAGGGTATGCTTTGCATCGAGCTGTTTAAGTTTAACCATTCCTGAACGTTGTTTGCTGAGTTCGTTAACATAATATTTAGCATTATTCCAGATCACGGATTGTGTAACGGACTGGCAGCTCGGCGGAAAGTGTGCTGACAGTTTGTATTTTGAATACCATTCTACCATGGCAGCAAGCACAACTGCAGCTCCGTTCAAAGTGCCAAAAGGACCAGCGCCTCCTTCAAACAAACACCTCAGAAATGCACCACAAACAGGCTCGGGTACCCCTTCTACCAGCCGCGGACATCGGGAAAACCCTGGCACATCTGCCAGATCCATGGAAAGGAATACCGGACAAGGCGAACGCAACCTAGAGAGTTTTGAATCGACTATAATTTCCACTGTCAGAAATGGACGGTAATATTATACGCTTCATGGTTGATTGTTGATTGACTGAATGTTTTTCTAGACAGCGTCGAGGAAAGTTGGAAGATTTGGAGGACGAAGAGCTTATGGAATATTCCGATGAAGTGTTCGAGCTGAACCGGAAAAAGGTACGAATGCTGTTTTAGAAGGTGGAAACTTTTCTGACGTTATCCGAATTTTAGCAAATTACGGTGAAGAACGCCTTCGATTGTAAAATCATTGACTGCACGAAGGAACTGCTGAAACGATCTTCACTCTCTCAAGCCATCTCGAACGGAACGGCTGAAGAAACTACACAGGAAATGAAGCAGTATGCTTCGCGCCTCGAGCTGGGTGGTCGTGTTTATGGGCTTCGTGTGGAGAACACCTTTAGGATTTCCAAAGAGTTGGAAGAGAACTTGGCCCGTGCTGCACAAGGAAAGGCTCGGAAGCCCCGAGTCGAAGTTGTCGATGATGAAGACAAGGACGGTGGGGGCGGAGTGGGAAATGCTTCAGATGAAGAAGCCACCAGACTTGTGCTGAAAACTGTCAAGAAGAAAACTCCGAAAGGACCGAGGAAGTCGTCCGTTGTGAAGGAAAGCGAACTCAGCTGTGCTGAAACGGACACTAATGCTAATGTAAGTACTTATGTGTGACGTCAACGTTTCTATTCAGTGTTCGTACGTCAGCCGTAGGATCAACGGAGAGTGCTGATGACGTCATACGATGTGTTACTATCGTACTACCGTGTGACCCCCTGTAGTGTACTCAGATACGTTCTGGGCACCCACCTTGACTGGCGCATTACGTCTGTGGTTTTGCCGTCATCATGCGTCTCTTGTATTCATCCATGTTTCTAACTGTTTTGACCGCGAGTTTGATGAGTTTCTCCGTTGCAGTTGATCTCGCGGTACTGGACCCTGATTGGGAATGTCCAGCCGGGTACGATGAAAGATTCCTGGACGCACGAAGGCGAACGCGCCGAAACGGCGAAGTCGTTGCGCTACGTCATGGATCCCGACTTCACTTGCCTGCATCGATACAACGAAATGTGCCGATCGCCCGAAGCAGACACGTCGTCCGCCCAACGAAACTTGGCCGAAGAGGCCCAGGAAGAGCTGTCCGTGACCGAGGAAGAAGTTGCTGAGGCGGAAGAAGCTTTACTTTCAACAGGTAAAAGAAAGCTCAAGACAGTAATCGAATAGCGTCGACAAATGGGTTTTGTCATATAAAAAACGGATTTCTCAAAGTTTTCCAAATTGTTCAGGTGACGCATTTCTAGATTTTGCGTTCAGGTGTCCAGCTAAACTGATTGTATAGGTTTGTAGAGATCTTAATGGGCTATTGAACGGAAGCAACAGAGTTCGTTTCCGTCAACCGGTTGCAAATTTATGAGAGGATGAAAACAGGGGTTGAGAGCTGCAAAACTTGGTAAATCTTGCGTATTACCTCATACGCGTCAAACATCCCTTAAGGCGTGAGAAGAAGTTGATCTTTGCTCTGGGGTTAAATTGTACGCGTACGTAATGCTTGAAAGTCATAAAGCAGTACGAAGTGGGTAACAATCTGCATCTGTCACAGCCAGCTTTAGTGAAAACTTAAAACAAATTAACTTCTCTAAAACTAATCATGTCATTTCGTGACAGTTGGTACCTTTCGAAAGCCTGAATTTTTCCCTACGTTAAAAAAGCAAGATTCGGAATTATCGCGAAAAATCCGTTTTCCATATGACAAAACCCAAATGTAGAAGCTGGTCTCATATTCGATCGTCATTCTTCATCCTGCAGTTGGGCAAACCTTGTCAAAATGGGCCGAGCAAGGAACCAGTGTGACGGACTGTGTAACTTTTCCGAAGCGATTGTCCAAGCAGTTGGACAGAGCCATCGCAGTGGCAGCTTCCAAACAGGTAAGATCAGTTCGGACCTGAATCTGCTGAAGTCCTTACTTAATGTGTACGTCTAATTTGTACTTTTCCAGCCACGGCTCATGTTGGACAACATGGAAGCTCACACGTACCTCAGTGAGGTGCAGAGGATCGAGGTTTTCAGGAAGGCCTGCCATCAGGTTGATCAGGAAGGGAAACTACTGCCTGGAGTTGTTGACAGCGATCAGGGCGACGACGCAGCGAGCGAAGCTTCAGTTGGCGACTTTCGAGATGACGCTGGTGAGTTTTTGATGTTTTCGCGATCTCACAAAAAGAAATTCCGTGCGTGGAGATTATTGTATTCGACGTGATGCTCGTTGAATGCTGAACTGTCATTTTCTTGCAGGCGACATGTTTTACGACACTGAGGGTGATGTCGACCTACCCGAGATGCCTTCTGCTGAATCGTCGCAGGCAGTCGAGTCTAGCCAGTCCAGCCTTCGTGAACTCTCTCTCTCGCGCACTACTGCGCCTTCTGGTTCTAGCCGAACCACTAGAGCGGGCTCTCTCGTCTCATGCGCCGAAAACAACTTTGAAAACAACGAGGACAGTCCAACTCCCACAAACGAGTACGTAAAATATCAGTCTCAAATCTGGGGGGTTTTCTCCTCTTTTAACAAGTAATAGTTTGAAAAGGCTAATTTGTTTACATTTACATTAAATTTGCGTTTTATTTATTCCTGATTCTATTTTCAGTGAGTATTTGGAAAGTTTTTGTTTTTGTTTTTGTTTAATTTTGCCGGGTCGGTTAAAGTCAACCGAAAGGTCTTTTGACAATTTACTACGATTTTTCCCGCAGAGAATCGTCGAAGACGCCTTCCATCCGTGGTTCTTCCCGAGCTCGTTCGCGTACTCCTCTGCTGGACGCCACCCGCGTCGGCTCCCGTGCTTCCTCCCTCTCGCGATTCGGCATCCAGAACACCTACGCACCCGTCGTCGAGCCCGACGAGAACGCCCCGCTGGACATCACCTCTGCCCTCAACGACTCGTCCTCCAGGAAGCGTCGGTCAAAGAGCACCAGCTCTCAAGCAGCGTCTGAGGTTGGCTCCACCCTGTCCAAGAAGAAAGCCAAGCTGGACGCACAAGCGTGGCCGGTAGAGCTGGACTTTGGTTCAGAGAAGAAAGGCTTCGTCTACAGTCTGCTGGAGAAGAAGAACATGACGGCCACCATGAAGAAACCCAAGCCGGGACACCAGGACACGCTGGTGGACTTCGCGGTTTATGGCAGGATCATGGACACAGCTTCCATGCTGGACAACGTGACGAGACCAGCGGACGGTTCCAGTGTAGAACAGACGCTGAGTGAAGACGTCGAGGCGCTCAAGAACAGCCTCGCTAAAAACGTAAGATTAGTTGGACTGAAAAATTTCTTGGCCGAAGAAATTTCGTAAACAGGGAGAAATTTGTTGGAAATAACATGTCTGCGCGTACAAATACATGCTTATGTGAAACTAATATGTCTATCTCACCGAAGGTGGAAATGGTGTTTGGACATGGAACATCTGACGGTTGGTGGTTTTCTGGTTGCAGAAAAGTTGGTTGAAACTGGAAGAGGGAGTCGTGGTGGACTTGATGAAGGCGCTGCGCACAGCCTTCGATGAGAACTACGATCAGGACCGTCTGAAGTCCATCTGGGCTAAAGGGGATGCTCAACAAGACTATAACTTGTCGGACAACGACGATGACGATGATATGGGTGTCAGTACTCAAAGCAACGAGGTAAGCTAACCAGTACGATTATACATTTCCATGATGACAGTAAACGGAAGCTCGGTAAAAGCACTTGACAAGATTAATTCGTCAAGCGGCGCACGGCTTCGGTCTTACTGGCAGACTTCATGCGCCACTTGGGAAGATAATCTTGTTGAGTTTGATTGTTCTTCCAATGTAACGCACTTTTCAGTGTTGTTCGCGGACAGCGTGCGTCACTTGAAAAAGGCAATCTGTCCACGTTTGTATGCCGTAATCGATTTTGTATGACTAAAGCTCTGCTTCTTGGCTTTTGATTTTCTTTCAGGAGACTTTTGCCCTGGGAACTCCGTCGGCGGTGCCATCTTCACAAGCTGACGAAACGCCCAGCGTTGCAGCGAGCAACGCAGCCGAAGGTACGGTTGAACGAGCAGCTGAGGTACTGCACGCGGTGAACGGTGAGACAGGCAATCACAATCATGAGGAGGAGGACTGGCGCGGAACGGAAATCGGCGGTGTCGAAGACGACTTCAACACGGCCGAACCTGAGGTAGAAGCTGGGGAAGGTACCATACCGAAAGCCAAGGAGAAAGTACCGACACAAGCTTCTTGGTCGTCGTCAGCGGAAGGCGAGGCTAACGAAGTCCTCGCCTTTGCGGAGGTATGAAAAAAATTGTCTGGAATGTCTAAGTTTGACCACGACAAACGGTCTCAGCAAGATCGCTTTTTCCAACTGGCGCACCCTCTCAGTTATTAACCGTGAGAAGTGCGGCACCTGGGGAAGCAATCGAGCTCGGCAGGATGGCGCACGCCCTTAGCTTTCGGAACCGGAATCGTCCGCCGCTTAGGCAATTAGTCTTGTCGACTGTGTTTGTTGCGCTCGCAAGCTAACTTGAACGGTGACGGAATTGGTTTTTCGTGTTATAGAATATTGCCCTAAAGGATCTAACAGGTTCCGGTGTCAACATCAAAGAAATGAGAAAGGGGATTCTTAGGTCGTATCAGACGCTGCGCGACTGGAGGAGGAAGGCCTGTCCGGCCAGTGTGAAAGATGAGGACTTGCCGTTGATTACAGTACGGCATGTGGTCGATGTCGCACCGGTCAACCTCAACAAGAAGGAACTGGACCATGTCAATCCGAGCGTCGTCCTTGTCTGTCTCCTCCACCTAGCTTACGAAGGGGTAATTTGACGACAACATAAAACTTTCTGGAAATGTAAATAGAACGAAAATGGAGCATTCAGCAGATTTTCCATTATTTTTCAGAAATTATTTCTGGCGAACTCAAAAGACTTGAACGATCTGTTTGTCATGAACAAAGTTGAATTCGATCGGTTCTCAAACGACAACGCCCACCTGAATCGCATAAACGAAGAATATCTCAGACGCCTTCAGCGGACTCAGATGGTCCCCAAGAAGGCTGGTCAACCTCTCCCGGTGGAAGATATTGAAGGCGTAGACTTGTCCGTCCTGTCCATCGGCCACTCGGACGATGATGAAGAAGGCAACCCGGAAAACGGTCCGTCCACCTCCGGTCACGTGTACAGAAGAGCCGATCGACGTAAAAGAGCACACTACGACTCTGATGATTCCGATTAAATTTCAGTTAGCTTGAGTTTTGCGGGAGATTAGAGACGTGGCAGCATATTAGAGTTTATGAAACAAAGTAGCACAGTATTAGTCTGTTTTTGTTTGTTGTTTAGTCTAAGTTTGTCGGATTTTCTTTGTGTTGACTCTTGCCTAGTATTTGGCAAGTTCGTGAACGTGGCCTTCTCCTTCGCACATAGATTGGACAGTATAGACTTTGGGATAGACTTCAGGATCTCCGTGGTCTTCCGGCCTAGTCGAACCGTACGTTGTCCTTTCGCATTTGTTTAGCTTGTTGCCTTCGACAGGTTTCTTTGTACTCTTATCGTAGCGAAACAGGACAATAGTAGACAATGTAAAAGTTGACGGTTTCTGTCCTCAAAATTAGACCATGTGCAATACTGAACCAGCTCAGCACTTCCTCGACGTGGAAATTCTCAGGAAATGCTACACGTGTACCGTTCTTAAAACTGCAAGTCCTTGATGGCTTTGGTTGTCTCGAGATACGTCAACGGACAAAGCCAAAGTATGGACCTTCAGTAGTAACTCGTCAGGTGGACAAGCAGAATTATATTCGGATGTATAACTTGCGCAACGTTATTTCTTTCAGAATGTGGCAGCGGAGCTTGCCAGATATATCTGGGAGTTGCAGTTCTCCGATCAGGAGGGAGTGTGGTATGCAGTTCGAACAGGAATCACAGGCTTATTAGATGAAAGTAGGTATAGCACCGCAGAGATGGCGAGTACCATCAACTGGGCGAACTTAGGGTTATTGGTAGATGGTGAAGATTCCCGTTGGGGAACAAAGAAAATTCCGATGATTTCCGATGATTTCCGATGAATTCCGATGAACAAGGCTGAAGCAACGAACAGCCGCAGCACAGAACGACGAAGTACGTACTGATACGTCAGGAAATCAACACCGATATGCGGACCGCGGTGATAGTCAGCGTACTTTTGGAAGTACTGTACATCAATAAGAAAATATTCCATAACATCCCACGATAAATATACCGAAAGACGACATCAAACAGCAGGCTCTGCGGTACCGAGACAGGTTAATGGTATCACAACGGTACGAGTAGATATAATTATAACTATACGGATACGCAGCGCACTATATCGGCTGCACAGCCTTGCTGTGAATATCCGGTGTTTGTGACGTCGTTCACATGGGCTTAGCGGGTGAGTCATCAGTGACTCCCAAAGGCATAAAGCAGCGTAAACTGTAGCGCTCACCATCGTCGAAGAGAATTCTATGTGCTGTGTGGGTGTACGGTACACAGTTAGATGTGTGGCTTAATGATGAGCATTACATTTTACATTACATTACATTTTACACGACAATTACACTTTTACACGACATTACAACCGCTTGGAACTTGTAATGTAAAATACAGGTGTAACTACAACCGTGAATACATGGCGCCGCAACGAGAGAAACTAGCAAGAAGGTCGAGTGATTGTGGAACAGTTTGATTGAATGTACACGCTAAGTTTGGGTTGATTACTTGACGAGGAAGCGGCAGAAGAAGACGGCGATAGTGACCAACCTGCGCCTTCCGGCGAGAAGGTTTTAACGTTGGCAGAGTTGTTTAATACTTCTGGTGTGTGAGGTTAATCCGTGAGCTTCATCGGTGAGCTTAGATTTATCGCGGTCGAGTTATTCTAGAGTAAGATATCGTTGCGTTATTGCTCTGGTGTGTTTTGCACAGTTGTTCCAGTTGTTTTCACACCGGAACAGCGCTAACAATTGTAAAATGTAATTCGTGTACGATGTAATTACACATTTGTAATTACACCGTTTTACACGACATTTTACATTACACGGACCAACTGCGTGTAATGCTCATCATTAGACTGTGGCTTGCGCAATCCACACTTGCAGTTTTTCACGTGTTGAAGTTTCGTTTGACCGACTTCATCTCCCGGATGTTCTCGCGGATGTGTGGTTTCCTCCAGTGACTTCCTCGTTCTGGTTAGATCTAGCTCTGCAACTTACTTCCGGCGCGGGAAGTCCTGGTTACGAGTCAAGCCAGCTGCGGAAACGAACAGCGTTTGCTCCTTTGAGCCAGTAATTCTACCTCTGATGTTCCTTTCTTTCTCTACCGCGGTATTTTTTCGGTGCATGATGGTGCACCGCGCATGCTCTGCTTATGGTGCGCGCGCTAAGCTCCGCCCTCCATTTCAGAAGGTACTCCAAAGTACTCGCAGACTGCGTATCCGTATAGCTATACGTAGATATCGATACCAGGAATGCCGACATCCGGAGCTGGATCTTTAATGGCAAAGGAATTTGTGCAGAACAGTTCTCCATCACGAATCTCTTGCTTGCATTGTTTAGGTTACACCAGACTTGGTGTAACCTAACAAGATCTGATCGCTTCGAGGACGGTAAACGTCCACAGTAACATACAATAGGAAACTTCGGTGATGGAGTACTACGGCAAGTGAAAAAGATTTCTTCCCATGTAAACGAGCAAAAATAATCTTCGTGGTATCGGCGCATAAAACTCTAGTCTACCGTGTATTGACTTTATTTTGATTGAAAACATTTTGAGCTAGAATTAACCTAATACTAGCAGAGCCCATATATTCTGAATAGTCCCGCAACATTGATTGCTGAGAGAGTGGACGAAGCGATTAGGAAATGCGGTCTTTGCGAAGATCGGCCTCAGGAAGTCACGTTTGTACCTTGTGGACACTTTTTTGCTTGCGGGGAATGCGCGTCGGCCGATGCTTTTGGAACGGTATGTCCCGTTTGTAGACAAGAGATCACCGACAAGATCAAGACCTACCAGTGCTAATCGTTGTAACCAGCAGTCAACTTGATGATTGGCAACAATCCGCCATAGCCTCTGTCTTCTTGTCTTTTCGATGGTGAGAAACGTTTCGGACCATGACAGTTTTCGTTTCAAAATGAGAATTTTGGCTTGTTACATTCTTACCTATGCTTTAGAATTTGGAAAATATAGCCTTAACCTTGGAATCGTGGAAGGTGACTGACAAAGGATGCTCGCGCTTTGGTTCACCATCACAGATTACCAGTGTTAGCTCAACAACAGGATACAATTGAACCTATCAAATATAGTTCATTGACTGGCACGTGTGGTCGCCAGTACTTTACCGGATTATTAATATTGTTTGAACAAAATGCGGACGGATCTCCGCTGCGACTGTCAGTTAACCACAAAGTCGATTTGCGAGGATATCATTTCACACATGGACCGAGCACTTGACGATGTCGCAAACCTTCAATATCTTCATTTTGAATGTGTCTTCGTGAGATAAAGTTGTCTGCTCTTGTCAAATTCGATTCACGATTCGGCGTGACAGCACCAATATGCGGTTGCCACGTCCGCAGGCATATCACGGGGCTGTTTTTCAGTGATCCATCATTAGTACGCTATGGGAGGATCTGAAAGGGCTTGAAAGTGCACTTCTTGAGCCAGCGCGGTGACATGCAGATTTCCCGAAAACCATCACATAGTCTGGATGTCGACTCATAAAGATGGCAGTGCGTCGGTGTCGTTTGCGCACGTACGTACGTACTTCCGTGCCACTGTTTCGGAATCGCCTGATCCAAACGTTTTACTGCTCCAAACTTTCTCTTCGTGCGTGTACGTAAGTTTCTCCCACATCTCACCGGCACGGGCTACGGGACATGAGCTACGTCTGTGCATGGCTCACTGTGCGTGGCAACCAACTTAAGGTGCCGTGTTTTGTAGCCCCCTTTCAAAATTCGGCGCCGGAATTTTCGTATCATTCCAACTCGTTCTAGAGAGCTTAATTTGCCTTCTGTTTAAATAGCCAGTTTCAAGACATTCGAATGAAAGAACATTTTGAAAACTAAATTTCGAACGCTCTCATCGAGACACCTTCTCACACGTTGCTTATAATTGTTTTGTAAAATTCCACCTTCTGAAACCGTCAGACTAACGATACTTCGGTGTAGTCTGTTTGAAAACTGATGTTTTTGTAGTGTTTTTACAAAAACGGTTCGGGCGGAAAATCAAAGCAGCCTGAGATATGAAACCACGAAGACGAAAAGTGAGGGTCTGCCCCGATCGACTGGCGTGCATGTTTTTACGTTCAACAGACGTACTTCAAAACCATGCCGGTTTTCCTATCCCACCGTAATCAAGCATTCCCGCAGAGCTTCAGTAACGTTTGAAATGTATTAAAAAATGTCTCAAAGAATTCTGGTTTTCAACAAAAATTTTGAAATGTTTCAAAGGGAAGCGAATTTTTTACCGAGGGACCTCAAGTTTACTGCCACGCACAGTACAAACCCGAAACACTCTTCAGCCACCAAAAGCTCCCTTCTCACGTGCCCTTCTCGCCGAACAACAACGTAAGGTACAATCAAGGGGAAGTCCAGTGGGTCTTCGTCTTTCAAAGCCAAATTCCGGCTCACGGCCAGATGCTGATTATGCACAATTTACGCTATTCGAACAGCAACATCAGTCTTTTCTGCCACTACATCCGAGACTGATGGAAAAAATCCAGAGGTCACGCTGCTTTCTGCAGCATCTGGTCTAGATTATATCAAACTCGTGAATGGCCCTCAGCGCCCACCGGAACGGTGTTTCCTGATCCACACTGTTTGCACTTTCTGTACGGCAAATTCAGGAAGCTCGGTCCTTTTCTAACAAAAGCGAACGATTACAGCTAGTATAACACACCGAGGCTAGCTTTCTGTTACCGGGGTATTCGTGTGGACAACCACCAACTCGTCCGATGTAATTGATTGGAAAGGCTACCACAGTCGTGAGCTGTGCACATCATGACAAGGGCCCATCCCAGTATCACGCAAGGCGCAAATCAACTTTTTTCTACCCGTACCCTACCCACTGTCAGATCTGGTCAAAACTTCGAGGACCTTCTTCCTTGGGTAAGATTTTCGCTGACCCCATTGAGAAAATTTTTATTGATCCATACATTTCTGGAATAAATTCGAAATCGGAAAATACAACGGTTTCGTCTGCGAGCTAGTTCGACATGATGTCGCAGATCACACCGACTCAGCCCATATAAATAAAATTACTATAGTGCTCGCAGCTTAACGCGCACTCAACCACGTGAACAGTAAATAACGCCCGATCGGGGATTACAGACGGTGTACTGTTTTATGAACAATCAATGATGGGCCAACGGTTAAGACAAGTGTTATTCTGAAAAGTCAAGCTCAAATGGCGCATTTCCATGTGAAGCGTTACCAGTAACTGCTCACTCTTATTCGGTCCTCACTTGCCCGGAATCTTTGCGCTACGAAGCAGAAACATCAGGTCCCGTGAAGCTTATGCAACAGATATCGCTTGACTCACCTCCAGTTACGTATGGTTGATTCAGGAATTCCTGTAAGCTTCGCATACTTTCTCCTCGACAATCCGCTCTCTTCATAGTTCCTCAGAGCTTTCTCCGCATCCTTATCGGTATAAAATACACGAGTCTTAGCCATGATAATGTTTTCTACCTTCGAATCCAGTAAAAGAAAGTGGAATTCAAAGCGGATCGTTTTTCAAAATGACTGACGACCCAGTAAAGTCAATCAACTCATACCATTCTGGCAACAGCTGATCATACCGGGCAAACATGACTAATCACATAGTTGAGTACGCGTTAAACTGCGAGCACTACGAGGTAGAGGGCATGAGTTTTGCGTATTTATTTTTGGGTCATGAGTTCTGTAATTCATACAAAAATAACGAGTGGCAGATCAAACGTTGCCTCTGGATAGAATGGTACAATCATTCATGGTCTCACTCGCTATTACGGTATCAAGCGTTTGGGAGCAGGTAGTTAAAATATACGATGCACGACCGGAAGGAGGGTTGCTCCCGTGTCAAAGAGCCTACGAATTCAAAAGTATCACGGTCGCCAGAGGCGCTCAAGTAGCAGTCTCCGATGAAGCAATGACGTCTACGTCAGCCGCGGATACACGTCACGAAGCTGGTTTCTGAGTGTGAACGAAGCCGTAAGTGTATAGCGCTGGTATGCGGCTTACATGACGTACTTCCGGCGCATAGTCAGCAGACAGCTGCCAGCTAATACGGCGAGGCCAAATTTCATAAAGGATCATCTTCTGAATTCTTACTCCATGCCCTTAGACATGGCTTCCTTCAAACTCCACACAGCCTCTCAGGTTGGCAAGCAGTTGAGCATGGACGATGCTGTTCGTGCAGTGAAGGAAGGAGGGATGACAGCAAACAGTGCTCCACAGAAAGGGCCATCACTGTCGAAGAAAGCTGCTGCACAGAAACGTTGAGACGCCACCGAAATCCTTCCTAATATCTGTCCTAACTTCCAACGTCCGATCAGCAACAGTCGTGCAACGAGATAAAATTAACCATCAAACAGTTTTGTTGAATTTTAGCTGAATGTGTGAAATCGCGGTACCGATGGCGTACCGCAATAAGGATATTGCTGTATGAACCCCAAAGTCATACGGCTTATAGCAGCTGACTGCAAGACGTACGTGTGCTGCCATCGTAAACCGCAACTACGCAGAACTCATAGGCCAAATTAAAATACGCAAAACTTATGACTTCTACCTCGTACAGTAACAAATGTGGTTGGGAGGTGGTGAAAAAACAATGTGGGAGCGCTGGACGGCATACCGCGTCCCACATTGATTTCCCCACTGCTGTCACTTAGAGCTGTTAAAAACCAGACCAGACCACTTAGAAAGTGGTTTATATGGTTTTTGTGGTTCGTGGTTTCACGTCCAAACCAACCCACCTCAAACCATTTGGCATCTCAAACCAAACCACTCAAACCGGTTTCGATCTAACGCCAAACCATGTAAACCACTGGCTTATGTGGTTTAATGTGGTTTCGGGTAAGGGGAAGTATCATAAAAAATCTGCGGATTCCGTGCTAGAACTCGGGCTGAAATTGGCCATCTCGCAAGGCCAATCCTCCTCTACCCACTGCCACCGTGCGCAGCCACGTCCGTTCTGCTTGGCTATGAGTGACACGTGATGCACAGCTTCAACTGGGTGCGCACTGTGTCATAAGCTGGCGGGACGAGCAGAAATCGCAGTTCCGACAGTGTTGGACAGCACTGCTTGCGGAAAAATGATTGTACTACCATATGGCTTGCTATGATGCTTTTTCAAATGCAGCACGCGCCTGTTTTGCCTGTTTGCGTCTGTTCGTAGAGAAACCAGCAACTGTCGCTCAACTTCTTGTCCTCGGTGGTTTTTTTATGTTGATTAGTCAATTGAAGAAAACTGTGACGGAATAGGCTATGCACTGTGAAAAAAAGCTGTTCGCAAACCGGTTCAAGCCGGCGGTTCATGTGGTTTGGTCTAAATGGTTTGGTTTGGAATTTAGACCAAACCACTTTTGGTGGTTTGCGGGAGAAACCATTTTCATTTAACCGGTTTGGCATGTAAACCACCACTTAAACCAAACCAACCAAACCAAACCATATGGTTCAAACCATTAACAGCTCTACTGCCACTGTATCCAGGTCCGACCTTTCCATGGGTTGCGGTACGCTGGATGTAGATCATGGATGATGTACCCAGAGGGTCACAGGTGTTTACTTTAAAATTCCGATCGTTTCGGACGGAATTTAAGTACGTGCGTGCATTTGTACCCTAGGTCGTAGATATGTTTTACTGTACGTATCGATCTTCGATCAGCTGATCGGGGATACAAATGCACGCACGTACTCAAATTCTGTCCGAAATTTTCGGAATTTTAAAGTAGTTAGTCAAAACCTGTGGTCAAAACCGGAAACCTCAGATAATTAGTACCTCATGTGCCCGCCGTACTGAAGAGTAAGAGCTGGCAATGCAACTGCCTTCTACAGTAATTCTTCTTGAATCTCACGCACTGACGTCACCATGCGCGCCACTTTTACGGGTGTAGTGACCCGTATAGTTCACGCGAGGTGTGACGTGTATGCGTGAGATTCACGAAGCATTACAGTACTTTTTTATGCCTAAACCGTGTGTTCGTGTCCCAAAAACCATTAATAATTCCAATCAAACAAAAAAGCGGGGCTTTCCATTCCATATGACTCGCCATCCCAAAAGTCGCTGTTAGTCTAACTGCAAAAATGCATACTAGAAAACTGGCTACAACATCTGCAATAAACCTCAATAAATAAATCCGTCATTTCTTTCGCGAAAAGGCGAGCGGGTTCTGTCCTGCGCCCTAGCTTGCGTGAACGGATCCCGGTCGCTGCTCAATGGCCTCCTTGCATGTCTATCGGGAAAATCCCTATCCAAGTCCCTATCCCGAACCTCCGCCTCGGTCTTCGTCGTCGTCACAGTTTTCCTGACTAACAGCTGGTCGTTCACCGCGCTAGGACTACGTCCAACCGGGTGATCCAGCGGCCGGGGGTCCAGATAGCTCCACGCTCGCGGGTCCAGTCCTTTGGGCCGTCGAGATGCAACACGTGGCTCGTCGTCGAAGTCTCGTTCGGCAATGCGGTCCAAGTCCCGATCGGGGTTGGATCGCGGTCTGTGAGCCCGATGGGGAGGACTGACGGCTTCCGGGCGAATGCGCGGGATGATCTGGCTGGAGGTCTCCATATCATCGTACTTGTCCCGTCGGCTACGTTCGCGCCTGCTGAGGTGCCGCGGGTCTTGGTACTGGCTCATCTCTTGATCATACTGGCTAACGTGAGGTTGGCGATTTTGATGATCGTCGGAGCGTCGAGTGGACACCGGTCGGGAACCTACAGGGATGACGGTGGGCGGACTGGCGGTGACAACAGCTGGACGGTCATACTCGGTCACTTGGGTTCGTCGCACTTGATCGCCGTTGGGCTGGGTGACAATGTTGTCCACGGTCCGCACCTGGTGGACTGCCGGACTTTGCTGTGACGAAACAAAAGGACAAAACAGTATAAACAACATTCAAACAATTTCTTAACTTCTTCAGAGCAGCCTAGTGAGAACTCCCACAGAAATTAGCGCTGCTTGGTTTCACCGCAACGTGGCTGATGTGCGCCATTTCACCACAGATAAAAAAGATGCGAAAGGAAGCGACTAGCAGCTAAGGAAATCTAGCATGCTTATTCCACTTCTGCCTTGTGTACCTGGGTCGTCGTGATGGGTTGCAGCGGAATGGCTCCGTTGTTGACCAGTGTCCCGTTCTCCACAAAGTGCACGCCAGCCAGATCGTCAGATTCCGGCTGGAGGACCACCGGTGCAGCAGGCCAAGACTGGCTCACCGGGACAGCTGGTTGATACGTTGTGTACACAGTCCCAGATTGAAGTTTTTCCAGTTTTTCGTTAGCTGTGGCAAGTCTAAGAATGAATCAGCTTAGTTTACATGCGTAACAACGCAGATTAGAAAGTGGTAGTTTTACACCAGCAGTACTCTGGAAACAAACTTATTACTTGTACGCCATGACAATGACTGCTATAATCAAAATAAGGATGATTCCTCCTCCACCTCCTGCCGCTACGTAGAACCATAATTCTGAAAATAACGAATGTTTTTTTGGGGGTGTTAGTGATAACTACTTGGATACTGTATTCTCGTTAGTAAGCAACGCGTCGGTACTTACCCCAGCTCTTCAGCGGCAACATTTCGGTGTTCTTACTATTCGGTCCGTCGAAAGAGAGCTGATTGTGTTGAGCTCTACCGTAATTAGTTCAACAGTATCCTTTGGAAAGTCTTTCCCGACATTACTTTCCGCAAAACACAGAATTACATCATGACAGCAACACGCCCTGACGAACGATATTCCAGTCAAAGGCGAATGACTCAAGGACCGTCTCGAACATTCAAAATGCGAGGCTGATTACTTACGGCACAATCGTAAAGGGGAATGCGCACGATAGTACAAAATCAGGAGACTGGATAAACACACACAATCAGTTATCAAAATTCGCTTCAGATAAGGCGTTCGTAAAGCTGCGAAAGGCAAACTTCACCACAATGCTAACAGGTGGCGGGGAACCTTTTCCAACTGTGAAATTTTTTTCATTCGGCATTCGCATACTCAGAATTCCAAATTGTTTGCGCAGAATTAAAAGACATCAAGTTTTCAGTTTTCTCACAGCAAAAAATCAGCGGTAAAAAGCACACCTACAGTAACGAAATACACCTTTTTAAATTTGAGATGAAAATTCAACGAGGCTGCCGTGAAGGTGTTTCAAACGTGAGATTGGACGTAGTTGTTTTGAGCCAGTACGTCGGCAAGTGCTGAGTTACGCTGAAGTCGCGCGGCTTCGCGAGCTGCGACGTGGTCCGCTATGGAGACGATGGCGCCACCGTCGATGAGTGGATGGCTGGAAGGACTGCTGGGCGACCAGCTGATGGGGCGAGGAGTCGTGGACCTTGCGACTTCTTCACTGAAACTTGCGATGGATCGGGGCATCTCGACGGAGGGCGACGTGGAAGACTCGCGACGGTTGTCGTTCATCAGAATACTGGATGTGGAATGTGGTGCTGGCCTTTGACGAGAGAAACTGTTTAGGCTGATCATCTCGTGCATGGGCGAGTTGTAAACGATGGTCGAACCGATACGGCGAGGCTCGGAAGGGAGTAGCTGCGGTGTTCCATTCATCGCGGAAACTCTCTGTAGAAGGAGATCTTCAGTTTCTTCACGTCCATGGGCGTTGCAAACAGGCTTATGGGTTTTACCAGTTTAGAACAAAGTCGACCACAAAATACCGAAATTTGGAAAGAAAAAGGATGGAAAATGAAATTGGGTTTTACCTTTGCCTCCGAGTACGGTGAATTCACAGGTGCGGCGGACAAGTAAGTGTTTCTTCCATCCGCTTCGTTGACCATCTGACTGTTGCGAGCAAAGGCTGGGAGGAGTTTCGGACGAGGAAGTCGGTACTCGTACTCCATAACGGTGGAATCGATCCGTCCATTACGGGTAAGCTTGGGACTTTTGCTTCTCCTAAATGGTCGAGCTTTCACGAACAGTAGTGCGGCGACGGCCAGCATGAAGAAGATGGCAAAGAGGCCGATGAAGACGTACAGTCCGATCCATAATCCTATAGAAAACACGACTGCTGATATCATGGCAGAACTACAAGGAGCAAAGGTGAGCTTGACAAAGCTTACGTAGTTTGCCTCTTTCGATACGGTCAAAGTAGTCAACCGACAACCGAACATCGAAAACACATTCAAGCGAACTGACGCGAGCATGGAACGGGAGGCACGAGCAAGTGATTCGAGCAGAGCTTTCTTGAAACTGACACTCCGTCGATCGCACATCACAGCTGTGTTCCGCTTGTTCGCAGTAGTCAAAGGACTCGACCGTCGAAGAGTTGAACAATATCGATACGTTGCGGTACTTGGATGCGAGGAAACTGTTGACGAAGTGTCCGGAAGACAGCTCAGCATCGAGGGTCGTTAAGGCTCTGACGACGTCGCCCTTTGTGGGTAGTAGGGCGGATGAGTTGGAAGTCAAGAACTTGACCAAGAACTCGGCACGAAGTATGTTGGGATCAGGCGTCTCAGCTCGCTTCCGACGACGAGGTGTATTTGATGTGGTGCTGACGATCTGGGACGAAATCGACACCGACATGTTGCTTTTCTCCCACAGCGATCCTAAGGCTTCTTGTTGCTCGAACTACGAGTAGATCAAAAATTAAGATAAGAGAATTTGGAACCCGGGCAAATATGATCGATAATATCGTTTTCCAAGTGGCGCAAGCCTGCAGCCATCAGCCCTAGAAACGTGCGCCACTTGGGAAGCAGATGCTATCGAGACACTATAATCTATTGGACTCCTAGGTGTTCCATTTGTAAGCATAAGAGAGTACTGGTACGGCAAATCGACTTCTGGAGAAGCTGGGCTTTTGAAGAGAAAGTCCCAACAAAGTACTTTCTAAGATATTTACCTGTTGCGAAATGGCCTCCAGAAACCTCTGGGTGTCGGTACTGTCGGACCCAGCTGTTTGGCCATTGGTCGGGTCCACGGGTTCCAGGTGAAGGTTCACGTCCGCATGATAGACTTTGTTCGCTTCTCGGCATTTACCAGCAGTCCGAATTTTGGATAGTGGGCAGTAGCATCTCCTGACCGATTCTGCCTCGGCTGAAGTTGATCCGTCCAGCACAAACCCTTCTTTGCAGTTACACGCCTCCAGCGCGTCTCTTTGACTCGAAGGACCAACCAAGTCCAGTTTAGGGTAGCAGTGGCGATTCTCCCCACACGACGAGTTATCACAAGTTCTCACCGACTCGATTTCAGGCATCATTTCGGTTGTTCCGGAAGAAATGGTTTTCGATTGTGAAGTAAAGACCGCTAAAAGGTCGCCAGTCGAGTCAGATGACACAGTGGAATTGAAAACAACAGGTAAAATGGCGCTTTCCGTTTCCGAGGTGGATGACGTCACGGTAGCGCTCTGATTTACAGTGGAGGCGACCGCAATGGCGGATGACGTCAATGCGTTGGTATCGTGAAAGTCAGCTCGGCCAACCGGGGAAGCCTGAATGGTGGGTGTGGTCACGTGATTAGTGAATGCGGATTCTGTGGTAAAGTGGTCAGCAGGCTGGTCGGCCCTTTCAGCACTGGTGGTCAATGCAACCTGTTGGGGAGCCGCTTTTGAAGTTGATTCGTTGATTTGGGCTGTCACTGTCTGAGGAATTTCTGGAATGATCGTTTGCGCTGTGGTGGTGTCTTCCTGGGGCTCAGGGAAAGCTGTCCTTGCTGATGAGTTGTTCCTGCGCGGAGGGATGGAAGTGGTGAGAAGGTCGGTGAAGGCAGATGGATTTTCTTCACCGGATCCCTCCATATTGTTGTCGTCCGCAGCTGAAATTTCGACTTCCGGTAAGAAAATTCAATCATATTGGTAGCACTTCGTCGAAAGTTTCTTACCGGACTCTTGTGTTTCTCTGGTGCTCAGATCCATCAGATGTTCCGAACTCGTTGAGAATGAGGGTGGAAGAGAGATTAAAGGTGCCGTGGGAGCGAGAATGAAGGCAGCCGAGGTAACTTTTCCATCACGAATTTCTAGACTATCTCCACCGTCATGTTCGTCTTCCCTTGTAGCAATAAATTCCCCGATCGGGGTCACATTGTTCGGATCAGGCATCCTGTTGTCCGGTGGGTACAAAATTGAAGGATCAGCAAGTACACTTCCACACAACAACAGTAGTAAGAAGTTCTGCAGGGTAAACTTCGTTGCAGCTGGACGAAGGAAGGGAATCGTCTTGGACTTCTTCCCCGTCATCCTCAAAGATCACGATCGAAGCGCATTCACCATCACTGAAAAACAAAGGCAGGACTCCGTTCTCTAACATTCAGACTGTTCCCGTTGCGAATGATCATAACAGATATTTTCCTCCATAGTTTATCGGACGATGATGAACAAAAAGAGAAGAATGAGCGATTTTTCAAACAACCTCATCACCGTCGTCATAACAAACCTCGCTGGTATTCACGTCCTTCTGCTTCCATCACGGCCGGCTGGGACGCAAAACAGAAGCACTATGGGACTTTTCATCTGGTGACTACACTGCCATTTTCTACGATTTACGTCATGGTTGCTTATCTTATCGCAGCTGGACACGAAGCAGCTCTGGCTGGCATCTGGTCCCTTAAACTCTTTTTAATGTCGTTGTGTATGTTTTTCGGCTGATACCCCCTTTAATGAATCAGTACGTGACTGTGGCTGCTCATACCATTATCAAAAGTCAAAATCGCCGAATACACCCTCCTTCGTTCTTTCGGTATCGAGAGAAGCAGCCAGCATCAACAGGGCAGCACGCCAAAACATGGCCCCCACAATGCCATGGGAAATGCACGTCTCACCACACACAGCATTCACAGGCACAGACTAAATGTTCCGCTCTATTAAACTCATAATCGATATGGTTATTCTCTTGTTGTAGGTTCTTGGAACAAAGAAGAAACTCCATGGCATCAACACTTTCCTTTCAGAACACTAGGAAAAAAGGCCGTGCCGAAAGTTACTTCCGGTCCCGTCTCCCGGTAGGTGGCGCGCCGCACAGTGTCCAGCTAACCACGCCCACTGACGGTTTTCCGCGATGACGTATTGCGCAACGATGCCGGGTGGTGTTTTCCGTTGTATTCTAAACCGGCACGTAACTTTGCCTTTGCAGACGCGAGTGTTTATCGCACTTTATGGTTTCAGGTTCCATCATTGCATTCATTGGAAAGATGATCTTACTGAATTGGATCTTCAGGTATGCAAATCCGATTTGCCTTACAGAAGTATTGCCAGCTACCGTTTGATGAGCGCAGTAGTTGGCAAACTTTAATCGAGTCTGTATTTGATAGGCTTTACTGGGATACGTCTCTCTGTCGCAAAATGTGCTGACAGCTGCACATTCAGCCCACTCGACGGTAACTTGTCTTTATTTATAACCAACATTGTCAAGATTGCTTGGCGATGGGATAATGGGCGCTTGAATCAGATCGCAAGTAATATGCATTTGGCTTATTTCAGGCAACCTGATGACGTCGTTCCGGATGAGTTGGCGTGGATGGCTGATGCCTCACGGTGTACATTGCGCACCACGTAATGGCGGTACATGGAAACAGGTTCTTTTGGAGGTAAGTGTGGAGGAAGAGTGAAAGAGTGAGATGGAGATGCCGTATCAGCCCCTAGGAGATTACTCAATCACACCAGTTGATTACATGGAGCTTTAGGTGCATTGAATTAGATCAGCGACTCATCAGAGTTCTCTGTCACTCGCGCCAATCGACTCAAGAACCCCAACATACCGCTAATTTAGGCTTATACAGTTAAACACTCGAATGACACGCAAGAATAACGTAGAGAAAGGTCTACGAAGAAAGAAGAAGCAGAATCACCTTGACTCTCAAACGGTGAAACATCGGTAAAAGAAAAATATACATCCACAATTTCGGTCAGACCTGAACTCGCTAGATTTCTGTATAAACATTACTAAAAATTTTCGGCTTGACTTTTCTAATAAAAATGGTTCGATATACCTTTGAACAGCTTTGTTAAGTGGACGGTAAACTGTTTGTGATACTTCTTGGGTTTCCAATGAAACTTGGTGTCAACGTTTTGGGTTGTATTTGGCCGGGGGGGGGGTTTCCGGGTGCAGGTTGACGCAGTTTGGAAGTACGTCGGTATGATCAAAGATAATATTCCGAATGAAGTGGCTGTAATGAATAGGAAGAGCGCGATGCGTGGTTGCGATTGTCTCGCTCTTGGCCATAATTGTACGGTACGTCGGGGGTTATACGCTTAACACTAGATGATGATCTTTTAATTTTCGACCAAACCGGTTTTTTCACCTGGTACCATACCTTCGCCAATGTAATGTTTGTTGGCCATTGATGCAACACATGTCAAAGTATGCAGCGAAGAAGAAGTGCCTTTTCTTCGCTGCTCCACTTTGACGTACACTTGTAGAGCATACACACGCGCACCGTCACTCGGCAAACTCTGTGTTCTTCATACAGAGCGTACCAGCAGGTAGACCTTTGTGAGAGCTCTTTTTCTTTTCCTCTTCTTTTCACTTCGTTGAGATCTCGTTGCGTGGCCGCAACTTTGCTCTGTATCTTCATCTTTCTGCTGCACACCTGTTGCGCTTCTCTACCGTGCCACTTTTAGAACGGTACCGTTCAACGGTGTGGAAAGAAGAATCGTCGATTTGGTTCAGTACTAGCTTTACATCAATCTTTGAGCGGTCAAGAATTGTATCGCATACTCTATCTTCCACACAACGTCCCCCGAAGGACCATGTGAAGAAATTCTGATCCGTAAACAAACCGGAATATTCATCATCGTTATGCGATTTGTTTTTCGGAAATAATATGCTGGTCTGAAGGAGGCTCTCCGGCAGTCATTCGGAATATATTTTTAAAACTGCAATGTTCCTCTAGTCTTGAAAAAGCTTCGAGTGCAGTCTAAAGGTACGGAGACTGTTTCTGTTCGGGCACTGTGCCTTGGTGAGACTGTGCTCTGAAAATACCTGGCCGACGCGAACTCTCAATTTTCACCAATTTTTTTCCTACGAGTTGTCGTGGCCTATTAAAGCCGGTGGTACGATGTGACAATGCAGCATTGGGTTTTCTCTTGTAGACGCTAAAGTAAAATGTCGGTGGTCAACGGTGGATACCGTATGGCGCGTCAGCTCAGCTCGCCAGCTGGTGCCGACAAAAATTCCTTCATGGCTTCCAACCGGGCTCGATCCCGCGAAGGCCATGCCGCAGCCCCGATGGGCATCAAGGACGACGACCAGCGTTGGGTCCAGATCCAGCAGAAGACCTTCACCAACTGGGTGAACGAACAGCTGAAGGCCGTCGGCAAGCGTCTGGACAATGTCCAGATTGACTTTATCGACGGCGTCAACCTAATTGCCCTCATCGAAGTTCTCCAAGGTCGCCGCATAGGCAAGGCCTTCCAGAACGCCGTCAACCAGCATCAGATGCTGGAGAATGTCCAGTTGGCGCTGAATGCCATGATTGACGACAATATCAAGCTAGTCAATATCGGTAAGGAATATTCTGTTCAAACTCAACATATTTTAGCTTTATTTTATTTTTGTAATTTTATTTTTGAGATATTTTGAGGGTTGTTTGTGTGAGGGGCAGTCCTAGGTTTCATAACGATGGGAACTGCAGGTCGAGCGAGACGACACTGTTTACGGATGAAAGTATTACGTCGGTTAAAAAAAACACAGGCCGTCAATAAGAGAGGCTGTTGTATTCCTAACGAGAGTCTGTTGCAGCTGATGTATTGCAACGTGTTGAAACTGTTGGTAAGATAATATTTTGACGCGAGGACTTTGTCCGATCTTTCGGCCTTGGCCCTGTCCAGCGGTACCACGTCCCCCCACACGTCCGCCAAACGGACTGAAACTAGTGCTCGATCTTTGGATCGCTATGATACCCAAGGCCAAAAATTCGATTAGAGCCAGTCCAATGAACAGCAACATACCAAAACCCAATGTCTTTTATAATGGGAACTCTGTGTCATAATAATCGCCAGGAAGACTTCTGGCCTTTTTCAAAGCTGATTCTACGAAGATGATTTTAACGTGCAGACTCCAGCGTAGTTCCTTTGAGAACGAAGATTCGTAAAACAGTTTTTTGTGGGTGTGAAATGGGTTCTCTGAAGGTCGAAGGTGGAAGTGCAAGTATGGTGGTCGGAATAGGGCGCAGCAAAAAGTTCGTGAGGAGAAGAGCTGTTTTTACGGATGACTACGCGCTGTAATTGCCCATCGATGTCTTTTTAAATGCGCCGTTTAGTGGTGTGTTTCGGTTTTGGTCAGACTGTGAGGCATGTTACAGTACTGTCAGACAGTTCAGTGCAGAAGGTGGTAGATAATCAAGTGACGTCGAGAAGTGTTTCCGTCTGGCATCAGCAAGTTTAGGTTAATGTCCTTAAATGGTGATTGCTCGCATAACTTACCGTCGCCGACACATACCCGAACCATATTCCGCTTCCGAACGTGCTTGTACTCAAAGGCAAAATATTCAGAAGTGATTTTACGAGGACTGATATTTTATCACACCGAAGTCGATTTTATTGTGGTGTGTGTTTTCGGAAGTGGGTTTTTGAATGAAGTGGTAAAGTGCGAGATTAGTGCGGTTTATGAGCTGTAACATTGGTGAGATATGGGGTTTAAGTTTAACAGATTGAGACATTGTCGGGTCCGCTGTGGCGAAAGTAAGGCAAGTGCGGAAAGCGCAACTGATGTTGTACCTGTAGCAGTTCATTCGAACGACCTGCAAACACTTTTGCATCAAGGTGTGTGTATTCGGCACGTGCGTCCTGCTGATAGATTACGCTATTGCTACACTGAAACAGTGTCGCTTTTGCTCAGTCGACTCGAAGACTTGTTGCACTATCGGCAACCCGAACAAAAACTTCACATTTTCAGATTTTACTTGTAGCTAATATGAAGTCTTAAGAGTCCGAAGACAAGCATCCGTGTCTCCGCAAAAACAGAAGTGGCATGGAAATACCAGGAAAAAAACCACGAAAAGTTGTGAGGACGCACAGTTGATTATTCTGGCGATCCAAAATGCAAATGGAGAAATAAACATATCCCAAAAAGCGATCAGGATGCTATGCTGTAGCGGTTTCGAAGCTCGGATCGAAGTGCTGTTTGGACCTACGGTTGAAAAGAAAATTAATTTATGCGGCGAACTAGTTTTCCTTTCGCAGCTCATCACTTTCTTCTTTTCACACGTATTCTTACAGTTGATTAGTTCCACTTCATTTTCCTCATCTTCTCTTTCACTTCAGGTCGAACCTCGCTAAAGGCGGAATAGTGATTCCATTGAGATGTTTATTTGGGGTTTTCGCCTATTGTTAGCGAGCTGTCAGATGGTGACAACGACCACTGATGCCTTGTCCAACAAAAGCGAGGTTAATTGCCGGAACACCTACTGCGGTCACACATTTTCGTACGTGTTAATCTCCAACCGAATAACTCGACCAGAAAAGAAAACGATGCTGATGTTAAGAGTAAGATTACGTAGGAAGTGGATGAATATAGTATTATATTCGATTCCACTTGAGAGCACATTGCTGCATAAATTTAGTCTAATCGAGAAAAAGTGATTAGCTGGCGGCTCATTGCGGTACACATCAGCGCAGTAAAGACTTGTGATGATTGATGGATGGCACAAACTCTACTGTATATTGCGTAATGGTGTTTACCATCGGGGCGGGTTTTGTTAATTTCTCAAGTCATAACTGCAGGTAATCGCATGTCAGACTGTTTGCTCTCAGAAGTCGTAATTGCCTGCCTAAAATATCCCATCGCTGCAAAGGAAACTTTGGCCACATTCTCGAAATTGGCCATTATAGGATGCAAGAATAGAATTGACAGAAAGTGAAAAGGAAGAAAAGGTTTTGATGTGATTGTGTTTGGCCGTTTCAGGAAATCAAGATATCGTCGAAGGCAACCTGAAGCTGATCCTGGGGTTAATATGGACGCTCATTTTAAAATACCAGATTGGTCATTCGCACCTTCCGCCCAAGAAACTGATGTTGGCCTGGCTGCAAGCTGCACTGCGCGACATGAAGATCAAAAACTTCACACGCGATTGGAACGATGGTGTCGCCCTCTGGTAAGAACCTCTACTGCTTCGCCAGGAACTTTTCCTTTGTGTATGGAAAACTACTTCTTGGAAAGACTGAACCTCCGTCTTTAGTACGATTTAACCTGGTACATAGCTTTGATTCTTAACCACCATCTCTAGTGAGCATAGTATCGATAGTACTAAACTGACCGCGGATGGAAATCAAAGATGGGATTGGCTTTTTCTACGTTCTGTCCAAAATTATACAGCATTCCTTGCCGTCAACTTTCTGCGCACGGTCTTCTGCAGTATGGAAATTGATTCTGGCTTGACAATAACAGTTTGATCATCATTGCAGTGGAATCCTGGAGTACTGCAAACCTGGTCTCTTTCCCAACTGGCGCAACATGGACCGTTCCCGCAAAGTGGAGAACTGCCGGCTAGCCATGGAGACTGCCGAACGCGAGTTCGGTATCCCCATGCTGATCTCACCCGAAGATTTGGCCAGTCCCGATCTGGACGAACTCTCGGGCATGACTTATCTGTCCTACTTCATGAACAGCCCCACCAGTCCTGGCTATAAAGCCACCCTGCGCTGGGTCAAAAGCCAGATACCCGAACAGAACGTCGAAAACTTCACCGTATGTGTTTAATTCTCTTATTCGTATCCGAAATCGGCTATCTTATTTGTATCTTTCACTCGCTGATTGTTGTGGCTCTTTGTACAGACTGACTGGAACGACGGAAGGGTGGTTGGTGCACTGGTCAAGTCCCTAGGTGGCGTTGTGCCGGGTTACACGACCCAGACCTACGATAGGTTTGCTTGGGAGGACAACCTGAACAGAGGTTTCAGAGGGGGAAGAGATCTCGGTGTGGAACCGATCCTGACTCCCAAGCAGATGGCGGAAGCTGTGGAGGAACATCTGGGGACTATGGCTTATGCTGCATGGTTCCAAAGCGCCAACCCCTTACCGATAAGGAGTGGAGGTGAAAAGATCCGCGTGTCGGGCGAAGGACTGCATACAGCCTACGTTGGCAAACCTGTAAGTAAAAGCAATGACAGGGAATAGCGTCAAACTAAGAAAGAACAGATGCATAAGCCAGTCGCACAAAAAAGGCCTAAACCGCCATTTTCAGTGTTCCAGCTCTCTTACCAAGTAGCGCAGAGTGATGCCCGCAGCAAGAAAGGGTTTGAGTGGCGCATCGAAAGAAAAATTCGGGCAGCAGATGTTCAGAACTAAAAAATTAACAAACGATATTCCGATCGCTTTACGTTTTTTCTGGCTTTTAGGCTCACTTTCAAATTCAGTTTATCGACGACGTCGATCCCTCCACTATCCGTGCGGAGCTACGAGGACCCAGTGGTGTGATACCTGTCAAAATGAAGTTGGGCGAGAACGGCGGTAGCGCCACCTATGTGGCCACCGAGACCGGTCCGCACGAGCTCTTCATCTACTGCGAAGGCGAGCTGCTCAAAGAATGCCCCAGGAAGGTCCGTGTTCATCCCGACATCTCCAAAGTCCAGTTCAAGGGCTTCCCGGAGAAGCCTGTCGCCCTTGGGCAGAACGTCCCCATGGTGGTACGTATACCGTAATCCTCCTCCATGAAAACCGATAAAATTTCTACGCAATCAAATACGACAAGATCGTTTTCCTAAGTGGCGCGAGTGCTCAGCTAATAACACTGCGAACGTGCGCCACTTGGGAAACAGTCTTGACAACGTTGTTTGCTCAGCTCTCGTTCTTCACTCTTTACCTGTCTTATCAATGAAGCAAGAGTAACCACCTCGGAATATTTTCCTCTCAACTGGGCTATTGTTTCGTCACGGAGTCATATCTCTGTTTGAATGGAAAGTAAGCCGAGGAGCTCAACTTGACTCACATAGCTTATCGGATATTTTTATGAAACTTATCGGCCATTTTAATCTTCCACCATGTTGCGCTTCAGGTTTCTCATACGTGTTGTGTTTTGTGGTTTGGCAGGTGGAAGCTAAAGGGGCGGGCAAAGGTGAGCTAGTGGTGGAAGCCCGCGCGCCATCCGGTCGCATGATGAAATGCCCAGTCAGCGAGCACAACGGCAGCTACTCGGCCAAGTTCCAGCCTGACGAGATCGGTAAGGCTTGTAAACTGTCGACTCTGACTAGCTCGCAATAAAGTGTACGAAGCGCATCCTTCCTCCTGCTTTTCACTTGCTGGTCAGACATCTTTAGGCGTCGAGCTCACGAGACAGTGAATGATGGAGTGAGGGTACACCGACTACTTACGGTACAATCGAGCAAACTCACCATGCGAAGACGGCGAAGTCAGTAGCTTGACTAATGTTGTTATGCACTCGAGTGGAACGCGCGGCGCTTTATTCCCCTTGTTGAACTGTCCATTGTGCGGTCGGTTTAATCGCCGTAAATTATAGACGCCGAGTACCCTCCTACGCGATTGTTCCCATCTAAACGTGATTTCCCCCAATTAACCTACTCGAAAGTTCATCTTAGTGCCCACCTTTATTATTTCTGAAACAAATCTTCGAACTCGGAATACCAGACTTTCGGATGGTCCAACTGTTGGACAAAGGATCTAACTTACCACTGTACGCGCATGCCAACACCGACAGTTCGAAGAGAAAAATCCTCTATCGCTTTGACTGTTTTCGATACTTTGATGAGCTGATTCTGTAGTTTGCTGCCACCTAATTTCCAGTCAAGTTAGTCCCGACTACGGGTTCTGCAATATTCGGTTATTTTTCTACATATTTTCGCATGCCCATAGTTGCTGCTATTTCTTCTACAGTGCTTACCGTTTTCCATTCTGCTGATATGGGCTTTGTTCAGTGTGCTGGTTGATTTCAGGCGTTTGCGGCTCTGATTGAACATTTGGGCTTTTGTAGGTGAGTGGCAGGTGGGGATAACGTACGACGGGACGCACATCAAGGGTAGCCCCTTCAGCTGTCTGGTCTTTGATCCCAACGCCGTCAAAGTGTCGGGCCCCGATGTGGGCGTCGTGGGTCAAGACATGGACTTTGCCGTGGATACCTCCCGTGCCGGCCCCGGAGAGGCCACCGTCGAGATCTTCTACCAAGGCCGCCCCGTCCCGGCCAAGATCGACACGCTGGGCAATGGCATGTACAAAGTCACCTTCACACCCCGCGGACCCGGCATCTACACCATCCATGTCTACTTTAACGGCCTGGAGGTCCGAGGTATGTTGGCATGGCTAGCGCACAGCTGGACAAAGTATGCGGAAGCTGGGTGATATGAGCCAGGTTGAGGAATTTTTGGTCAGAGTCAAAGGTGATTGTAGTGCTTACATCACGCCAATATTGAATTAGAGGGAAATTCACTGTGTGAACTAGCTGACAAGCTGTTTTGTCAACACCATCTTTGTCCATCAGCGCATTCTCGGCTGTTTTCATGCTTTCGCAAAAATGTTTTTGGGGCAGAAAGTTTTTTTAATAACCGTTCGAGGATTTCTTTAGCAGGCATGTCCGGATTACATCGCTTCAAGGTTGCTTGTTTTTTGACTGAGTTCCCGAACTATCTGTTCCTTCTTCAGAATATCCTCGTCGACGTGAATGTCACATTTTTGTACAATGTTTTCACTGTTATGTTTCCTAATGTTTCCGCATTCTCGTAGGATCTCCCTTCACGATTGAGATCTTCGATACGAGTACAGTCTCAGCCAGCGGCGAAGGCCTCAAACTGGTTCCAGTGAACAAGCCAGCCTACTTCGCCATCAATACCAAAGGTGCCACCAGTAAAGATCTCCAAGTTAGCGTTATCGGTCCCTCAGGCCGCCCATTACCCGTTCGCATCCTCGAAGAACGACCCAATGCCTACAAGGCCGAGTACACGCCGCAAGAAGTCGGCGAACACTCGATCGACATTGCCTTCTTCGATAAGGCCATTCGTGGTAGTCCCTTCAAGTGTTACGCATACGATGCCCGACAAATCCGGGTGGGACCCATACCCAATGGCTTCGTGGGCAAACCGGTTGAGTTTGAAAGTAAGTCGACATCGATAGTTGACGTTTTGGCTTACTGGCCATACCACCATTTTTCGTCACCCGGTCGCAAAATGTGGGTCAAATGCTATGCTTCTACCGTGCTGATTGTCATGCAGTACGATGAAAAGTCATTCTTTTACATGTTCGTTGAAGTGCTGAAACCATGGCTCTAGAGGCTGTTTTTCAACGGGACGTAACCAGGGTCTTTTTTCGCCGGTTTCATCTTGATTGATGATGGTCTTTGCTTGTAGTTGACGGGTCACAAGCCGGTAGTGGTAACCTGGAGATTCTAGTCAACGGGGGTCGAGTGGTCAGCCATGTAAAGTCGCTGGGTAATCAGCGCTTCCTGGCCAGCTTCACACCGATGGATGCCATGACGCACGTCGTCGAGATGCGTTTCAACGGTGACGTTGTACCCGGAAGTCCGTGGAACGTTGAAATCTGGGACCCCAGAAACGTCACAGCCAGAGATATTCCCAAGTACTTTCAGGTCGGAAGGCCGGTGACGTTCGGCATCGACGCCAGCAGTGTCGGCCCCGGCGACGTTCGAGTGGAAATCAAATGTATGACTAGCTCAAGCTCAAGTTCGACCTACACCCAGTCGTATTCCCATTCCTCCCAGCATGGTGTGTCACCCCTTTTAGCCTTAAAAAGAAACAACAAATCCATATATCAAGATTTCAAAATCGTTCCTAATAATCCTATTAACATATGAATCTCGACGGAATTTTTCAGAGGTGAATTCGAGGAATCTTTGTACCTCATTTGGTGAAGCCTGTATTTTGCTGTGGTTTATAGTCGTGAGATATTGTGCTCGGTTCGTTTTCATGTATCAGAATAATATTCTCTCGTGTTTTGCAGCTCCATCGGGAAGGACCGTTCGGTCGCATGTCAGCGAAGTCCGCACTGGTGTTTACAAGTGCGAGTTTACCTCCAGCGAAGTCGGTAAGTTATCGCTCTAAAATCAAAGTCTTGCTCTGAGCACCATCAAGTCTTCTCTCCATCATATTTCTGTCAGGACAAAACATTCAATTTTGTCGTGGGGGATTATGGGTTTGCACTCATAGATCGAAATCGAAATGGATGTGTCAGAGACGCACAAGAGAGAGATTAATATTCGACGACGTCCGTTGCTCACTTGAATCACCTCTTTCTCTGTCAGCATCCATTCACCCCACAACTAATTCATCACAAAATTCTTGGCTCATATTTTCAATTCGAAAATATTAATCTCTTGATGGTTAAAGGTACTCACACCATTGACATCTCCTACGCTGACCACAGCATAACCGGTTCGCCCTTCATCAGCAAAGGCTTTGATGCCAGCAAAATTAAAATCTCCAAGATATCAAATGCCATCGTCGGCTTACCTGTCCAGTTTCAAGGTAAATCACTATAACCCTGCCTGCATAATCGATTATGAAAGTGCTCTGATCATATTTCTTTGTGTAGTCGATGCCTCGCAGGCCGGAGAAGGCCAGCTAGAGATATCCATCAACGATGGCCGCGTACCCAACAAAGTGGACGTGCTGGGTGGGGGCAAGTGCCTGGTCACCTTCACCCCCATGACCGCTACATCCCACTGGATCGATGTCAAGTTCAATGGGGAACAAGTGCCCGAGTGCCCCGTCGAGTGCAAGGTCTTTGACCTGGGACGCATTTCCGCCTCCGGCAAAGGCCTGGAACGCGTGATGGTCGGCAGACCTGAACGCTTCCAGGTGGATACGGCTGGCGCTGGAGAAGCCGTCTTCAAAGTCGACATCACGTGTAAGAAAGGGACTGTAGCCTTCGATGAAGTAAAATGGATAAGTTTTGAGAAGACATGCTGAGGAAACTGATGAAAAAGAAGATAGAATAAAGTTTGACATGAGCGAGTTTGTTGGAGTACCATGCTAATTCACGCCGCGTTCTTCATATCAACTCGCGCACTGCTGTATGTTTGCCGTTTGAGCGCGAGTTCATTGGGGTACCACGCTGATCTGTATGGGGTGCCCGCATGAAATCGCGCACGCTTCTGCAATTGCCATTTCAACATGCGCATTTTGCTAGGAGGTGTGAAATCTCAATTTTTGCAGCTCCGTCTAACCGCCCTGTGAGGAGTAACGTCGCCGAGACTCGTTCGGGTTACGACGTGGAATGGACAGCCCAAGAAGTTGGAATCCACGAAGTGAACCTGGAGTACGCCGAGCAAGTCGTCGGGGACTCGCCATACGCCGTTAGTGCCTTCGATCCTACCAAAGTCAAGGTTTCCGAGATCCCGATGGGCTTCGTGGGCAAGCCAGTCATCTTCACCATCGACGCAAAGGAAGCCGGTGAAGGTAGCGTTGAAATTGTGGTGACGGAGCACGGTGGCCGACAGGTGGCCACACGCGTGGAAGAAGTCGGCCAGTCCAAATACCAGATCAGCTTCGTGCCGCAGTCCGCTGTCCACCATCGCATCGATATCACGTTCAACAAGGAACCGGTACCGGGAACACCGTTCGGTACTGATGTTATGGACGCTTCCAAGGTAGACCCCTATTCTGTCCACTAGAGGTTAACCTTATGCTCATGAAAACACCCGTAAAAAAGTGTCGAAAAGTTCTGCTGCAGAAAATGCTGATTTGGCTGATTCACTAAGCTTGAGAGATGTTTTAGTCCAGAGAAAACAGAAAGTCGGACCGCGAACGAGACGGCGAATTCCCTTATTATTTTCTCTAATCAATTGTAGGTGCAAGTAGTGGGCGAAGGTCTGAGGATTGCTCAAGTCCAGCAGGTGGCGACCTTCCAGATCCTGGCGAAAGGTGCGGGGAATGAGAAAGTTGAGGTGCTTATCGAGGGACCGGATGGACGAAAGGTCCAGCCGAGGATACTGGATAACCGTGACCAAACCTACAGCGTGGAATATGTTGCTCAAATGGCCGGTAAGCACCACTCTTCCCACCCGTCAGGACTTTTTCTCGTTGGTTCAAAGTACATGTAATATTTGTTTTGCGACTCGACAGGTGACCACCGTATCACCATCACGTATGGTGGCATGAAAGTCGGGTCGTCGCCATACATCGCCAAGGCTTTCGATGTGAATGCCATCAAAGTGGGAGAGATACCAGACGGCATCGTCAACAAGCCCGTTACATTCACAGGTAAAAATATTGTAAAGAAGGGCTCTATTCAGCAAGGGGTCAAACGTACCGCGAATGTATAGATATCGTTGCAAGAAGTGAACTGGACAAAGAGTGAAAATATGGGATCTTGGTCAGCAAGCTCGACGAATTGTTTTTCACCCAAGTGGCGCACGCGTCGACCCGATAGCAGCGGTAACGTGCGTCACTTGGGATTATAGCCAGACTCGGCAACTGAACTCCCTTGACAGCTTTTTATTGACACGATAGATCACTAGTATTATATGGTTCCATCTTCCTGCAGTGGATGCAAGTCGTGCCGGTACCGGCGACTTGGAAGTAGCCGTCCAGAACGGTCGAGTGCCCACGACCGCCGAGTCTTTAGGCAACGCCAAGTACGCCATCACCTTCACACCCCGCATCCCCGAAGACCACCTCATCGATATCAAGTTCAACGGTATCACGGTACCCGGCGGTCCTTTCCGTTGCCACGTCATCGACGCCAGTCGTGTCCAGGCCACCGGGGAAGGTCTTGACAAAGTCCCAGTCAATAAGCCCACCTTCTTCACCATCGATCCACGGGGCGCTGGAGCCGCGGAATGTGAGGTGGTCATCACGTCACCTAGTGGTAGGAAAGTGCCGGTCAGGATTACAGGGTCGGCGACCACTACTTTCAGGGCAGAGTACACACCGACGGAAGTGGGAGACCATAACATCGAGGTGATGTATGCTGGACAGGAGATAAGCGGAAGCCCGTTTACCTGCCGCGTGTATGACCCGGATAGGGTGGTCGTCACCCAGACCAAGACTGGCTTCGTCGGCAAACCCGTCAGCTTTCACGGTAATTCGTGCTGCTCTTTTGAATAGATCAACATTGAAATTAGCGCTGAAACTTTATTGCTGACAAATGAGCTTCCTAACGGTAACGGACGCTATAAAATATCGTAGAAAGTCACCAAAATTTGGCTCCTACCTAGCTCTGTGTGCTGCGGTACGAACATAATCCCGACTCCGAATTTAGGGATATTTGTATTGATACTTGAGAAAATAATTGAGCCTGCAAAAATTATGTTTCCTGGAATCTGATACGACTTCCGGGTTGCTTATGGGACCCCCGCAACTATGATCAATCGAGCTTCTGAACTGCATTTGTTTTCTTTCTCAGTGGACGCAAGTCTGGCCGGTGCCGGGCATCTAGAGATTGTCATCAGCGCCAACGGGAGGAACGTGCCGAATTTTGTCCAGTCGGAAGGCAACGCCAAATTCAAAGTCAGCTTTACGCCGCAGGAAGCGGTGCCGCACCAGATCCGCGTCCGATTCAACAACCATGTCGTGCCGGGTAAGTGGCCATCATCTGGCCATTGCAACGTCCGTTGAAGCTGTCACAGTTGTTCACCGACGTTTCTTTTTCACACAGGTACGCCGTACGATTGCGACATCATCGATGGAAGTCGCTGTACGGCCACCGGCGACGGTCTCCGCTCGGTACCCGTCAACAAGCCCGCACTTTTCACCGTGGACCCTAATGGCGCTGGAACAGCTGAACTGGCCATCACTATAACTGGTAAGTCGCAAAAGCGCACCATGAAACACCGTAGATGACATCAAAGTCCAGAGCAAAAATTTAAACAGCTGTCTATTGATAACTTCAGCAACCAAACGTAGAAAATCTCCATTCTGTCCTGAGGACTGAATTTTCGGTTACATGGGTAGCTGAAATAGAAACCATAGTTTTAGCCGGATGGTTCAATGATAGATTACTTCGATTTCTACCTGAAGTCTCCCTCAACGAAGTTTTTGGTACTGCGTTCTTTTGAAGGTTCAAGGCGGTTGAATTTTGAAGAAAGAGCTTCGGTTTGGGTCTTGTTGAGCCTCACATGACGAGAAACGCGATGAGGGGAAGGTTTTGTGGTCCTTGGCAGTGAAATCAGCGAGGGCCTTTGAAGCGTGGAGGTAGAGTATTGAGGCGATTATGAGGGTAATTTGAGACTAAACGCAATCGAAGCGAATTCAATCTTCACAAAACGGCAACAATGAAAATGGTAAAGCGGCTTTACGATAGGGCTAAGTCTCCCCGATCAGAGTGTAAGCTTACTCCGCCCAGGTTTAGTGTCTGACGTTGGACTGTTTTGCATGATGAGAAGGCCGTGTGTGCTGGTGCTACAGTTGTGCGAAAGTTAGAGTACAAAGTCTGGCTCCGGTAATATACAAAGTGCACATAGTAAAGTAGTCGAGTCGGCACTTTTTCCCCATTGTGGCTGTTTGTTGTGGCAGGGTCGTTAAAATATTAGCCCGACTATTCTCTTCTTTGCCTTCGCCATGGCGTCATCGGCATCGATGAAGTTATTCGTCGCTGATGTCTTTCGCAAGTTCACCTCCGCTAAACGTGATCGCTGTTCTTCGACTTATGAAGCCGGAAGTCGCTGTAGTGATTTTGAGGAATACGAGCAGGATTATACGTTACATGATATTGAGGATATTCTGAACGATTCTGATATGGCGACGGCGACTGCGCGAGTTCATTCGAACTCGTTTCGGAGGATGGAGGTCAATGAGAGTCTGGCGCATCCGAGGAGACACCAGAGGAACCCAAAGCTCAAAGGAAGGCATGACTTGAGTTCGGGTTTTGAGGAGATTAGCCTGAGTAGCGAATCGGAGAGGTCGTACGTTGATCGGGGAACTCACTCTTCCTCAAAGTCCAGCGGTGTGGTCTCGCATCGGTCAGTGTCCAGTGGCTTCCAGGAAGAGGATCTGTTTCCTTCACAAGCTGCTACTGGAGCAATTATCTGGTGCGAAGTGGACACACATGGCCAAAATGTGGGACCGGTGTCGGTTCGGGTTCGACGTAAGGCTTCTTTCGCGCATAAAAACGCGTAGCACTTTTCTGTCTTGCGAATTGCAACACTTCTTGTTTTCTGACATGTCCGATCTCTTGGGCAAAAAATGTTTTACTTTGAGTTTTCCCGAAACAGTGGCCTTAGAAGAATAATCGTAGAAAATTATCGAAACAGCCTTAAATAACGGCGTTAGAAAAAACAATTATCGAAAATGATCTAAAATCATCTAAAATTATCGAAAATTATCGACACGTCATTTCCTTAATGGAAAAGTGCGTGATTCGTTTCTCAGATAATTATGTTTGAGTTTGAGTTATGATGAGAAAAATTCCGATGACATTTTTGACTTACTTATTGTGTTGGGGATCTTTGGACTGTTTCGTTGACAGTTACGCTTCGCTCACTGACTTGCGTCCAAGCAGTGAGGAACTCACTCGCGCACAACTTTGTGGTACGCTAGACAGACCGCGATTTGCGCGAGAAAGCTTTTTCCCTTGTGGTACTGATCTCGTTGCCTAATTTTCATTCTCATTCGATCGTTCACAGCCAATTACAATTACGATCAGATTTTTTCTTCGCAGCACAGTTAACAAGCGCTGGTTCGAAATGAACTGAGCCACCTAATTTTCTCCGCTTGATTGAGCCCATCGAGGGAAAGCTACCGCACAATATGTAGCTTTCAATTACTAAAAACAAGCTGCTCTCATGTAGGAGCTTTCGGAAAACTTCACTTCGAGAAATTACACTAGCGCATTTCGATCAACAAAACAAAGCGGGGAAAACAGACAGAATATGCCTTTGTAGTCTCCAGCTTCACTGTTGATTTAGCACATCTCGGCATCAGAAACTCTGTGTCATTTACAATACTTTCCTGTCTTTTTTTCTTCAGTATTTGTCTAGAGAGAATCGTTTTCTTATTAATTTCGGTTTATATCTTTTAGCGCCGTCCGGGAAGACCGTGCCAGTTCACGTGAGCGGTTCAGCAGCCACCAAGTTCCGTGCCGAGTACATCCCCACCGAAGTGGGCCCGCACACCATTACCGTGCAGTATGCGGAAACGCCCATTTCAGGAAGTCCTTTCACCTGCAACGTTTACGATGCCTCACGCATACGCGTCACCGACATTGGGCCCGGCATTGTTGGGCGACCTGTCAAATTTCAAGGTCCGCTTTGTTTTGGGTTTACTTAGCCTTTGGCCATGCTTGACTACCCTCTCATAATTCTCCTCTACGCTAAGTCAACATGAGGGTACTCTTCTGATGATTGGTTGTGCTTTACAGTGGACGCTAGTCAAGCTGGAGAAGGCAAACTTGACATTAGTGTTACTTCCGGTGGCGCTATCGTCCATGCTGAAATTACCCAGATTAGCCGCGGCGGAAAATATGAAGTTTCTTTCATACCAAGGGATGTTAATCCACATTTTGTCGATATCCAGTTTAACGATACCCAAGTCGACGGTAAGGAAAGAAAATTCACGTTTTCAAAAATTCAACGTTCCAACTCAAGTTGTAATAGGTTATCTTAAGTGGCGCACGCTTCCAGCTAGTAACAATGAAAAGGTGCAGCACTTGGGATAACGATACTGTACGCATCTTTTACCGACCTTCCAAATATTACTCAGACTTGTTTTCTTATTATTTTCAATTGACTACCGCGGTAGTGTTGTACCCTACTATTAGTTTTCGACTTTACTACGATAACTTTACGTAGGATTTTCATTCTGCTTTACGATCATATGACTCGTTGATGACTTCCGGAATTTTTAATGATTAATGTGGACATTTCAGGTGCGCCCTTCCGGTGTGAGATTATTGACGGGAGCCGTAGTTTGGCCGAAGGCGATGGACTGAAACGGGCTTGTGTGGGCGAGACCGCTTGGTTCGAGATCGATCCACGTGGTCCGCCGATCGCCGAAGCCGAAGTCAGCATCAGCTCGCCATCGGGAACCCGAGTTTCCACGACGGGCCGGAAGACCTCCCGGGGTACTTTCAGGTTCGAGTATGTCCCGACAGAAGTGGGACCACATAAGATCGCCTGCAAGTACGCCGAGACGGCGCTCAACGGTAGTCCCTTCACATGCCAGGTAAGAGTCTGTCTTTCAGATGGGACAAAGCTACACAAATTTTACAAGGTCGTTCAGCCAATAACACTGGAAATATGCACCACTTGCGAAAGCAATCAGACTGGACAAGATGGTTTTTCCCGAATGGCGCACTCTCTCAGCTTATAACACACAGCATGTACGCCACTTGGAAAGACAATCTTGTCGATTTTGATTGCCGACCTCCTCAAAATACTCGGTTAGTAACTCTGGTTGTTTCAGGTGTATGATCCAAGAGCTGTGAGGGTGGGTGAGCTGCATGATGGATACGTCAACAAAGAATACACGTTCCAAGTGGATACATCGATGGCTGGCCAAGGCGACGTCGAAGTGGAGATTGATGCCGGTGGAAGACAGATCAAGCCGGTCGTCAGGAAAGGGAGAGATGGACTGTGTGATGTCAGTTTCACGCCACGGGAAGCTGGACCACATGGCATTACTGTAAGCATTTCACGTGCACGGCTGATTGTTATGAACAACGTTGACAGTAGTTCAGCGTTGGACAGTACGGTATTGAGTTTCGGTTGCGACGATGGATGAAAAGTTGAGAAAAAGGCCAATACGCGCGTTGCACATGTGAGACCGGGCTGCAATTTTCAAGTGAAACCAAAACCGAAAGTTCAAGCTCACAAGCCAGACTGAACTGACACGATCAGCTTTTTGTGGTCTAGGTGTACATCAGATATTAGCGTGTGTGACAGCCATCTTCCCTAATGGCCACTCTAGTACATGTTCCCCTGTTGTTTTTAGGTTAAATTCTCCAACCGTGTGGTTCCGGGTTCGCCTTTCAAAATGACCGTCCACGACCCCAGCAAGGTAACCGCCAGCGGCGACGGACTCAAACGCGCCTGCGTCGGTGAAGTGGCATGGTTCGAGATTGACCCACACGGACCGGCCACCGCCGAAGCCGACGTCAAGATTACTTCCCCCTCAGGTACTCGTGTCGCCACCAACATCTCCCGTACCAGCCGCGGCATCTTCCGTGTCGAGTTCACACCCTCGGAAGTCGGTCCCCACAAGATTGCCTGCAAGTACGCCGACACGCCACTGACCGGCAGTCCTTTCATCTGCGAGGCTTATGACCCGCGGCAAGTCAATGTGAAGGACATTCACGATGGCTTTGTGGGCAAAGAGTCCGTCTTCCGCATTGATGCCACCATGGCCGGGCTAGGTGATGTTCAAGTCGAGATTGAACATCAAGGTAGAATGGTGAAAGCGACGATGAAGGAAACTGCCAAGGGGATGTATGAAGCGTCGTTCACCCCTAGAGACGCTGGTCCGCATGGAATTACGGTAACACCATTGGTCTGCTTAGAAATCACTACTTCATTTTGGAATGCCGAAGTTTGGAATATTGCGTCGTTTGATCTGGGTACTGTTTCGTTTACTTTGTCCTAACGCGCAGTTGTGGCTGCTCATTCCACGGTAGACTGCGTAGCCAAAACTGGAAACAGTTACATTGCCCCGATTAAGTGGCGCACTTATGTGAAGGACAGTTAGTGATCTCTTTTTCTTCTTTTCTAGGTGAAGTTCCTGAACCATGTGGTGCCAGGTAGTCCTTTTAGGATGCAGGTCCACGATCCCAGCCAGTTCCGCGTGACTGGTGACGGTCTGACTCGAGCCTGCGTCGGCGAAACAGCCTGGTTTGAGATCGATCCTCGTGGAGCCGCTGGTGCGAACGCCGAGGTCGGAGTCAAGATCACTTCACCGTCGGGAGGCAAAGTCAACCCTGTAATCACCAGGACTTCTCGTGGTCTCATCCGCGTCGAGTACGTCCCGTCAGAAGTCGGCCCTCATCGCATTTCCGTCAAGTATGCCGGCACGGCCTTGACGGGCAGTCCCTTCACCTGTGAAGTGTATGATCCACGCAAAGTCCGGGTGGAGGATCTGCATGATGGATACGTCGGCAAAGAAAACACCTTCAAGGTACGCAAAAATGGGACCAGTAAACCATTTGACCAAACCTATTGCAGCAAAAGCCACAAATGCGAACTGATAACTGTATGTAGGTTGATGCCTCGCAAGCTGGTCTGGGGGAGATCACTGTCGACATCTCCAGCGGTCGTCGTGACGTTCCCTGCAATCTGCGCAAGACGTCCACACCCGGTGTCATCGAAGTGTCCTTTACGCCGCGGGACGCCGGTCCACACGAAATCAACGTCAAGTTCGTCAACAAAGTCGTCCCCAACAGTCCCTTCCACATCAACGTCCACGATGCCAGTCTGATCCGCGTGACGGGTGACGGTCTCAAACGAGCTAAGGTGGGCGAGAAGGCTTGGCTTAACGTCGAGATGAAGGGTGGTGTCCCGCTGGACGCCAACGATTTGGAGGTTGAAGTGAGCGCGCCCAATGGAGCGAAGTTACCGGTGAAGCTGAGCCAGCAAGGCAAGAGTGGCGCGGTGAGGGGCGAGTTCGTGCCGAAAGTGGTGGGTCCTCACCGTGTGGAAGTTACATTTGTGGGTAGTCCGATCAGCGGAAGCCCGTGGACTTGTGAAGTGTATGATCCTAGCATGATCAAGATCAAAGACTTCCCGGAGAATGTTTACGTTGGGGAAACCAACGCATTCGAAGGTACGTAGAAAATCGTAGAAAAAGGCCAAGTCGATTAAGAAGACGCCGTTCGCAGAGACATGCGAACTCAACTTCAAGACGCTTTGCATGTTCGGAAATGCTTCTGAATTACCTTTTACACATCATTTTTGATTTTGGTGATTTGCCCTCTGTGTTTTTCTTACATGGGAAGGCGGGTAAGCGAAACGTCCACGATCTTTATCATTAGTGGCGCATGCTTCTAGCCAGTAACAACTGAAAGTGACAATTTACGTTTCGTTTGCTGGCCTCGTATTTCTTTCTCACTTTGTCTAATTTTTGCTTTTTGTTTTGTAGTGGTTAGCAAGGATGCCGGTAACGCCGAACTGACAGTCAAGCTTTTCGGCCCATCAGGCCAACCTCTGCCAGTGGAGCTTCTCGACAGCTACGACGGCCACAAGATTCGCTTCACTCCAACGGAAGCCGGTAAACATAAGCTGCATGTCTATTTTGGCGGTGACGAGATCCCTGGCAGCCCCTTCACGTTTATGGTGGAAGAGCCAGGCATCCCGACGGCGTCAGGCGACGGCCTGATCTGGGCCATGGCTGACGAACCAGCCAGCTTCCGGGTCGACGCCACCGGGCTTCGTGGCAAATTGGACGTCACTGTCCACGGACCTTCACGGGCCGCCAAGACCACCATCTCACAAGAGAAGAGCCAAGGCGTGTATAAAGTGACGTACTTACCACCGGAAGTGGGCGTCTACGATATCAAGATTGTGTGGAACGGAAAGGAAATACCAGGTGAGAAAAACTGTAGGAAACCGGCAAGACCAGCTCGTCGATCAATCAGCCGATACATACGCACGGTATGACACTGTTCAAAACTTGGGCGATCTGACGGAATTGTGTGAATTTTTTTCAGGAAGTCCTTTCCATCCGAAAGTGTTCGATCCAACCAAAGTCCGCGTGGTCGGTGGTTGGCCGGCTCATTTAGACGAGAAAGACCGTATCCGAATGCGAGTGGGTGAAGAGAAGAAATTAGTCTTCGATGTCAGTGAAGCTGGACCTGGCAAGCTTTCCGCAGAGATTCGAGGTCCCAGCGGCCTCATCCCGGTCAGGTTAGAAAGTGCCGGTAAGGACCGCGTCAAAGTCACCTTCACGGCTGTAGCGGAAGGACACCACGACTGTCACTTCTGGTGGTCCGAACAGCCCATCCCCCATTCGCCCTTACCTGGCTGGGCCGAACCCGCCGCCATCCCCATCGACGCTTCCAGAGTCAGGTTGAGAGGCAAAGGTCTGACGGAAGCGAAAGTCAAGGAAGAAGCCGAGTTCATCATCGATGGCTCTGACGGTAATTCAACCCCTAGGATAAATCTGCGGCTCGGCAAACAAACCTAACAAGATTATTTTCCCAAATGACGCACATTTCCGATGTTGTTAGCAGAAACTGGGAAAAAAACATCGTATCGAGTTTGACAGTTTCCTCAAGTGGCGCATGTGGCAAGTATTATGAACTGACGAAATGCGCCATTCGGAAAAATCATCTTGTCCAGTCTGGTTGTTTCCCAAGTGACGCACATTTCCAGTGCTGTTGGCTGTAAGCGCGCGCCACGTGGGACAGCGATCTTGTCGAGTTCGTGTGCCTAGGTCTTAGTCCATCTCGATGATCGGAATATACACCTGTGGTTGATCTTTCCAGCTGGGCCGGGTGAGCCGGAAGTACTGATAAGTGGTATCAAGGCGGATATCCCGGTGACACTGGAACACTTAGGCAACAACGTCTACAAAGCAACGTACGTCGCGCAACACAGCGGAGCGTACCTCCTCACCGTAAAATGGTCCGGTGATGTGGTGAAAGGCTGTCCGTACAAGCTCAACGTGGCTGCCGCCACGGATTCAACCAAGGTGGTGGTTAATACGGAGAACCTAAGGTCCGCTGAAATCGACAAACCTGTCAAGGCGTTCATCGACACACGACGCGCCGGACCTGGTAAGAACACTGCGAAGCCTTGACAGTATCTTTTGGGACGGAGTGTTAGATCGGGTTAACTTTTCCAGGTGAACTGTCCGTGCACTGTCAAGGTCCGACGAAACAGGCTTTTTGCGAACTTTACGACCACCATGATGGTACTTACACGCTACACATCCGGCCAGCAGAAGCCGGTCGGCACTTGCTAACTATCAAGTACAACGGCCAACACGTACCAGGTATGTTCCACTTCCACACAATCCGGGTAGATAATATAGAGGGCGGCTAGGACGGTTCATTGCTTTTGCAGGAAGTCCATTCGCCATGAAGATCGCGGGAACGCCTGACGCCAGTAAGGTCCGCGTGTATGGTCCCGGTGTCAATCACGGCGTGTTAGCCACATACCAAAGTCGTTTCATGTGCGAGACGAAAGGCGCGGGAGCTGGTCAGTTGACCGTACGTGTCCGTGGACCAAAAGGTAGGTATGGAGATAATCTGGGGCGTCAGCTGACGACTCAAACATGTTTTTTCCAAGTGGCGCCGCTTATCAGCTAAGAACAATGGTAACGTGCGCCACTTGCCGCGGTCTTTCAAGTGACGCACACTTTTGGCCAATAACAATGGAACCGTGCGCCACATGAGACAACGATGGTATTGAATTTAGTTACATTCATTTAATCGATGTCTTGGCTATAGGTGCCTTCCGTGTGGAGATGCAGCGAGAGAGTCAAAAGGATCGCACCATCTTGTGCAAGTACGATCCAACAGAGCCCGGTGATTACCGCATCGAGGTAAAATGGTCCGGTGAGCATGTGCCCGGTTCGCCCTTCAACATATGGATCTTCGATACAGAAGAAGAGCTCAATCGCTACCTGCGCACTGGTGAAGTACCCCGAGCGGCGAGTCCACTGGGTTTCGCGCCCCTATCCGAGTATACGTACGGTAACGGTGCCTTCTCGACACCGCCACCCCTGCCTGCGACGTCTTACTCGCAGTGGAGAAGAGGATCTGCGGACATATAACATTTGGGTTTGGTGTCCTGCTTTAGAGAGTTATTCAGCTTATTGCCCTGAATCAAAAGTCTTCCTACCAATCGACTTACTTATCTATCACCTCTGTTGGTTTTTGCCTAGATTTGAAAAGTTTATTATCTCTAGATATCAGTCTAGAAAATGTCTACGAGTACTGTACAAAATTAAAGACGCTACGTTTTGCTTCGGTGTGAGACACAAAGCGTAGTGAATCGCGAAACTTCCCGGAATTCAGGGCTCGCATTGCCAGAAGGGTAATGAAAACCTCAACCAGGATTTTCTTGGCTTGGGCGCTCTGACAGTACTGGTAAGTTTTGTCAGGTGATCATTGTTTTCTGTCATTTATGCAAGAGAATTATGCCAGGATTAAGGTGGTCGCTTGGCACGGGGCTCCGGATGCGGTTCGATTATGCACTTCCACTACTGTATAAAAAGGCAATGTCAGGACCTTTCGTCCTCACTGCATTTTCGAACTTTTTCTGATTTAGTTTCTTCCTTTGGGTGCCCTTTAGAGCCAAAGTAGCATGGCTCGCTACCTGAGGATCGCTTTGTTTGCGGCATGCGTGGCTTTGATGTTGACAACCAGTATGGGTGCACCTCAACCTAATGGTCGTTTCCGACCAATTTCCATTTCTAGTCTACGAACCACCACCTCAACCACTCCGCGCACCACCTCAACCACTCGACGACGTGAGTAGCTGTTCCGCAGATAGAATAATTTTGGTGGCGCTTCACAGCGACTGATGAATCTGTTCGTGGGCCGCCGGACGGCACCAGTGACCTGCGGAGCATTTTTCAACGTATATTTTTAGAAGAAAAAAGACGCATACTGTTCCTACTTAACCGATCAATGTCTTCGTAGATTCAGGACATCCATACCCAGATCCATATCCATTCCCAGCTCCAGCATATTTATATCTGCAAAGAGGAGACGCGCAGCGTATGCAGGTGGGCGGGCCGAAAGATATCGGACATTCTCCACTGACCACGAAGCGTACGACCACGAGTACGACCAGGCGAGGCCCAGGAGGTAAATATACTGTATTCCCTCGAAAGTTCTGCCCAGTCACATGACAGGCCCATAAAATAATCCCGGGGACCTTCTGACTGGACCACAATCACCCGAGGCCTAATTTTTGGGCCTGTCATGTGACTGCGCAGAACTTTCGAGGGAATATAGTATATGACTGAATGTCGTGCTACTCTGGAGTTTGGGTTCTGAAGCTGAGTTTTTCATGTTAGGAAATGGGGCTGTCCAGCCTTTCAACGGCGCTAATGTCAAGGATATTCCTATGTCATCAACGGAAATTCTTTCTAGTTATCGAGCGATGCGCATAGCTATTCGTACTCGCGTACGCCCGATGCGTCACCCTCAGCCTTCGCTCAATTAAGTTAGTACCGTCATGCTTCTTGAACTTCGCGAAATAACGTCACAAAGCGCGTAGAGTTTACGGGTATGATAATGCATACAGCACACACTTGTCATGACGTAATTCGCGAAGTTCAAGAAGCATTACAGTAAATAAGCAATACGGTATTCTTCCAGAGGATGAAAAACCTTTCAATAATTCTTCTGTGAGACGTACAACAAAAACGCTGAGAACCGACTGCTTTATGTGAACCCCAAATAGGGTATTGTAAGGTTTGGTGCCAGAACCATGTGCATGCAAGAGATTTCCGTGCTGACCCATCTGAGTTTTCGCTCTCGTCACCTACTGTACAGCCATTCGTCATATGGCTGATGACGTATAAAATACAGCTCTAAAGCTTGCAGAACGACTTGTTCAGTTGTTCTACGTATACTGTCAGTTCCGCATTCGGAACTGCGTTATCCTCCTTTACTAACTGCTTGAGATGTCACTTCCCAGGATCACCATCCTACTCATCCGAGCTTTCCTGCTGCTGACCATCGCGACTTCTGGACTAGTCGATGCTGACTGCGACCAGGACTGTCGTTCTCTAGCCAGACGAGAGGACAATCATATCGACCTCTGAAGACTTCGACTTCCGTTCTGTGAGAGCGGGAGCATTGGCGGTGTCGAGGTCGTCGCGACAGATGCAGGTCCCCTGGTACACGACCTGCTATCGAGCAGGAGAAAGTATCGGCATTGAATGGATAGCTGGATGCTATATTTCACACGGTCCCAGCATTCGTTGTTGTAGTTGTTACAGTGTCTTGAACCATTTTTATATCAGTTTTTTTCAGTCTAACCATAGGTGGCAGCTTTTTGCCTTGGTTCACAGTTTTCCTTGTGATTGAGGTAACGTCCACTGTACAGTGTATTTTAACAGGTTTATCGGATTGTGACGTACCCGAGATCGAATCCAACGACCCACACAAAAAATACAATCACATCAAGAACCCTCAAAGTCACGATTCGGATAATCAGTCGAGGAGAACGATCGAAAGCGGACTTCTTCACAGAGGCCAGCAAAACGCCAACCCTATCAAGTACTCCGGCTAGGAAACAAACACTAATCACGTGCATAAACAACAGGATTCGTCGCTTGTCAATGATCAGGAGGTGGTGTGCCGTCTTTGTCGAGAATCCAAAGTGTTTGATCGAGCCCGATGCATCCCCGAAATATTCTCGTCGATGTCCATCTCGTGTAACGCAATGGCCATGTTCCCCAAAGGACACGTAACGTCTTCCGTGCTGACAGCTTTGCTGTCCGGAAGCTCATATAAACTTAGATCGGTAATACTGAAAAATTCATCGAGTGACTCTGTGGAATCCTTGTCGTGGTCCTGCAGTTGGCTAAAGTTCGGTAGCAGGTCATCAAAGCTGTCCGTCGTTGGCGCTTCGCGGTACGCGTCGATCTCCATATCTTCAAACCTTTCTGGCTCATTCGAGCCTTGGTTTGGCTGAGTTCCCGGATACATATGCGTAGTGGTTTCTTCGTTATGGAACAGACGCAAAGATGATGAAAGGGAGGCTCGAGGTGCGAGAAGTTCTTGAGGTAAATGTTGATAGTTGACCACTAATCTTTGACTCAAACTCATAGCGCCATTCCGAGCAGGCCAGTTCGTGGATCTTGTCCACCATCCAGGAGGGTTGCCGTTAACAATATTAATATCGATATCCGCCATACCGCATTTCTCGATTGTGTCACTCTGTATGTCGTCGTCATTGTCCATCACCCGAATTGCCTCCGTTTTCATCCACGGTTACAATCAGGCGGATGACTTAGGCTGAGCTAACTTCAGCTTGTACAAAAATTATTCAAGGAGTACAACGATATTGAATAGGTTATACCGAATAGCGTATCGAAGAAAATACTCCAGCAGCAAGTCAGAATTTTTCGTCAAAGTTTAGGCTGTGTTTCTCATGGTTGGTAGTTAGCAGGACATCGTCCAGCGCCCATCATCTTGTTCCACATTGCCTGTTACCATTGGCTACCCGTTCGCATTTCGGAGCTTTCTGTATCTTTACGTTGACTTCGATTTGTCGAATTCCTGTACTTTTGTGGTACGGCGTACGGTATTTTCGAAGAAGCGAACGGGAAGGTCCACGTCCTTTATCTGCATGGGATCTCGGATTTACGGCTGAGCCCCCTGGCGCCACCTGCTGGTAGTGACGAGTGGACCTCCACCGGACGTGGTGGTAGTGGTTCTTCGTACCGGCATTATGGCAATTCCACAGTGGAACTCAGAAGGTAAACACTGCCCCCAGACTGTAAGTCTTCTCAAGTCCCCCATGACTTATCTTCGGTTCCAACACCCTTTCTTCTTGCCCTTTTGATATTTGAGATCGTCAGTCGAACCTTCGGGTTCTCACGCTTAGGACCATGTTCGTGGTTTGAATTTGTTTTCAGGTTGCTCGCCAGCAGGAGAAGATCCCGTGTCCTCCTGGAGGTTACATCACAACTGGCGCTGGATCGTCACCTTGAGACCTTCCATCTCCAGGCTTTTATGGTAGCAATTCCCGTTGACCCGTCCGAAACTAATAGTTGGTGAGTGAGAAGTATGTGGTTTGCGATCCGGAGTCAGAGTTTTGAATGATGGTTGTTTAACGGAATTCCAATCAGACCATTTCCACTATACTTCTGAATGGTATGTTACGTCATACTAACTCTCGGAACTGGATATTCACTGCGTGCTGTACTATGTGACGTCATGGGCTTGTTGAACGAGGAAATTAATCGCGTTATCTTGATGTTTGATTGTTTGTCTGGTTCTTCAGTTTACTACATTAGTTGGCTTGTCAAATGTCGGGTCGTCTGAGCCAGACAGGAGTAAAGCTTTTTCCATTGCACTTTGAATTTTGCAGTTCGGTTTAAAATGGCTGACAAGAAAGGAAGAATACCCCGGTCCAGGTTAGAAGAGCCTGACGATAGTTTGGAGGACTTCGAGTTGGATCTCCTGTACGGAGACAACACGGTGGAAGAATCTCGATCTACACGACGTCATTCCTCCCCTGAAGTGCACCCTACATCGTCTTCGCGTTCCTCCGATAACTTTCCTGAGTTTAATGCCCGAACATGGGCTTTGTTCCAGGACGCAGCTGCCAGCACGTCGCGACTTTACCAAAGTGGGCCAACGTATTCCTTGACAGAATGAGCAGGAAGGGAATCGATCAGCTGATCGACCCTCCTCTGTTACATAACTTTTTTCCAGCTTGTTTTGACGATCTCAGATCGATCATAAATTTCATACATTTCATACAATATTTTTTTTTCTTTATAGCTCGGGCTTCAGGACGAGATGCTCTTTGGTACGATTTCGGGAATGCGGCCAGCAGCATTTCGCTCTTATACAAAGGTATAAAGTTACGACTTCAGAAACAGGTCATGTTATTTATATGACTTAACAGAGCTGTTGTTATCTTGTCATGTCATGCGCGACTTCACTGAAACATGGTGATTTTAACGGCTGTGGTTCATACGGTTCTTTCGTTGCAGAAAGCTCGGAACAGCAGCAACGAGCATACGACCTTGGCTATCGCGAAGGAGTGGACAAGGCTTACAGTGAGCTGATGGAATGGTTAGTTCAGGATCCGATGTACCATCCCCGTAAGAACATCCGAGCAGAAGACTTGGTCGCCTTCATCTACTCTCCCAAAAATCGAGCTGTTTTCAACGCCAAACTACGAAACACAAAGCCCACATCAGAACGACAACCTAGTTCGCCGAAAGCCGACTACCAAGTACGGGATTTCCAGACGTTTCGGGATGCCTTGCACGTTTCCAGTGAGTTGTGAAACAAGGAAACATTATAGAATTTGGTTGATTGTTGATTGCGTAGGTCTAGATGCTTCCATGTCGCGAGTCAGCGTCAACCGCTCGCCTTCCCGATCCACCGGTCACAGTGGGTCGCCTCCACGAAGTCGACCTTCTCCTGTCGATCTACACACGTTCGTGACGGAAGAATTTCGCCGACATAAGCGGAGTAACTCGTCGGCCTTCTCCTATGAGATGGACCAGGATGAATCGTACCATGAACGCTCACCCAAACGCTCCCGCTTCTCGCCTTCCCAATAAAGATGTACAGAAAATTAAATTCTCGCTAACTCTTTCTGTTGTGAAATGTAGAAATTTAGTTTTGCTCCTCTTTCGCTCGCCGTGTTTGTCCTGACGGTTCTTATCTGTACAGATAGAATTATTGTCTACATAGATAATTACTCGGACAGCGCCTCATGCTCTATTTTTTATGCGTCGAGATTTTTTCTCGCCGAATGTTTTCATGTTATGATTAGCCTTCTCTGGGATCAGCAATGCTTCCGTAGATTTTATTGGTGCGTGCACTGCATAGTCGCGGAGGTACTTTCTTGTTGGCATGTTCTGTTCGAAGTTCTCGGTACAGTATTAAACTGTAGGTTTCTGCACTGAAACGTGCTTCCTCCAATCCTCATTGGTTCGTCAATCATGTTCATCATATGATTCATATCAGTAAACGTAGTGGCTCTCTCGTAGGCAAATTCTATGACATCGCAGCGTGACTATGAAGTTCCAAGATGACGAGCCTGTCGCGGTCCAAGTGTGCCGGCCGTGTTCATGGAAGATTGGATTGGAAGTCGGTAGAACTTGACCCCAGATGGCGCTGCACTGGTAAGAACGGTTGTCTGGAACAGTGGAACGTTTGATTAATTTCCGGTGTTCGAGTGACGTCACGCTGTTTCATGGATCATAGATCAAGCGGACAGCCGTCAGTGTTTCCACAAATAAATTTCTTGCCGCTCCGTTCGTCGATACTCGGACGTCGTGCTTTTGCGCTGTAACGTAGCACGTAAAGTAATCAACCGGCGAAGCGGCTTCACTTCTCTATTTGACGGTCTCCGACTCTCCGTCGTCAATCGGCAATTTTTATCGAAGTTTTCTGAAGGAACCTCCAGTTCAACAGGGACACAACCCATCTTCCCGGATCACAACAATCGTACTATCCGGTGTTCCATCTTCTGAGTTCGGTTTGCTGTGCTGCATAGGTTGATCCTTCATAATCAGCGGACTGTGCTCGGAACTCACCATCCCTGTTTACCATGAAGGCTTCCGGAGATGTAAGTCGGTCTTACCGATTCATTCCGTTCTAGCTTTGCTTCTTCCAGACTCCAGATATTTTTCCATCGGAGCTCGGGCATCAGATTGCGTGTAGATTCGTCTTACACAGACGAGTATTACTTCCTTACTGATGCAATAGTATCCCACTGTTTGTCGCATCCTTCGCCGTAACTCCAGGCGCGTGGATTGAACTTCAAGGAGTGACATTCGCCAATCAACAATCAAGGTAATCATCCACTAACTTCGTTCTCTCATTGCAGTTGAAGGAATACAAAGTCATCGGCCGGGCACATCCCAAGCCTGACACTCCTAATCCTCCCCTGTACCGTATGAGGATTTTCGCACCTGATCGAGTTGTCGCCAAGTCGCGCTTCTGGTATTTTGCCCGTCAGCTGAAGAAGCTGAAGAAAAGCGTCGGTGAAATCGTCTGCTGTGAAGAGGTACGCGTCATCATTTCCGCTCGTTTCGTCCTTACCTCTGTACTTTCCTACCTGAAAAGTCTGCTAGATATCGTTGGGTTGTAGGTCAAAGATAAGAACCCCACCAAGATCCGGAACATTGGCATCTGGTTGCGTTATGACTCTCGATCGGGTACACACAACATGTACCGAGAATACCGTGATGTGACCATTGCTGGAGCCGTCACACAATGCTGTAAGTCCTCTCTCGTCCTCTCGGTTATAGAGATGGACTATCAGGGAGCAAACTAATCGTCTGGGTATAATGTTCCGATTTTTGAATGATAGATAAAACGATTTGTTCAGTGTTCTTGGTTTTGAAGTACCTGCATACACAAAGTCGTGTCTTTGCTGGTTCAGCGAGTATGTAGGTGTGCGAAATACACTGCGAGCTCCCGTCCGCTGTTTGCTGACTTTTGACCCTGCTTCTTTTGCTTCAAACGTATGTTATGTTCTGTTCAAAATATGAGATGACAGAAATTAGCCTTTTGTAGATCGCGATATGGGAGCACGACACAGAGCTCGCGCTCATTCAATCCAAATCATCCGCGTGCAAGAAATTACCGCTGAGAAATGCCGAAGACCTAACATCAAGCAGTTTCACGTAAGACTTATCTTCTCAGACCGCTTCAAGTGCTAGGGAGTCTTCGCCGCGGTTGAAACAGTTGTCTTGGTTGTTTGCAGGATTCTTCGATCAAATTCCCATTGCCTCACAGAGTCAACCTGAAGCTTCATGCACCCCGATTCACAACCCGTCGGCCTAAGACTCATTTCTCTTCGTAAATCTAACTACGACGCTTTATCCGCTTTCTTTTTCCTCGAGTACTTTCTGTTATCAGTTATCACCAACACATGCTGTGGCTAGAACAACAACTCTGTCGCTCGAAAGATCGGAGCTCGACTGGAATTGTAACAATGGTCAGTCCTTCGAACAGTAGTACATGATCATGATGAAAGAACTATGACAGATTAGTGTTCCATCGTACTCGAATAAAATGATAAAAAGAACAAAACTGATCGTATCTGACAGCAAAACAACTTCAAGAAGAACTCAGTCAGAGGAGCTTTCCCTGGAAGATAACTCGTCAGGAGGAAAGTCTCTCGGCGGCTGTCGATTTGGGTTGTAAAATTCGAGCGAATCGTCCACTTCATCGAAGCCTAAGAAAAACAAATAGACGCATAAAGGCTGATACAGTACAATATACACTTTCGCTGCCCGATGAAATTCTGGGCGGAAGTTTACCTTTCGTGCGTGCTTCGCCTTCTTCGTCTAACTTCTTCATGTATTCGTTCTGCGTTTCGATGATGTCGGCGCTTGTAGCACAAGCCTGATATTTCCTTAGAATCTCCAGATTCAGTTCCTTGAAAGAATGACCCCATTTGAATTTGTTCAAGAGGATATCGCACCAGTTTTCTCTATCTGGAAAAAAATACAAAACGATCAGACTCTGATTTGAATACGAAATTAGACTTTTCTTACCAACTATAAACAACGCTGCGGCGTAAGCTTCCACACAGGATAATTTACAGGGCTTTCCGTAGTTCACCGGGTTTGCAGCAATGAGGAACGGTAATAGACGAGTGTTGGCACCTTTCAGTCTTGCGAAAGGAGTGCTGGCCAACTGTGCCCACGAACAATCAACGACAGCGATGCCTCCCTTCTCAATGATCGCTCTAGAAAAATTCCAAGAATTGCGACCTCGGCAAATGATCAGCTCAGCTCGTTTTTCCAAGTGGCGCACGCGTTTGGTCAAAACAAGAAAAAAGTGCGTCACTTGAGAAGACGATCTGGTGAATTCATTTGCCGACGTCTCAGTTTGTATCTGGCATCAAATCCAAGTGAAATAAGAACAATATTTCATTGAACTTACTTGTCTTCATTCGAAACGCAAGCGCTCGCCGAAGGAGTGAGTACCACACCTCCGAAACGATCCTGAAAGGATTTCCGATCAGACAACATTTTTTGAAAATGCTATTTCAACATTCCGCCGAAAATCTTACGCGGACGGCGAGACGCCGGACGTAGCCCAGTCTTGACAGCTTCCGTCCTGTACACCTTTTAGGATCGCACTGATCGAAGTCCCACATGGCTAGAGGAAACGGAAGGCGACTTGGCTCCCAGTACTCCTCTTTCTCTCCGTCTTCGTCCTCTTCGGTGTTCGAACGATCTCCATCACTTATCGCCTCCGCCTCCTTGGTTTCTTCTAGCTCGGAGTTCAAATCGGTATCGCTGGCTTCGTTCTTCGATATGTTGATGCGTTTATCTGTAACAACAGGACAGTTCGGTCAGAGTCCATAATTATATTCTGAATATGGACTCTGGTTCGGTGATCAGAAATGAATACGAAAGGCAACTACGAGAAGAAACTCACACAGTTGATCAGCTCGCTCGGCACCCGCTTCCAGCTTCTCCTCGGGATCCGGCCGCCTCCTTTCTACATGGCGTGCTCCAGGATGCGGCTTCTTCCCACCACGAGTCCTGTGTTTCGGTGGCATGATTGTACAGCGACAAAGTTCATCCAGACTTTCAGAGGAATGTTCAACCAGAACGCGTACAGTCATCGGCCCATTCGACCATGAACTGGTGTAGCCGTTCCAGAAAGAGTTCTTGACATCATGGTACGCCAGTAACCGTAACGTGCAACACCTTACGTCATGTGATTGATATTAGAGCGTATGATCCGAGCGCGAAACGAGTCACGCACTGGGCCAAGTGGGCTGTTCATCTAGATGATTTTGCCTTTTATTCTCACTTTTGATCCTTATAATCCTGGTCCATCTCCGTCTCATCGGTTCCCGCTCTGTTCCCGGAGTCTCTTGCCGGTTCCTTTCTGTTTTCTGGAGCAAAGCAACCCCCTACTCTTCTGCGTTGGTTGGGTTGTTCGAAGGTAAGTATTAGAGGCGAGAACTTTGTGCTGAACGAATTTCCAGGTGTATTTGGTTTACCAGATACAGGATGGCGACCGCCAGACTGATCGAGTCTATCCGGGAGATTCGTGTCGTCCGTCAGTTTCTTGTCAAGTGGAAGAATCGCCCAGAAGAGGATAACACCTGGATAAACGAAAATGAGCTCATCAACATGCACAACCTCGCCGTCGCGGCCGCGACGGGAGACTCTTCGAAGATGAACGATCAGCGATCCAGCGTCTCCATCCAAAGCCCGACAGGTAATTCCCTCTTCCCTCTTCCGCCGTACCTTGCTTCAATAAAGCTGCTTGAACCTTTCGTGATGCTCTTTCTTCGCTTGAGTACCGATACTGAGGACAATCCTGTTTGAGTTATCAGTTTGGCCGTCTGAAGAATTCTCGGTTATTTCTTTCGGCACGGCCTTGATCTCCATAACATGAGCCAGGGCAGTGCCGTATGTTTTGTTTTAGCATTAAGGGCTTACAAAGATAGATTACACCGCTGGTGGAATTACAACGCTGGTGTAATCGGCTCCACCCACACCCTCGCGATTGGCCTATTCATTCCACCAGACATTGCACTTTCGGTGTAATTACAAGTCGCTCCAGAACGACTCGTAATTACACCAGACGAAACCAAACATCCCGAGTGCTCCCCTCCAAACCTTCAAATGTCACTTCCATGACGAAGTCTTCCCTACTCGTCCTACTGGTGAGTGTATGGTGGTTCCTCCGACCTCAAAGATCTCATAATCCTCCGATCGTACTTACCTGCAGTGCGGGGCTTTCAAAGCAATCCGTTACACCGCTTTCCTAACTGGTCAAAGAACTTTTCTGGGCGTATCCACCAAAGTAGCTGGTGTAATTACACCACCAAGTCAGCTTAGTCTTTGTAAGCCCTTATTGACTTATCCCTTGATTGAACGAGCATTGACTGCTTTTTTGCAGTAAGTGATGCCAACCGGGAATTTTCGATCGACACAGCTTCATCAGAGCAACCCCGAGCGTCCCGTCGCAAGTCTCGTACGCCATTACCAGCCCGACGAACGGTCCCTCTATCCTCTCATCGAAAGCGACGAACCGTCTCCCCTGAGTCACCCACCCAAGGAGGCACTGGAGAACGTGGGGCGCGAGCGAAGTCCGTCTTTGGTCAGCGTGGCGTGAAGAAAACCAAGAAGGGTCTGGAAGTCAAAAGTGTTGGAAGAAAGGCTTGCGGCAAGTCAGTCTCCATTCTACCGAAGCTGAGCAGTTCTGGTGAAAGCAGCGGAAACGGAAACAGTAAGCTTAGTAAAAAAACCGTCGCACTTCATTACAGTATTCACTGGACTGTGGGTGTGTTTTGCAGTCGTGTCGGAACTGAAGCGTATCGGGGCCACTTCGACTCCTGTACCAGGTAGGCACGTAAACTGTTTGTCCGGTGGTCAGGGCAATGGGCATGTAAAGTGGTAACGTTCGTGGTATGCTTCAGAGGGTAGCGATGAGCCTATGGACGACAAGTCGCCTCCTCAAGGCAAAGCCCAAGGCACATCCCAACGTGGGAGCTGTGCAAGCAAAACGTACAAGACTATTATCTTGAGTGGCGCATGTCTTCTTTGCGACTGGCCGGAAGTCTGCGCCACTCAACTTCACTATCTTGTACGGCTCGTTTGCCCAGCTCAGTAGCTAGTCCTACCGTGTGATTACCCAAAGTCCTACCGTGTACCCTTAGACACAGAAAGTGACGAAGAAGGAGGAAGTCAGTCGAGTGTTGCCAATCTTGACGCCACTACGGTAAAGATTGTGCCTTCGCTGCCTGCGTTGCCGTCGTTCGCATCCATTGCCGCCACGAAGCCCATTGCTGAAGCCTTTAGCTCGGGATCCCCAGGTATGCCGTAGCTTCGAACTTGTCGAAGGTCTCGCTTGAAAGATGAGATGTCTCGGTTTGGTTATATCGTAAAAAAATTCTAGGAGGGAAACATCTCGCGCGCCGCTCAATCTTGATGGAAAAGAGTCGATCTCCTTCGAAGGCTGCACAGGTGGATCGATCTCAGTCTCAGAGTCTCAACGACGGTATGAGCAGCTCGATCGTGTCTAACGGTAAGATACCTACCGTCCCACTTGGAATTAAAAAGATCTCTCTGAAAACTGGACTAGTTTGTTCTTGAACGGGAGCTCGGTAGACAGACTCGACCAGGTCGTTGCCCTAAGTGGCGCAGGCTCTTGGCGGTATTGGCTCGAAACGCGCGCCACTTCAGTGGGAAAATCATCTGGCGAGTTCGCTTACCTGGCTACCAAACAAGTCCGCTAGTTTTGGATCCATCCATATGTGTTGTTTTTGTAGAAGTTCCTGAGCCTGCTGTTGGTCCAAGAATCCCTAGAGCTTCGGCCGAGCGTCCGGCCAGGAGGGCGGCAGGACGCCCATCTGCTCAAAAGAAGCGACCCTCCACGTCCAGAGGTGAGTTTCAGATGGACACTGCCAGTGCTTGTAATGGGGACGTCGGAAGATAAACTGAGCATGATCGTCATGGATCGTCTACGTTATCGTTGTTATCGGCTCAATGGGTGCGCCACTTCGGCAAACGATTGTGTACGAATCATTTGCCCACGTCCCAGTAAAAAGGCTTTTAAAATCCTTTTTCGTTTCGGAACAGGTAAGAAGCAAGCGTTGCCGCAGTACGAGGTGGAGAATGTGTTGGGTGCAAAGTGGACTGGAACCGAGACTTGGTACCTGGTTCAGTGGAAAGGGTGAGCATGGCTAATGAGAGTTTTCTTATGAAACATTTTCGCTGAAAAGCAATGACGATGGTCTCACAGATATAACTCGCCGGATGATAACACCTGGGAGGATCAGTATAGCATGAAAGATGCTAGGGATCGAGTTAAAGAATTTGAGAACGTTTACGGGTAAGAAAAATTTGCCGTATAAACCGCTGTGAGTCTGTTTGGTCATGCGACGTTAGTACCTCATGTAGGATTGCTGGCCATAAGGTCCCGCTGATAATGTCTCCGGAAGGTGAGACCGCCGAGAAGCTGCGAACGATCAAAGACTAGCACTGGATGAAGATAGGCTTGGAAGGAAATCGGAAGTGAAAGTTTAATTTTGTTTTTTGTCGTTTCGTTGATTTTCAGTCATGGCGCTGAGGAAGAGAAGTGGGATGGTGTAAAGCGGCAGTGTTGGTGCAACGAAGGACTTCTGATTTTCGCGGTTTCTGTAAGACCTTAACGCAATATGGCTTTTGTTCCTAAAAAGTTCTTTCGACCGATTGGTCTTTGAAGATACCTCAATCGTTATTCTGACCTTATTCTGTCCCTCAGAATTTACCAAAGTCTGCAGACCAAATTTTTGTACCTTGTTTTCTGATGATTATTATGACGGAAATGCCTGATGCACAAAAACCCTAACACGCTTTCCTTCCCGGTTTGTGACTATTAAAAAATTCAGCGTAGTACGAAAACAAGAACGAAATTCGGATATTAGCAAAACTGAACTAATACTGTATGCGAACAAGTAGCAAATCAAGTTATGCTTAGGAGTTCACAAAATGAGCATGGATGAAGTTATGTACAGACGACGGACGAAGGTTCTTCTTTAAGGTTGGATGTCCTTCTTGTACCATCGGGTAGATTCGATGTCACCGACCTTGGAATGCTGTAAGGAAAGAAAAGTTTAAGCTTATGCAGGGTTGATTAGAAATTGAGAGATGGCTTCTTTCTTACCACTTCCATTTCGGTTCCGTTGACACGGTAGGTGTCGAAGATGGTGAGGTTTCGGGATGGAATGAAGTTCTCGCTCTTCAGGATATCACCGTCCTCACTGAAGGTATACTGCAAAATATTCATCCGGTGTTACAAATTGTTTCGATTCGAGGACTTGAAAGTAATTTAAGCTGGAGCTGAGGTGACCGGGATACTGGATTTCGTACCGTGAAGGATGTGCCGTTGAAGGTCGACTTTGACTGCAGGCCCATGGTGAACTCTAGCTCCATCTTGTAGCTGATCTCAGGAACCGTGACCTTGAGGTGGAAATGGTCATCTTCTTTCCAGAACTTGATGAAATTCTTGTGATGGGGGTCACGAGCTCCGGGATGTCCGTGTCCTGCAAAGCAGTATTCGTGAGTTGATGGACTCTGAAGGCGTTGAGGAATTTTTTTCTGCTGTTTTTACCGAGGACGGTGGCGAAGGCTTCGTAGTTGAATCGACGGTCGGTTGACTCCCATTTTCCCAACCACACTTTGCCCTCGAACTGGGCGGTGCGTTCGTTGTGGATCACTCCGCAGAATGCGACACCTAAGAGGACGATTCGGTGAGTGGGTATGAAAATGTAATCGCCATCTTTGATAGGTGACGGAATCGCCCAACTTACCAACAAGGAGGAAAAACAGGATAACGGACGCCATGTTGAGTTTCGAGAAGAGGACTTGCAAAGAAGAGAAACTGAGCTGTGATCGGTTGAAATACGGAAGAAAGAATACTGCGATCGGGCAAAGTTTATGTCGTACCGAAACTTGAACGCGATGGAAGTGACCAACCTCCTCGGAGAATAGGACAAAGAAGCTTTGCCTGCTTGATAAGGCAGGCGTTGGCAAAGGCTATTTTGGTCGGCTTTATGTTCGGAGAAGTTCCTTGCTCAGATAGAGGGGTATAAATGTATTGCCCTGTATCGGTTCACATCTCTCAGATAAAGGATGATCTTGCTTCTCTCTTCCTGCCTTACTATCTTCACCGGAAGACAGAAGACAAAGGTCTTTGTTCCCCTTTGCAATTGCTTACTGTGCTGACAAGTCTTGGTGCCAACCAAGATTGCTAACTATTCCCTGAGGAAGCGAAGTAGAAACGCTGTAGCAGATCTTCTTGAACAATGGGTGGATACCTTGTCGCACCGGGAAGCCGTTTTGATGGCGCCCTGTACGAAGCCTTGCTCAATTGCAAATTTTTGATGGCATGTCGTAAAGCATTTTGCAAGTCATGCAACCAATTTGATTGTTTTTCTTTCTACCACCAAAGAACAAACTTCGTTTATTTTTACTGAAAAACGCCGTCGGGAAAAGACTTGGTGAAAGCTTTGCACAAAACCTGGTTATCGTTATGAAAACACCACGTTTCATCTGCAGTCGGGTGTAAGAAACATATTAGACGGCGTTGTTCACCTTCTTGTACCATTTCTTTCCGGTAGCACCGTTAGAAGTGAAGATCTGCGAATACAAAACCAGTGAGTGAACTCGTCTGTAATGCATTATCAGGAGAAATAAGTTTGAATTCAGTAATATCGGTGTTCCTACATGTTCCAGTTCGTCACCGGTGACTTTGTAGGTGTGGGTCATTTCGGTGTTTTTCGAGGGAATATTCAGCTTAGAGTCGAGCTGATCTCCGTTCTCGGTGTAGACATACTACAAAAAGACCGGTTGAATTGATGATTATTGCTCAGAGCATGAGAACGCTTAAACACCGAAGGGAGAGCAACGATACCTTGACTTCAGTGCCGTCCATCGAGTAGGTTCCTTCCTGGCCGATCTTGAAGTCCCACTCCTTCTTGTGGTCGGTTCCGGGGAAAGTCATCTGGGCATGGTAGTGGCTGTCGCCTTCCTTGTAGATGGTGATGATAGCCTTCTGCTTTCCGCTGTAGAGAGATTGGTACTTGGGCTCGATGTTGGCGGCCTTGACAAAGGCTTCCCAGTTCTCGGGTGTCTTGTCAGTCGACTCCCATTTTCCCAACCAAGGCTTGCCAGTCCATTGGGCCTTAGATTCGTCATGGGGCCTGGCGGCAATAATTACAGCGAGACCTGCAAAAAGAAGAGCTTTCACTTGACGATATCAACTTACAGTACGTGTAGTAAAAACGGGACACCTACGAACGAATTTTCCCAGATCGTTTCCAAGTGGCGCACGCCCTCAGCGAACAATAACGATATCGTGCGCCACTGGAAATAACGGCCTGGGTGAATCATTTGCCGGAAGTCCCAAATGAAACAATACACACCGCACAGGATAGCAGCAACGAGGGCGGACGACATCTTGGTTGCGATGGGAAGCGAGGAAGAACGGGTAAGCTGGAAAGAAAAATGGAGCACTGCAATCGAGCTGGACCGGCTTTCCATAATTTATAGGGGAACGAGGAAGTGGATGGTCATCCATCGGTGCAGGCAATCAAGATCTGTGTGGAAGACGGGCAAAGGTCGGCAGAAAAGCGTGGTGTGTTTTTTCATTCGGGGATGGTTCAGACTTCGGACTCCAGTCGTCTGTATACTTATCGCCTACCGTACATCGGAACATGTGCTCGCCGGATGTTTTTTGGTGACCATGAAAGTCACAGTTTGAGGTTAGTCATGCCGAATCGTTGCCGATATATTCCGATACGGCGATAACGGGACAGAATATTTATATCTTTGTTCCAACTTACAAGGTTCTGCAGTCACCCAAAGAACGCCGCGTAAAATTAATGATTTTGTCGCAACAAATTCCAACCTTGCCCCCTTCCATACACAGGCGATTAGGGTTTAGCCGTTTTGCTCAAATTTGTCTTCACTTTAGTACAGTTGTAAAAATACAACAGGGTGATATTTTGGAAAATAAATACGTTCCTATGGGTAGATGGAGCTCATATTTGCGCAGCATGCGCTCTTCCAGGTGCAGCAGTCACATCGCCCCTGACTTCTGCGCCAGTAAGATTAAGTACAGAATGTTGACATCCTATCAATAATCAAGCTACTGTGCGATAGTCAGTGCTCAGACTCGTGCAGACAGCTGGAGTTGACTTGGGTTTGTGTGGCCGATTCTGCGAAGAAGGGTGGCGACGCAAAGGATGCCGGATCCTTCTCCTTTATCTTGGCGGGAACCGTTGATCCTTGGCATTACTGGGTGAGTTGGCTAAAGTGAACAACGCACTTGGAGCCATCTTGTTTCGAACAGAGTCGACTGAACTGCCATCAGAGTTCGATTTTGTGCAATGCTATTTTTACTTCTAGGACGACGAATGCTGGCAAAACGACTTTGGCTAATAAGCTTTTGGAGCGCTTTCCGGGTTCCCGGATCATTCATCAGGATGACTTTTTCCGCGCGAAAGACGATCCCGCACACGAGCATGTCGAAAACTTAGACCACCACAACTGGGACTGTAAGTCGGTCTTGTTTCCTACCAGAATTGCTTGCTGATCCTTGCATTAATGAAGTCGCATCAGAATTCCAGAATTTACCGTACTATACTGCGCAAGTGAAGCTGAGTTATGATGGCTACGGTTATTTCCACGCTGATATGCGTCTACACGAAATCCTTTCGTGGACAAGTATGAACTACCATGTGCTTCTGTGACTACTATTTTCGATTTCAGGTTTGTCGGCGATAAAGGTGGATGAGCTCATACAAACCTTCTACAAGTATCGAGACGAGTTGGGAAAATCTGGACATGAGGGTCAATACTTGAATGGTCACACAGCACAAGGCGGCGCTCGTGGTCAGCCAATGCTTATCGTCGAAGGTATCCTGGTCCTTAATATTCCTGAAATATCCGACGCCTGTAACCTGAAGTACTTCCTACACCTGACCGAAGAAGAATGTAAAGCCCGGAGACTATTGCGCAACTACGACCCACCGGATGTGCCGGGATATTACGAGCAAGTCGTTTATCCGATGCATGAGTATTATTCCGCTCAACTTCACAGAAGATACAAAGATATCTGTAAGTAAGGAAAACCTCTTTGTCGCGATGGTACGGTTCTGTAAAGCTTATTACAAAAGGTGGTACTCCCTAGATGCTGCTACATTTGGATCATTGTTTATGACAGGTTATATCGAAGGAACGGACGACCCCGAGAAGATTTTCCAGAAGGTTCTCTGTGATATAGCAGGCTACGGCTACTCGCCCAGCACAAAACCTCTCGGAACGACTTCCTAAGAAGAATCAGTATTTTTGCAGACTACACGCTCAAATTTAGGCTTCGATTTGGAGACCCTGAGCGTAGTCCAGAAAACGCTCGTCATTTAAGTTAGCGGCGAATTTGATTTCATTTAAACACAAGATACGCTGTATACGTCCTGGTGCCTCAGCGAATCTTTACCTTACACCGTTTGATTTTCATGGACTCGCCTATAACCCTTCGTCCCTCAAGCATGGTCTTAAACATTCTGCGCCTGTTTCATTTTATCGACATCGGGATGAAACTAGCTGATTCCTTTTTTCAACGACAGCTTGATCAGCTTTGGCCACTCAGTGTCACCTTCGAGGCAGCCGCGCGGCGCATGCATGGTGGTTTGATGGTCTGATTCGCGAAATATTTGTTTTCGGCTTAGCCTGTACCAAACCTTTACGCCATCATGGATCTCACTTGCCTCATCTTGGGGTAGGATCGAAACTTGGGACTTGGGACCAAAGCGTGCCGAATAATGAGAGAGTGAGTGGAGGTTTCGATGAGCGGTTTCAATGTAAGAGTTCGTGCCAAAAGCAGGTCGAACTTGCATAGGGAAACTGAATGAGGAAAGAGCTGTCAAGATTTCTAGCTACAGATGGATAAATGCGACAGCGAAAAAGTGTTTACATCAGAACGAAAAATGGAACAGTTATATGGCATTCGTCAAACATCTACGACGAAGAGCTCTTCTTGTACCATCTCTTGGCGGTGACATCTCCAACCTTGTAGGTCTACATAATACAACAAAATGTCAGATGCACTTCCCCTTTAGTGCTACGTTGTCAAGAGCCCATCGGAGAACCACTTAGGCCAGTACGTACCTTCTCGAGTTCGTCTCCATTGACTTTGTATTCGTCATGGATAACCTTGTTTCGGGATGGAACGTGGACTTCAGCCTTCAGGTTTCCGCCATCCTCGGTGTACTTGTACTTGATCTCCGTGTTGTTGTGTTGGGTTGTTCCTTCCTCGTTGAGCTAGAAACCAAGGAAGACAATAAATAAGTAGGCACCGGTGATCAGCTTGGGCGAAGAGTTTCACAATGTGTGTACTTTGAAGTTAACGTCGTTCTTGTAGTTCTTGTCGGGGACGCTGATTTGGTGGTGGTAGTGGTCACCCTCCTTCCAGATCTTGTGGAAGGTCTTGTGGTTTCCACCGTACTGTTCGAGAGGAAGACCAAGGGCGGAGATGAAGGCGTCAAAGTTCTCTATGCGATCAGTGGATTCCCACTTGCCCATCCAGCTCTTTCCGGTCCATTCTGCCTTGGCATCGTCGTGGCCTTCAGCCGGAGCGCCGTAAGCGGCCACAACGCAACCTGGCAAGAACCATAAAGTTTTGAGAATTCAAATACTTTCGTAATTCGATTGCAAACAAAGAATCCAGAGAGCTCCAGAAAAAACTTACCCAGAAGGGCGATAGCGACAGCTGCGCGAGACATGCTGGTTTGGTTGTATGGCAGGAATGCGCTGAGAAAACACTGAAAACTTGGAATGAGGAAGTCTTTTCGATGGCGATCATTTTATACTGGTCAAGTTTGGGGCTTCGATGCGATAATCAGCTGTATGTATCACGGAAGAGCAAAGGTTAGTGGCGAACTTTCGAGAATTTTTCGGTAATAGAATGACTGGACAAGGCGGTGGCGGTGTTTCACCAAGACTTTTTCCTGAACTTATTTGGGCCACGGCGAACTGCCTTTGTCTTCCCATTGATGTTCGCGGGAGTGAAACCAGACCTTAAGAGCTTGTTCCGGGCGTGATCTGAAAGTGTTGAGCCTCATTTGCTGAATGGTGGAAAACCATGCTAAGGGTTGTTGTCTACCTCGTGTTGTCTGAATTTCTTTCTGGCCAGTGTCCCAAAAAGTCGAACTTGCTTCTCAGAAAAGTACCTTGTACCTACTTTCGAAAACAATAAGACCGCTGAGTTTTTGTGATTGCCTGTCATACTACCTTTTGCTGAAAAACAACAGCCATTTTCTAACTTCATACAGCGTACCCGAGTCCTCACTGGCTTACAGCACGGCGAGGCTCTAACCAGCCCCGTTCAGGCCAGTCAGCGTTGTTGACGATAGTGATTGTATCGGAATGTCTAGGAAACTAGTTCTCACGCGGAACATTTTCCGTTTTTTGCATGTAGGCAGCGCTTCCGTCGTAGATCGCAGTACATGATATTCACTGGGACAAAAAAAAATATGGTTCGTCACCGCGCAAAGTTTCCCACAGAAAACCTCTAGACAGCAGAAACGATGACTGTGAAAAGACAGAAACGCGGCAGGGTTATTCTGTCAAAAAACCCAGAGCTATCCCGAAATGGAAATGAACATCCAACAGTTAGTTAAAATGGCAGACATACATGAAAAGCACTTCCATGAGGAATCATAACTCGAAGGCAGAACTATCACAATTAATGGAGGCGACAGGGCTCAGTTCTGCTGCTTGTTATACCAGCGCTTGTGAACGACACCCTCGCATTCGGAAGTCTGCAAGAAACGAGCACCGCTGTCAACAAATTATCAGACCGGCGTTTCCAGGAAAAGAGCTGCAAAAGAGGAAGTAAGATTTGATACCTTGGTCAGGTTCTGCCCATCCATCTTGTAGGTATTATGGATGACTTTGTTATGGGCGGGATACTTGATGGTACCCACCAGAGCACCGCCTTGTTCCTCATAGTTGACAGTAAACTGTTGACCGTTGTAAGATCCGGGAGTCTCTTGCCCGAGGCGGAAAATAACCTGGAAGAAAAACGAAAGGAAAATGTAGGCCTCCCGGTCCGAAATACCATACATATGACACGCATGGTATCACCACGCTTCCCCATTAAGGCACACATGGATCAATATGAAAGGCGTTACTACATTCACGTCGGGTAAAGCAACGTTACTGTGAAGAAAGTTGCCAGGTCCATCATACTTACATCGTTAATGTAGCCGGCTTCCTTGACCACGATCTTGTGATGGTACTCGTCACCCTTCTTGAAAGTGTGGAGTGTAACGGGTTGGTCCTTCTTCATGTTGGGATGGCTCATGTCGACACCTGTTGAACCGGAAGTGGAAGATGCCAGCCGAACAGTGACAATCAATCAAGCATGAGACTCAGGCTTACCCATGGCAGCGAGATAAGCCTCCAAATTATGATCCTTCTCTGGGATAGAACACCACTTGCCCAGCCACGGTTTGCCGGTCCACTCTGCGCCTTCTTCTCCCCGAGTGATGTCGGCATCTTGAATCTGCTTGGAGGCCATCGTAGGGTAGTTGTTACTTCCGCAAACCTAAGGAGCAAGGCAACGAAAACGCTGCAGCGATCAGAAGCCAAGAACGAAGCAAGCACTGACGAAAAGCAGAAGAACGGGTCTTCCGCGAGAGCTGTAGTTATAATACCCTGGATCCAGAGGAGTAAAAGCTGCAACGAGATTACTCCAAAGACATTTGAGATAAGAAATGGTATCGGACTATCGGAAGACGGATCCAAGTCGCATGGAAAACCATAAGAAGGAGCATAACATTGAGTCATTGACCAGCGTTGGACCACTCTGGTTGGACCTTGGACTAAGGTTGTAAATTCCAGGCCGAATGCCCTTGGAATGGAAAATAGGAAAGAATTCTCAATATTTCTATATTCCTATTTCCTTCTCCAGAAGGTCCTCACAAAAATCCGGAATTCCAAAGTCCCATTTGCCAGTTTAGTTCTTTTTACATACCCATCTAAAACAGTAAACATGTCATCAACAAATATTGGTTTTGAGACTGAAAGCCAGCTGGAGATTGACCGATCCGAACTTTCGGTCTTGTCGGACCTGAAAGTCCAAGGGAAAATCAAAGACTTACGCACAGTTGAATACGCCGCATACTTTAGTGCGACGGATCGAAAATGCTATTGGTCATTCAACCGATCGACCAATTAGCCTCAGTGGTGCGCATGTGTGAGCCAGCATCGGGTTCAGTTTTTCGACAGGATCTGCTGGATCTTCGCCTGTTTACCTCGTGGAATTCCTAAATTTTCTCCGAGTTTTGCTAGTTTTCCATATAGGAATCCCACCGTTCCAAAATTTGGAAAGCAATGGAATTATGAATTTACAACCTTGTTAATGGCTTCAGGTAATCTCATTGGGCCTGTATCACACATTGCGTACCTCGTACATAAGTTATAGTGGAACTTCAATATGCAGTAAAACGGATCGCGGTTGCAAGCTGCGGGGGTCGGCGCACAGTTGTTGCAGGTCGTTAACAAAACATCCAAAGGCAACCGTCAACGCGTGGAAACATACCTGTACATCCGGGTTTCGACCGTCGATGCGCGGTATCCTTCAGTTGGAAGCATGCATAATTAAGATCGGGGGTTAATTACACAATCGAGGGTTAGAAACTCCGAGGCTAAATGTTTCTCGCAGCTTCTACACGTACAACTCAAGGTGTAAACCAGCGCGGCGGCCCGCGCCAGTGTTCACGCACATGATGCGGATCCCGGACTTGATGGAGATCGCTGGCCTAGCTGGGCCCAAGCCGGGATGCACGTCAAAACGGCAATGCGTACACCAGATGAGATATCAGATACGCGATTCGATGTTTGGTACTATCAAACGAAAAATTTCTTTGAAAGTTCGCGGAAGGACCTCCATAACCCGGAAAGCGCATTGTAACATATTATATAACTACTGGTGTAACTGTGCGTTGACCAAATCTTTTGCTGTATTCCCACTAAGGTTCTGCGCAGTACGTCAACACAAAAGTGAATTATACCCCGCAAAAAATTTAGGGTACATCAGACTGATTGTTTGATTTTTGCCCATCAGGTTGTCACTTATTGCTCATTGTTTTCTGAATTTTTAACCGGAAGCACATTGCTGAGCTTCTTGCCGCAATGAGCTCTAAAACTCACAGTATCTACTCTGTGAAGGAGGCTAAGCGTCATGTCATTGCACTGGAAAGGTGGGCGGGAATCATTCGGAGTTACGCCAAGGCTGTTGGAATACCTGAATCGACATTGCGCCTTTGGACGTAAGAACTGCTTCAAGTTGTTTCGGATCCTTTAGTGTTTCGCCGATAACTTTTGTCATTCTCAGGTCTGGAAAGCTTCCAGAAAACAGCAAAAACTCCGCAAAGCAGATTATGCACCCTGAACTCGATGTAGAGGTGTACAGCAAATACGAAGAGCGTCTCGCGCAGCTCAAGCCCACTCGTGATTTTGACCTGCAAAGAATGGCTCTTGCCGCTGCTGTCAAGCTGGGGCATTGGAAGGATGGGTGGAGAAGTTTAGAAAGCGACGTGGAATAGTTTTGAGAGTCACGATGAAGATTGGCCGAAAGGTCAGCTTATTACGGTGTCTGACGTCACGATGGTGGAACCCTGATTCGCGATCGCGCGCCAGCGCATGGGGGTTGCGAAAGTCAGCATCTACTGGAAAATCTGGGTACTGAACAGGTGTTCATTCCCGCTAGACTCACTGGTACCTATCAACTTCTTGACGTAGGTATTGACTTTCTCTTTAAATCGTACCTGCGGCGATCTTACCATGTCTGGAGGGACGATCTCACCGCTGTTACCAAGAGTGCGTACTTGAAGAAGCCGAGCCGCCAAGACTTCATCCATTTTGTTCAAAATCAAGGTTTCTACGGTAGAAAATTCTTTTGTTGGAGCTAATATTATGCCAGAGCCTTCGTAAATGTTAGCTGGACAGGAAGAGATTATGGATAGTCCTGAGGATTTGGAGGCCCCTTTCGAGTGTAGTTTCAGTTCGGTGGAAGATTCATTCACAGAAGAATAAAGCGTGACTGTGTATGGAAATTGATTGACGAGCCATTGATTGACGACCTAGTTGTTTTTCTGTACCCGGCAGGTAATATTTACGGGCTTGTCACGTGACTGCGTAGAAGCTCAGAGGTAAGTACTGTATTCCCCCGATATCTCCGCGAACCCTGTTACTCGTGGCGCCACCTACAGGACGTACATCATCCATACATAAGCGCCTATCCGCAGTACGTCATGTACGTTTCGTTGGTGGCGCCATGGGTTTCAGGCTTCGCGGAGATATCGAGGCAATACAGTACTATTGAGAACAATTGTACCCATTGCCGCGAATACATGTGTGGGAAAGTCAACTTTGTGAGTGACTTTCCCACACAACTTTGTGAGTTGGATACGGTCGGGATTCTGAGGGAGTGAAATTTCGACTGTAAGAAATTCCCGCGGATCGCCATACGCAAACGTCGACGGAAGTTATTGGTAAGCTATCTGTTGCCTCCTCGAGCTGCACGTTATGTGCGTATGACATAACATAAAGATACAGCACGAGTGGCTGTCTGACATGACAGGAATTGACATGACATGTCTTGTTCGCCTGTCAATGTCAGCGTTGGACGGATGATTTAGACAGTGAAGCACCGATAACACAGAACGGCTCTCCAAGATCAACAACTCAAAGCCGTCAGACGATCAACCAATATTTTCCAGTTTTGAAAAACCTCTTTGAATGTAGTTCGAGCACTGTGTCTCTTGAGTAGCAAAGACAGGGCTACCGCATGCATGACCGAGTTGCCAGTTCAAGCGGTATGAAGCATGTCGCACGAGAGAATCCCGTAATTTTCGATATTTGCGGAGCGCTTTTCCATTGACTGCTTGAAATGCGCCGACTGCAGTTACAGCGTAACGTAAGGAGAACCTTAAACTGGGCTTGGTATGTTTTGCCTTCACGCGACTTTGCCTTCATGTAAGACTGCACATTGCCTCCAATGTGACTCATGCGTAGTGAATCACGTGACAGCACGAAATCGCGTAGCTGAGTAGCATAACACCACGAGGCAACACAACTTTGACCTCTCGTCCTTACGCGCCGTAACTTCGTATCCAAGAATTAGCGGTCTCGAAGGACGCCACTTGTATGCGGCTTTGCCCATTACGAATGTTCTTGCCTTAAATTCTCACTTCCTGCGATCTACTCTCGCTTTCTGCGTTTTTTGCCCACCAACTCTCGTCTCGTCATGGAAAGGCCGCCGATGATTGTGTCCGACGATGAAGACGACGTTATTTTTGATGACTCGGTTGTGAACGGAACGTCCAGCGTGGATGGTACGCCAAAAGACAACAAGCGGATCAAGCTGGAGAATGCTGACCAGGAAAGCCTATCTGCTTCTCTGGATGAACGCCCTGCAGCTGCAATTGAGTCAGAAGGGGATGATGCGGTATACCCGAAAGACCAGACTACAATAACGAGCAACTACAACGATGACTCGCTTATTCCGAGCACATCTTCTGGATACAGAGGGCAAGTACCGATTTCTTTTCCATTTAGTCTGCTAAATGTGCCGGCGAGGTCCGTGTTTTATACGCATGTTCCTCGCCTTGTATAAGCCGGTGACCACTGTTTCGCACATGCAGGCGAGGTCTCTTTAATATCGGCCAGTAACGATCCATCTTTGCAGTCTGCCGGCAACAACTGGTTACCACTCATGACAACTAGCCTACTCATCTTTGTTGTTTTAGAAATTCGGCTCCGGCGAGCCGGAATAACTCTCTCATATATCTCTCGAACGACGAAGACTATGACCTGTCGGCTAACTCCACGAGTGCTGTAGCAGCTGCCGGAAATTTGTCCTTGTCCCCCACCCCGTAAGTAAAACCTGCTTTCGTGCATGCCGGCGCGCTCTGTTTGACACAACCCAGCAGCAACACTTAATGTATACACACTAGATGATCCATGATACTCTGGAGGTTTAACATACAACAACAGGTGTGCCAGCGATGTCTGTTCTATATACTCCAAAGATCGGTATCTCATACAAGCCGGCGAAATAAAAGATAATTTTACCTAATATTACACGCATTATAACACAACGGTCTCTGTTTTAGAATGGAACCATGCGAAACTAGTGACAGGTCGTCCTCGTACGTACCGGAAGACGAAGGCCATGAGATAACTGCGGTACAGACAAGCCCAAGGGATAGCACAGAAAATTCGAGAGTCTTGGCGAAGTAAGATTTCGGTCAGATACAATACTGTTTAAACTAGATTGGCATAAACTGAGTTGCTAATTTTTGTAGTGAGGCGTCATTTTCAGCGCCTAAAGAATTTTCAAGAGCACCCGCCCTGCCGCTCGTGCTGTTTGCTAACCGAGGCGAACTTCCATTTGATCCGTCTCGGCGAAGAAAGCGTTTTCGGACCATGTTACAGAATGTGAGTGATGCACCTGCACATTTGAGGGGTAACGGTAATATCTGCCGGCGAGGTCGTGGCATCATCTGCCTGCAACTCCCGGACACTATGCGCTGGCGAGGTTCCGGCACTGAGTGCCGGCGTGGTTTCTGAAATGAGTTTTCTGTTTTGCAGTGACTTGAGGTACCGCTGTTTCCAAACATCGAAAAGTGACTCCTCCGTCTTGGCGTGGCTCAGTAGTCCCGAAGTTCTTTATGTGTATGGCTGCAGCAAGATGCCTCAGTGCTTCCAAAGACGTGCCTGGTTAGCGGTAATCTTCGAGCCCGAACAACGTGAGCGGATCTACGGGCTGGTTGCGGACGATGGTAACGACTACTGGAAGGACAAGAACCGAAGATTTGTGGAAGCAGTTAACAATGGTGGAAGGCTTTACGCTCTTCCGAGCCTCCATAGCCCACTTGACAGCATCAAAAACCGTGAGCCCTTTGACGAAGTCTTCCACACCATTGGTCACTGGGAGTTTTTCGAAAACTCTTTGGAAAAGATGTTTTTCAAAATAATCTTTAAAACTTATGATTATTCCACCATCTAACGGCTGAGCTCGAGCAGTACAATTCGGGAGGAATAAGTGTAACGTGACATTCGAGCGGGACGAAACTTTATGCGCGATAAAGCTGTCCACAACCAAGAGAACATGGCGATCTTGCTTGACCATTTCCGCTTTCAACCAGTCCAACCACGAGTTAAAAATTGCGGTGGTCATCCGAGCCGTGCTGTTGCTATAGTAGGAAAATCCATACTTACCTACCGTGACATCATGAACAGCATTCTTTTCAAACGCCCGAGGTCGCTCTGCTGTACCGATCACACAGATCGCGAACTTCTCACCGGCTGCAGAACAAAGAAGGACGATAGTGATTCTGTCTTTAGCGATTCTGCCGCCTGTTTCGTGCCGTCTTCCAATGATGAGCGACTTCACACCGACATTTCTCCAAAATAAACCGGTCTCGTCAGCGTTCAGCAAGTTCCGTGGATCTACGTTCATTAGGACTTTAGGCAAATCAACGGTGAACCAGTTCTCCAGAGCTAACAGGTCCGTACTCGACTCTTCGCCTATGCAAAAGACACAAGCTTTACTATCTAATCAGTCAAAGTGTACAAGTTAAACGTATACAAGTCAAACCAAAAATTTTTCCTCATACCATGCAAAATTTTCAGATCCCTCCACTATTCCCTCCACCCTTGACTTCCTCTGAAACTTTCGAGCCTGAGGATCGATGCAGTGAAGGTGGCCAAGTTTGTTAGGAATACAGGTCTTACAGGTATTCGCCGCTTACGGGCTCATTTGAGAAATTTCAAAACCCCTCCATCCATTTCCGGATACTCAAACTTGATGACTGCTGACACTGACTTCTCCTGTCTTCAATGCTGTCTCAGTCTCATGTCGTTCTTTGTATATTCTCCGGATACTGGATTCGCTCAAGTCGTACATGTCGGCCAAATCTCCGGCTTTAAACTACACAACAAAAACAGGAACGATACAGATAACCAGCTACATTATTGAATAATAAACGTAATACACTGCAGAATAAAATTACCCCATGATTCATCTTGTAAATTATCTCTGCACAACGCTGAAGAATAGTCTGGGGAACAGCAGGTGTTATCGGCCGACGATCCTCGTTAGGTGGCCGATTCTTCAGTTTGCCCATAGTACAGTCTCGGAGCACAGCAAATGAGGTTCAGTGGGAAAAGAACGTTCGACGAGAAGTGATACAAAGCAATCAGCGCAGTCGGACAAAATACTATTAGTCTGTGCGAGTCATTCACTGAACAGCTGATTTCATAACTGAACCAAGCAAAATGTGAACTCTCCGGATTGATTGGATTGATTGAATCCTGTGGCGTCACAGCTGTTTCAATCGTATGAGCTACCGCCTACCGACCATATCTGCAGTTTCACATTTTGAATTTAGTGACGTACATCTATTTTCATGGAGAGAGTACAGTCTATGAAGAAAGACTGGTACAGCTGGCCCAACGGACAAGCAAACGGCTTCTAAAGAAGAATTCTGACCTTGGTAGAATCGGAAGACAAATGGAAGGTTCCACTCGGTAATTCTCTGGTTGTGGGGTATTCGTGGCCGGAGGGTAGCAGAACGCAGCAGTTCAAACCGGGATTTGCTCATGCCAGCGAGCACGTCAATGTTACCTCTTTGAGCCACGATGCTACTGATGATGCTAACCTTTGTCCTATTGAATTTACGTTGGTTTCAGGCATACTACACGTGCAGTTCGACGTGACGTTCAACCTCTCCAACACGTTTGTCGTCACGATGGTCATCCAGCATCCGTTCACGATGGACATCATTTACTCCTGGGGGCTTCGCGTCATTCTCGGCATTCTGGAGCATCACCGAGTCGCTGAACATCCACTCGTCATACCTAAAGAGGACAAGCACTCAAACATCTTCATTCCGCGAACCTAATGGACATCGGAGCGTGCTTACCGTTTCCCCCAGCCTGGGTGATGAATCCTGTAGATGGGCAAGGAGGTGGCTTGCGCTCCGAGATACTTGTCCGCTTCGATTAGGATAATCTTGGCCTTGTGAAATTGTCCTCTGTTGATTACCCAAACGTCATCTCCTAGAGCGCAAACCCGCATCCAGTATCAGAAAGTAGGAAAAGAGCGTTCATCCACTAAAGGAATGTGGGAAGATTTTGGAGTGGTCAAATACCCTGCGCAAGTCCATGTGGGCTGAACCATGCGCAACTTCATCCGGGCAATGAATTACTCCACAACTCTTGGCGACGTACCTATGTTGAATTGCTTTATGAAATCTTCCAGGCCCAGCACCGTATCGTCATCCAGTTCTCTCTTTTTCATGTTCCGGTTAGGAGTACTCGAAGTAGGATCGATAGTCATGGTCGGCGGAGGGATGACATCGTCTGAAGCGGCGTCGCTCGTCGACGCGTTGCCCATGGTTCTGTAAAACAAACGAGACGTCCATTCCTTCATACAGAAAGAACAAACGACGACCACTTGCCTTCCGGTACGATCGGAAAATGCTTCAAGCAGCAGCACAAGCGCGGAAGAAGGTTTCTGAAGTACCAGGAGTTGAAGGTGCGATGAAGTCAACATTTGTAACGAAGAGCCAAAATTCACAATGAGGCGATGAAGTTTTGTTGCCGTATTGCGACACTCTGAGTACAGTCCGTACATTTACTCCCTCAGGCGTACCTCCATACCGGCGAAGCAAGAGTACTGATTGTTAACGGTCGATCAATTAATCAACTGGAAACGAGATATCAAGCGACTCGAAGTTGCGTTACGGTATCAAGTTCACAGGTTGTTAGGATACGCATGAATCACACCGAAGGCAAAGTTCAGTTTAGCATAAAGGCAAAGTCGCGTGAAGGCAAAGCATACCAAGCCCTTAAACTATGGCTCATAATGCTGGCTTGGAACCAAATTTCACGTGGTTTTGGATCACGTGATATGACGTCAGTTTAGGTGTCATGTTAAATGTGATATTAGATGATACAACTTATAGCATGACATATAACAACCAGAAAAAAATCCACGAAAATCTGGAAGAAATCCAGAAAAATCTGGAGAAGGTTTCCGTCCCTTCCAAAGCGCTCCGCAATGCCTGATGGGGAACGTTCAGGCTCTCCGTAGGATTTAGACTGGCTAAATCATCCGTCCAAGGTGAGATTGTAAATTCCTGATTACATTCCTTTGCAATTTCCGTTCCATTCCTAGAATTCCACTCTGTTCCGTTCCGAGGGGTAGCCGTTTGGAACGGTGGGATTCCTATATGGAAAACTAGCAAAACTCGGAGAAAATTTAGGAATTCCACGAGGTAAACAGGCGAAGATCCAGCAGATCCTGTCGAAAAACTGAACCCGATGCTGGCTCACACATGCGCACCACTGAGGCTAATTGGTCGATCGGTTGAATGACCAATAGCATTTTCGATCCGTCGCACTAAAGTATGCGGCGTATTCAACTGTGCGTAAGTCTTTGATTTTCCCTTGGACTTTCAGGTCCGACAAGACCGAAAGTTCGGATCGGTCAATCTCCAGCTGGCTTTCAGTCTCAAAACCAATATTTGTTGATGACATGTTTACTGTTTTAGATGGGTATGTAAAAAGAACTAAACTGGCAAATGGGACTTTGGAATTCCGGATTTTTGTGAGGACCTTCTGGAGAAGGAAATAGGAATATAGAAATATTGAGAATTCTTTCCTATTTTCCATTCCAAGGGCATTCGGCCTGGAATTTACAACCTTAGAAGCCAATGGGCCGATGTACGAGGTAAACGACATAATTCGGGCATATCGATTTTCGCACCATAATTCGGGCAACGCGAAAGGTTGGAACATTACGTTCAACGCTTGATTCATCCCGCATCGTACGTGTGTTGATACAACATCAGGCTTTTTAACATTGGACAGACCCATCTCTATCCCAGGCCAAATTCCCGTAATCTACAACGCTTTCCCGTTCTCGAACCTATTGAAACCTCGAGGAGAGGGATCAGTCTACCTCAGGAAACAAAACACGGGTCAATGCAGTGGCAGCCTGGAAAGACCCACTCTAAATTTGAAGCGGGTTAAAGTATCTGCTTGGTTTTCTTCTTGCGTTCCTGCTGCGCTCGGTGTCGCTCCGTACAAGTCAAAGTCAAGTCCAGTATCTACATCGAAAAATCGAATCCAGCACGAGAATCGTTGACTTTATCGGCTCAGAAGCAGTATTGGTCATGTTGGATGATTTCTTCCGCGAATAGGTAAACGACGAGCGGAAAGCTGGTTCTGGGACGTGAATAAAGCACTTGTTGCTGGAAATGGGCTTGAGCAAAGTACAGTGAGAACAGGCGAACATAAAGACTGGAAGAATGATGAGAAAAAGCCAAAAGATGCGAAAATAGGAAAAACTTGGCCGAACTAACAACCATATAGCGGCAAGAACAACCTCAGTTGCGTTTGTTGTAGTATCTCTTGTGTGTCACTCCTTCGAGGGTTGAGGTCTTGACCAGTTGATTGCCTTCAACCTTGTACTCGTTGTTGATGGTCTTGTCGAGGCTCTGTTCCTTCGTACCGGTGTAGTGAATGGTTCCGACCAGTGCGCCATCCTTATCTTCGTACTTCACGGTGAAGGACGAACCGTTGTACGAACCAGCGGACTCTTGGCCTAACTTGAAGACAACCTAAAAATCGAAACAGATATTACGTGTCTAGTGTCAGTCGGAAACCCCATAGGATAGACTTCCGAAAGGGGTCATCTAGCTGACGGGTCAACTCATCGAAAGCGGTCAAACTTACATCGTTCTTGTACTCAGCCTCCTTGACGATGATCTTGTGGTGGTAATCGTCTCCTTTCTTGTAGTGGTTGAGGTGGACCTTGACGGTGGCGTTCATTTTAGAGTGGTCCATGGGAACATCTGTGAACAGAAGTAAAGCTCGAAAACTCTAAATTTTCTAAGACTAAGGTGGACGGGGACTGGAGCGAGGACCCTGTTTATGATATGTGTCCAGAACAGAAAATACTGAAGGAAGAGAAAGCTATACACCGTACTGAGCTTCTTGAGAAACTCCACGAGGTTTTCATCCTTCTCCGGGATAGATTCCCACTTGCCCAACCAAGGCTTGGAGGTCCAGTCGACTCCTTCTTCATGAGCGGCATCATCGCCAGCCCACACGACGGCAACACCTGCAACAGACCAATGAAATCAACTATGAATCACATGCTCATGTGATCATCCACACAAGTCGAGTCAACGTCTTGCATTACCCTATGATACTAAAAAGCACCAAAATTTTAATTGTCTGTCGACGTACCGGCAAACAGAGCGAGAGCTAGGATACACTTCATGCTTGCGGCTCGACTTCTACGTGAAGAAAGTGGCTGGAAAAGTTTAAAACGTGCTTTGTACTGTGAAATGGCGAAGGTTTGATTTTATACTGGTTTATTCTGCAGTCTAAGATCAAGTTGGCACGAAGTCGTTCTCCTTTGGGTTACATTCGGAGGTTTCTTAGTTGAACAATAGAGTACGAGTACTTATCATTACTCAGCGCTTTCGTAGCCAGCAGCCTTCGGCCAAAGGTCAATTGGCCATGGGCTGAAGCGTCTTTGCTGGGAAAACCCGCTTTATGCTTCATCTGATGGGAAAAGTACTGTTCGTTTGAGAATTTAAAGTATGTCGTGCCTGCTTTTAAAACTTTCTCGATCACCGTTTAGAGCGTATAACCTAACGTTAGCCAGTGCGAAGAGTACGAGAAAATACGTAGTATCTGTTTACAATCAGCCCGATCGATATCTGAGTTGGTCCGACAATCCGTCCGACCAACAGGCAGATAAAAAACCTGGCTTTGAAACGCAGCTTTACTGTATCCGGTGAACGAAAAGAAAATACGAGGATAGAACGAGAACAGAAACAAAGCCCTGATAACTCAGTACTGCAAAAATCTTTAGAACGATGGGAAGCAGGAGAGACTCGACAAAACGGGCATGAATTTGCAGAAAGGAAAAAATTTAGCCGCAACGACAACTTCACTGGCGTTTGTTGTAGTGGCGCTTCATGGTCACTCCCTCGATGGTGGAAGTCTTAACCAGATGGTCACCTTCGAGCTTGAAGACGTTGTTGATGGTCTTGTCAAGAGACTGTTCTTTGGTGCCAGTGTAGTGGACGCTTCCGACTAGAGCGCCGTCTTTGTCCTCGTACTTCACGCTGAAAGATGAGCCGTTATACGAACCGGCGGACTCTTGACCCAGCTTGAAGACGATCTACAAAGCCGAAAATAATTTTCTTTGATCTGTGCAGCAAAGACGTAAGAAACAATGTAACCGGGAAAGTTTGCGGACTTACATCGTTTTTGTAATGGGCGTCGTTGATGATGATTTTGTGATGGTACTCGTCTCCCTTCTTGTAGTGATGGATCCAAACTTTGGAGTTTTTGTTCATTTCCGAGTGGCTCATCGGAAGCTCTGCAAACAAACATAGGTGTCTTGGTTTCTCGCTTGTACGGATCTGAACGGGTAAATCTATAAAGCTATGCAAAAAATATCAGGCCGGGGAATTCGACGAATCCACCAGACAACCAGCGTCGACTGAACACTAAAAAAACTAACTAACGAGGAGATGCAAATGCAAAGTAACTTACGGAGCTTCTTTTTGAATTCCTCAACGTTCTCGTCCTTCGATGGGTCGGATTCCCATTTGCCCATCCACGGTTTCCCAGTCCATTCTACGCCTTCTTCGTGAGCAGCGTCATCAGCGGCCCAGACGATGGCAGCACCTGCAAAGCCAGGAGAAAATGTACATATATAGCCACGCACGTTTCTTACGATGACCTTTTAGCTCATGCTCGTCCTCTTTCATAGCACACAAGACGGTAAATCTCTTAAGAAGCTTTCAAGTTTACCGGCAAAAACGACGAGAGCAAGGACAAATCGATGCATGGTTCTGCGAGTATTCTCCGTGAGAAAGTTACAAGAAGTAAAGAGGTACAGGTTGGAAGGAACCCGAACCTTGATTTTATATACGGCCAGGAAGTACCGTTGCTGGAGGAGTCTGTACTGTTTGCGTCTACTGTACGTATACCTTAGGATTACACCTTAGGCGAATATTGGAGCGTTACATTCTTCCCAGTACCACCAGTCGCATCAAAGTCAACTATGTGTCATAACGGTCTGCATGCTGGGGAAAACACCCTTGCGCCGTATCTGATCTTGTCCCGTGACCGTCTGAGAACTCTAAGCCAAGCTTCGAACCTTTCTCGATGTTCACCGCGATACGCGCGGCTCTACACGAGTCTACCCACGCAAGTGTGGAAAGCGGAGAATCTCTCCTTCTGCCGATGGAATGGATATCTTGATTCGAGAAGATGACTGATAAGCTTCGCCAAGGACGAAGAAAGTCTTTATGCATCTTGAAACACCTTTACTCAAGCGTTGATCAAGACTATAAGAATATCGATAAAAGTCGAAGAACTGAAACGACGTGCACAGCTTCAGATGCGCCTCTTGTGATGGCAATTCAGTGTTACTCCGTCGATGGTGGAGCTCTTGAGAAGACGATCCCCTTCGAGCTTGTAGACGTTGTGCATGGTTATGTTGAGACGCTGGTCTTTGGTGCCTGTGTAATGGGCCGTTCCAACCAACGCGCCATCTTTCTCTCCATACTTTACACTATAGGACAAACCGTCGTACGAGCCGGGTGACTGCTCGCCCAGCTTGTAAACGACCTGAAAAACGTTTTCGCGTGACCATTTTGCTTTTTTTAAGAGCGCGCTAACGGTTATAAACTTACGTGATTGGTGTAATATTCTTTGATGATAATCTTGTGATGGTATTCATCTCCCTTCTTGAGGTGGTTGACCAAGACAGTAGAGTTGAGATTGACTTCCGGATGGCTCATAGGCAGCTCTGTGAACGATATATATTCGGGAAGAACGTCATCAATCGTACAGAAAGATCAAAGTCACACAGGAGACGTAAAACTTACGAAGCTTCCTCTTGAACTGTGCCAGGTTTTTGTCCTGCTCGGGTACAGAGACCCATTCGCCCAGCCACGGTTTTCCGGTCCATTCTGCTCCTTTTTCGTCAGCAGGGTCTTCGATGAGAATGGCGATGGCAGCGCCGGTAAGAAGGATATTATTCGGATGTTATTCGGATTCCGTTGGCTCGGTCGACCTGTACACCGTTGCAGCAATGTACAGCATAACTGACGCCTGTTTTTTTCTAATTGGCCGTTCCGAGGTATTTTCTAAACTGTTCAGGAAACGACGTTTTCTGGAGGGGCGTTAGTCGAACTCTTGAAACCGCTTATGTAGTTATCAAGAGCATGCCTTAAGGTATCGAATGCTGGAAACATTCTACAAACGAATGGATGGCTAAATTTGGGCGGAAATATCCATGTAGGGAAGAAAACTGGAAAAGTCGTTTTTTAAACCAATTTCCTATGCATGGTTTGCAGTACAGGCCGAAACAGCTGCTTCCGCCACGCGGCTATCTGCCCCTTATGACTCACCGAAAACTCAACTGACATACTATTGTTCACGAAGGTACCCGCCAAGCCAGTTTTTTTCCATACAGGGAACGGTGATGAGCAATTTTTCGGACAATGGTCTAAGGATCATTACCGTGTCATTGGGTGTCAACCCGAGATCTAGGTGTGTCTCCATCAGCTCTAACAGCTTATGTCTGTACAGGCGAAAAATTCGACGCGTCCGAGAACATCCAAATAGCAAAAACAGGCGTCAATTTCTTTCCATCCTGACGTCACCACGAAGCCTGCCTGCTAGCGTATGCGGAACCGGCTCCAGGTCACTCAACAACGACACGCTCCAGAAACAGAGACTGGTACACTGAAGCAAAACGCCTGTACATGTGTCGGTATCATAATACAGCAAATTGATCTTACCGGACAGGAGTGCGAGAGCAAGTATAAGTAGATGCATCGTCGCAGGTTCAGAATTGAGGAAACATCTCTACGAGGTAAACGACATAATTCGGGCATATCGATTTTCGCACCATAATTCGGGCAACGCGAAAGGTTGGAACATTACGTTCAACGCTTGATTCATCCCGCATCGTACGTGTGTTGATACAACATCAGGCTTTTTAACATTGGACAGACCCATCTCTATCCCAGGCCAAATTTCCGTAATCTACAACGCTTTCCCGTTCTCGAACCTATTGAAACCTCGAGGAGAGGGATCAGTCTACCTCAGGAAACAAAACACGGGTCAATCCGCGGAGCAGGAGCTGAGAAAAAACATGCCCGAATTACGAGTGAAAAACCCTTATGCCCGAATTACGAGTGAAAACCCTTATGCCCGAATTACGAGTGAAAACCCTTATGCCCGAATTATGTCGTTCACCTCGTAATGAGAGAAGAGCTGGCAAGGAGCTTTAGAGCACGTGAAACCCAACCATTCCATACAACATTGTGAGCCCATCAGCTTTGAGGCTTTTCTACTCTTTTTTATTCCGCTCGACCCGGTCTTTCTGCATTCAAAGTCTTCAAAGTCTGGCCGAGTTATGAATCATCTTAGGCCGTGTACATTTTGCCGACTGGGTCGTTGTGAGTGACGAGGTCGTTATGAAAAACTACGTAGACTTTCTGCACGCCTGAATAAGCTAGTTGATGTAGTAGGCGAAATTTCAATCAACCCCACAGTAAACCGAAATATAGCGACGAACCAGCGTTCACAAAATACGGTGGAAAATGCGATCAACCAGCAATCGCAACCTCGCTAGTTACTTTCAAGCTTTGCTTCTCATTTGCGATTCCTAATCGCGCCATTTCTCTCTTATCGTCCCAACAGGACGGATTGCTTTCCCTTTCGCTCTCGTCTCGGTGTTTCTCTTATCATGTCTCGAAAACGTAGAGGTGCTGCCGTGGAACTAGAAGATGCGGAGTCCGTGGAGAGAAATCTGCTCATCCCGGCGCAGACCAGGTGAGTTTCGTGGCTGATGAAAGTATAAACGGTGCCTTTCGTCGAGATATTCTTCCACATGGAGTCCATAATTATTGTTTCACTTGGTGTTTGATTAACCTTCGTCTGAAAGAGATGAAGGAGGACTTCCTCGTTTGTGGTTCACAGATTACCTACTGGAAGAAGATGAAAGCGGCCCTCGTCGAAGCGTTCCCTGATTTCGACAAAACAGCCGCGCAAGTCCGCGAGAAATGGCAAAATTTGTACAAGACCTACCGTGCCAAGAAGAAAGCCACAGCGCAGACCGAAGCTGGGAAGATTAGTTGGCAATTCTTCAACCAGATCGACGCAGAAATGGGCGACAGGAATGGCATCACGCTCGGGGGGATGACGAACACTGGAGGTGAAGTTGGTTGCTGATTAGTTAAAATGGGTTTGCAAAGTGTCGCAACCCTATCAGTGTTATCAGCCGGACGCGCAAGCTACTGGGGAAATCGATTCACTGTGTTGGTGGAGGGAGCCCCGCTTGCTTTGTTATTATTAAGTTTCCACTTATCTGGCTTGTCATTCGTTTTCTTTTGTAGGTGAAAACGATACGACGGCTCTACGGGGTTTCGGACATGACAAGATGAACGACCCTAGTCAAGTCTGGCCTACTGACAGAGCGGATTCCGCTGATCGTAATGGGAGCACCAAAGTACGAGGAAAAAAGGTGAAGACTGGAAGGAACGAAGTGCTGGTTGTTGTTGATCAGCTGCTGTCCAGCACCGATGAGGCCATGGGGCCCCGACCAAGCTCGCTGATAACCAAGAGAAGCTGGTGGAGCAAAACAAGCAAAGTGTGGTTGCCAGTCAAGAGATAGCTGATTCGCGAAAGAAAATTGCTGACTCTTTTGCTACTTTCGTCTCTTTATTCCGAAACCATTAGAATGGCCTAGAGAATTGTTCAAAAGCTAGTACATATTGTCTCCCATCAAGTTTCTAAAAATCTTTTCTCGGATTTCTCTCTTGTTAGCGGCTTCATCCGGTTCAAGAATACCTTCAAACTACGTTAAGCTGGACTTCAGTGTGATCGTTCATATCGATGCACAAGTCGTGCAGAACCATACAACAAAGAAAAATATGCTTGATTTTATCGAGGCTAGTGGATTCCACATATCTCAGAACTTTAGAGCGCTGTTTGAGAACACCAAAGGCTCTTTCCACCATCATTCTTATACTGGAATGAATTTCGTTACGTCGTAAATTTTGTTCAGACAGCTCGTCGCGGTTCGTGTTGGGTGTAATAACCTTGGTGGATATAGGATAGGATTTGGTAGCCATCAGGGAGATTGTCCAAAAGACCAGAGTTGACGAACACTCTTGAATCATGGACACGTCCAGGGGCTCCGGTTGACACGTGCAGAAATCGACTACAAAAACAAAAGCTTACTTTCGTACACTTTCATATCGGATGATATCGGAATCACAGAAAGATAGACAAGAGTCAAACATACCAGTCAGGATCGACAAGGCCTTGCACGTTCAAGCTGTACTTCCGGTGGCGATTAATGTATTCTTCTCTCTTGTTGTCCAAGGCGGGGTAGTTGATATGAGTTCCATCGACAGCTCTGAATACCCGAGCAGTTCCTTGGACTTCGGGGAACCTGCGGAACTTGTTCATCATCTTGTGTACCATCGTATCAAGTTTGACGCAGGAAGGAATCCGGATGACGTTCGGGTACGTATGTTTAACAGCGAGGATAAATTTGTTGACGTATTTATGGGCGGTTTACTTTCCGATTCCGAACGTACCTAGACAAACACTATAGAAGACACCCTTTGACAAGTAGTGGAGTCCTCAGGCAAGTTGAAGTTCAGCAGGGAATTCGGGACGACCGAAAGGAGTCTTTTTCCGGTTGCAGGCGATTGCGCACATCGCGCAGTATTCTGGAGAAGGTTTGGACTTTTCACGCCGAACACCTTCTTCATGTCAGCATCGCTGTTGAAGATCTCTCAGAATCTCAGTAGACCGTACGCTCGAGCTTCGCGGACATACAAATTATGGTTGAGCCGGGAAAGTAGGGAAGATTCCACAGCGCAATTGTTAAGGATCATACAGGCAAGTTCTGCTGCGGCGGAAGTCTGCCTATCGGACAGCGCATTGCGAGTATCGGGCTCGGGCGGACGAAGAGATGATGCCAAGGCCATCACAGCAGTTCTGACTGGATCAAACTGATCATTCGGAAGCTCCATCTTCACATCGGAAGAGATAAGGAGAAAAATGACAACTCGGTGGAGAGATAAAACGCATGATCAGTAGCACTCTCCAGTGCTGGGTAGAAATCTACTAGCCTTTTTTGGCTAGTAGCTCTGGTAGGCGCTTTATAATGGAGTTGGTTGGCTACGCTGGTTGCCTACCCTGACGCGTTTACAAAGTCAACGTAGTCAGCGACGAGGTTAGATGAAACGGGTTTGAAATGACTCATCGCCTAATTTTTCGACTTTGTGAACGATTTTTGGGTTGTTATGAATAACCCACTGCTGGATTGAACATAACCGCCTTTATGAACGCTGGTTCATCATAATCCTCATAACGACCTAGTAGCCTACCACTAAATGAACACGGCTTTAGAGAACTTCTTTTGGTTCAATCTGATAACATGCAGTGCCCAGCTAGCGATCTACTCTAGCCCATTTCCAGGTCCCCTTGATTGCGTCTGCGCGATAATATATTTGTTCGAATATTGCTTGCCAACATGTCAGTCCGAAAGGTGCAAATTCAGTCTTTGTACCGGATTTATAGCGTCGCATTTATCAGAAACAATCTTGCTCGGAGGAAGTCTTATCCGACTGAAGAAACATCTTGACCCGAACACTGACTGAGTAATCTGCTTCAAAAACAGAGAAGAGGGAGAAGAAAGCATGAGTAGTTTGCAGCTTCACGTTCGTGTCTTGTAGTAGCGTTTCATGGTTACTCCGTCGATGGTGGAGGTCATAACTAAATGGTCACCCTCGAGCTTGAAGACGTTGTTGATCGTCTTGTCCAGGGGCTGTTCCTTGGTGCCGGTGCGATGGACGGTGCCGACCAAGGCGCCATCCTTGTCTTCGTACTTCAAGCTGAAAGATGAGCCGTTATGCGAGCCGGCGGACTCTTGACCCAGCTTGAAGACAACCTGAAAATCAGTCTCAGGTATGCAAGAGATCTCAGTACGCACGTACTGTGTGGAAAGATTAAAGCCATGCAGCGTTCGGCAGTTTGCATAATCATAATGGCTTCGCATACGTACATCATTGGTATAGCCGGCTTCCTTGATAATAATCTTGTGGTGGTATTCGTCTCCCTTCTTGTAGGTGTTAACCCACACTCTGTTGTTGTGTTTCAGATGCGGGTGACTCAAGGGGATATCTGCAGATCGCATCCCCATGGTGGCTCATACATCACATCGACGATTGTCGAGGAAAACTGACGAATGAAGGTCAGAAGCCAACACGAATGTACTCACGGAGCTTTTTCTTGAGTCCCTCGTGATTTTCGTCCTTCTCAGGAACGGCGACCCATTTGCCCATCCACGGTTTGCCAGTCCGTTCTACGCCTTCTTCGTGAACAGCGTCTTCGGCGGCCCAGATAAAGGCCACACCCGCGAAACACCATCATGACAGTACGAGTACATGCACAACGAACAAAACACGCAGACAGCTTCCCATCCAGCATCTTGACAACCGAACTCCTCTTGCTTAAGCTTTCTTATGGCGTCAGTGCGGATTCTGCCTGCCGATGCTTCTCGCAGTGACGTCGCACACGGAAAGTTAGCGGCTGGAGCCAACCGATGACAGAGCCATCTCCCGAGTATAAGGAACCATATCCCGATATGAGCTCGATCTTGCCGGAAAAGACTGCGAGAAGAAGGATAAATCGATGCATCGTTCAAGCTGGCTATGTAAGAAAGTACGATGGGTAGAGAAACTAATGGAAGGTTTGATGAGAGGCCTGCATATATAGTGTTGACCTGCCCTTATTGTGAGTAGCCTGTAGTCACTTTTTTTCGACCTCAAGCATTGTCATTCGCCGATTAGGACACTCGGGGGAAAAAAACGTGGTTTCAAAGGTTGGCTGATGAATTATGATTGCCTGCTTTGCTCACCATCTGATCTGGTCAAGCGCCCCGGCGCGGTTTCTGGCAGTGGTCGTCTGTGATACAGAGATATGCGGGATAATGTGGGAAAAAAGTGGAAACCGACTGAACCACCCGTCTGCTCGGGAAAATCTTGTACGACTAAAGACTAAGCACAAGAACCTCTATCGACACGCCAACTGAACGACATGTGACTTTACTCTGGGGACAACTCAAACACGCAAGCGAGCTTGATTCCAAAGACAAAATCTGAGACTGAACCTCGGCACCAGCTTGAAATTTAGTTCCGTCTCTTGTAATATCGTTTGTGGACAATTCCATGAGCGTCAGAGGTCTGCAACAAGCGAAAAAAGATGTGACCAGTGACATAATGGCTGAGGCGGAATTCAAAGTGGGCTGCGATACCTTGACAAGGAAGTCCCCTTCGACCTTGAACTCGTTCTTGTAAGTCGCGTTGTTCGAGGGTAGCATGACTTGTCCGACGAGAGCGTCATCTTTCTCATCGTACTTAACACTGAAGGTGGTACCGTTAAAAACGTTCTTGGTTTCTTGGCCCAGTTTGTAGACAATCTACAGTACAGGTTCCTTAACGTTAACGTCGGTCCGAAGCCTTCCTTAAGCCTGGGTCAAGGGAGTACCGTGTATCGTACTTACGTCGTGATCATCAAGATCAGCTACTTCCTTGACGCGCAGTCTCTGGTGGTACTCGTCGCCCTTTTTGTAATGGTTGACGAGGACCGTAACGATGGGAGGAAGTTCCGGATGACTCGCAGCGACACCTGTGAAAATTCATTCCATTTCGAATGTCCCGTGCCATCCGCTGAGCGTACCACGAGGGCTGAAGTTGATGCATCATGGCACTGACCGATCTCTGTGATGAAGTTTAGTACGTTTACGTCCTTCTCGGGAACGGAAACCCATTTGCCCAGCCATGGTTTTCCAGTCCATTCGGCTCCTTCCTCATGGCCAGGATCGTGCTCTGCCAGGCAGACTGCCGCACCTGTAAAGGATCAAGCTGTGGGATAATACAGTCCCTTGAGCCAAGCTCTTATCGATTCGTCGAAAATCATAATTATCCAAAACAGCAGCCATTCGCCAATGCGACGGGGAAAACACTAGATCCCTTCGGTCCACCTAATTACATTTCGTTTACTTATATTATCCTTGGAAAGTCAGGCTTCTGATTCAAAGGACGAAAATAGAAAAATCATAAACACATAACGTTACAGGTGTGGGAAGGTTCATACTGGCAAATATGAGAAGATTGCGAAGAAATCGCCGCATGACAATTGAGGCGTTCTAACTGCAGTTAACAGAAATGGAGACTGTGCAGAATAGCCTAAAAGTCTGCAGAGCAGGATAGCTGGATAGCACTTGTGTATGAACAGGTTGGCTCTGAACCTAGCTTGCTTTTTCGTTCCTGGCATCGTGCACGTGGCAGACGATTTTTTTCAGGGTGTTCCTCCTCGCTGTAATGCAAAACACTCGCTCAGGTTTGCCGCGTTACCTTCCATCTGCAGCCTACGACGTCGACGATTAAGATCTTTCAACCGTGGACTTCGGACATTCGTCTCGATGTGTCGTCCAAATCTACGAACTAACCATACCAAGAAGAACTTGCCCAGACAACACATGATTTTTTCCCGCAAAGCTCTGGACAGTGCAGCCAACGCTGACAGCAGGTAAACAGGGTTCTTTCTCATACCAAAATATTTAGAAACGATAAAAGCAACGAGCTTCTGAATTCTGATTATCGTGATCCGATTTCGTCAGGTCACTGTGAACCCGTTCACGCGGCCATATGACATGTTGTACAGCTTGAGTCTCGACTGCGCAGGCACAAAACTATTGCTCTATCAGGCACCGCCGCACCCTCTCTCATTACAGCCGGGTTTTGATTTCACGAAAGACCAAATATGAATGATGACACTGATGAGGAATTAATTGTGCTTCTACTAATTCGAATTCGCCAAAAGCCACATACCTGACCGTCCGTTCAGCCAACGTAACAAGTGACACCAGACAACAGGAAACCCTTTGCGAACGAACTTCCTGGTCCGCGCAAGTAGTGCCACTTTACTTGTGGTACACCCGAGGCTGGCTGAGTACTCCGGCAGACAGGAAATCCATCCGCAGTGTTCCTGACAGCGAGAAGTCTTGCTCGATCTGAATTGAAATGAAAGGATGAGCTGACGCACAGAGCTTTGGACCCTAATTATTGTAATCGTCAGAAGGTACATCTCCCAATTCATCACGACATGGGCGACCAACACCCTTGGCGAGCCCTTTGCTTGTTTTCTGACTTGGTCCTTCAGTATAAAAATGAACATGGTACCAGGAGGAACTTTCAGTCGACGAGACATCGTACCATCAAACTCTCTTCCTGTCTTTGCCCAACCTTCCCGCAGGCATAGCATTTCGACATCACCTACATCCGGATTTTGACTTTTCTCCACACATAGTTTTTTGCTGACTAGTAGAGCTGGTCTCAGTTAACTATGACTAGGTCGACTAGCAAGATATTATTCTTAGTCGTTTGCCTGTTTTACAACGTCTCACACAATCATGCCAATCCTCGGTCTCGACTTTCGCCTTTGGTATCGTCCGTGCAGACTAAGCGCGACTACTTTCCGGAAGAACTCGTGGTACGGAACAATGCAGCGAATGGCCATGAACAACTGGCAGATGTTCTGCCGGTTGCCGATGGATCGGTCGCCCTTGGCGCTCCGGGATTTGTCGATGAACTCAACGCACTGCAGGAACTCATTCAAGCCGCGCGGGAACTGCGTGAGCGGCAAGGCGAGGAGGAACTGCTCAAGGGCCATGCCAGCTCGGACTTTCAGCGCCAACAGAGGGCAGAGCAGCGCAAGCTAGATTTCCGCACCCAAGGATGGTAGCCGTGTGTATCCCACCCGTCTTTGTTTATTTTTACATTCTTGAATTTCTGATACGGAACACTGTCTTCGGATCCGCTGAACCAATAGTTCCACCTCTCACTGTAATATCTACGTAACCGACGTGACGAACCGGCCCTTTTTGCTGCTCTGCTGACTATCGAACTGGGTGACTTTGGTCTGCTGCTGACTGCTGTCCACTCGATTCCTCCAATCATTTTTGTCCTCAATTACTAGGTATTCTTAACGTTTTAGTCTACGCCACAAGAAGGAACATTGGCGTTGCCATTTGACTCTGCTGTATTTTATTCCCTTTTTGCGTGAGAAGAACAGTTCGTGAAACCATCATGCGGTCCTCATCGACCCTCTTCTCTACGATTCGAATTAACTTCGGGTTTCTTGTGCAGCCCGTATTGAAGTTTTATGCTGGTCTGTATGCTATGTCTCGAGTTGAGAATTCCTGAAGATGGTATAAGATTTCGCCGATGGGTGTTTTTCTTAGGATGCTCTGTAAAGTTCATTCTGAGCTGTCCATGGATCAAATTATATTTGCCCAGACGTCGTCCATCAAATGACTTTACACAGTGTACACTAAATATACGTGCGGAGCACTTTCTCATTGCCGGCCTATTCCCGAAATAGTCATTGCTGCAAGAGATGGCTACATTACTCGAGGAGAAAGCGTTGAAGGCAATTTTGAGGTCGTAGCAGCTGGAGTTAACTCAGATGACATGGTAGCAAGTCAACATTGCGCGCGTGTACTGTTCAGATGATAGTCTGTACAATGTGAACGCTCCAGATGTCTTGTGGAGCAAACTCCCTCCTCTCACTCTACAACCTTATCTCGTAAAATGCTGCTTTTTTGCGCCCTCTAAAAGCCTGAAGGAAGAACTCTTCATTGCCGAACAGGTTTTGTACTGGATGGGAAGATTAGCAGATGTTAGTCGCGCTCTTCCCTGAAGTGCTCTTATTTCGGATTGTCGACAGATAGCACAGCGGAACGATATGTGGATGCGGTGAAGCGTGGAATTAAACTTACTGCGTGAACGTCTTACTTGCTTTAACGACCCCTCGATCATGTGGGCATATACTGGAAATTTCGTTGTTCCATCTTCCAGGGTCTAAATCAGAAACCAGTCAAACGTCTAGTAATTCTGCTGGATATTTGTCTGATCTGTTTCTGTCAGTACCAATCAAAAACATGGAGCAGCCAGCCTGAAAGTTCTTCCGCTTGCCGCGAGAAAATTATCGACGATCCTTCAGAACTGATACATAGTCCCAACGTGATTGCCGGCAAAAATGAATCCGCCACTATTCGCTATAATACTGGCTTCTGTCCTCTGTTTTACCACCCATATTAGAGTGGTGGAGAGCAGCCCAGATGCCGAGAGGTTGTACACCTACCTGATGCGAGACTACTCCAAGTTAATCCGCCCGGTGCCAACCAATGAGGAAATCCTCAGTGTCCTGTTGAGTTTAAAGTTTCTGCAGCTGATCGCTGTCGTAAGTTACTGTCATATCTGGCTAGTCTTAAAAGTGTACTCCGGTGACGGCAGTCCGCTAGTGCTTACTACCTTGGTTTCAGGATGAAGTGAACCAAGTCATTACGACCAACGTCATGGTTCGTCAGGTACGACTGCAGATGATTGTATCGTACCATTTCCGACATGAGTTGGTTACAAATTCCTTTGACTCGTTTGCGTAGACATGGAACGATTACAAGCTAAAGTGGGACCCGGAAGAATATGGCGGACTGTCGACCTTGTATATTCCATGCGAGGCCATCTGGTTACCCGATATTGTTCTGTAAGTTCTGGCAGAGAAGCTTCTCGACCTTCCAACGAAATGAAAATCAATACAGTTTTTGTCTTGTAGATACAACAAGTAAGTCATGCCGGTTACAAAAAGAGTCCGTTCAACCGTCTGAATGTCAATGGGTATGTGTTTGTTCGGCGAAGCAACTGAACAGTTGGGGAACACATTAGCCCAGCAGCGATCGAAGGGAGATATGGCTGCATATTAAGCTTTAATCAAGCGGAATTGCACTCGGTTACATTGGGGCTGTGATTTCTCCTAGTGCGGAAGGGGATTACCAGATTACTATGATGACTAAAGTTACTGTCAATTACACTGGAGACGTCGTCTGGGATCCGCCGGCCATTTATAAGAGTTACTGCCTAATCGACGTCACTTACTTCCCTTACGTGAGTGAACAGATTACGCGTGTCAGCCTCTCGAATTAATATCCGTACTTCCTTCCTCCTCCATCCTGACACAAGTTCCGCCAGACAAGAAGAAAGCGGGACACCCTCTTTTCCAGCCTTCGATAATGCAAACTGGGTTAACTTGATTCAATGAGACTTGTCATTACCATCGCGGGGTGTCGTTGCTATAGATTGGATGAGAATACAGCCAAGGCAATTGGCTTTGTAATGGGGTTTCGTCCCACTGTTTTTCTCTCCCTACAGGACAAACAATCCTGCGAGATGAAATTTGGCACTTGGACCTACGACGCCGGCCAAGTTGACTTGACGCCTATACGTGGCTATGAAACAGACTCGAAAAAGATCCAGATCGGCATGGACCTGTCCGAATACAAAGAAAGCATCGAATGGGATATACTCGAGGTAAGAAGAAATTTCCGGTGCCACATTAGAGACTCAGAAGATCATGTTTAGCATTTGGAAGGCCGGCAAAAAGTCTCAGGATGATCGTCACCTCAAGTGGCGCAGTTTCCTTTCTATGGAAAAAAAATGCGCTGGTATGGTGGGTTCTTGCTACAGGCTTCTGCAATGAGGAACCGGCTGGTGTATTCATACGGAACATACGTGGATATTACCTTCAAGTTGGTCATTCGACGGAAGACCCTTTTTTACACGGGTACGTATCGAGTCTGATGAAAACCGTGAAAGGTTTACTCTTCCGCTATGGTTGATGATGGACTGGCTGTCATATGCACCAATGTAGCCAAATCTGATGGTGGCAGAGAGCCAAGCTGAGCTGTCATTCGGCGTATGCGTATTGATCTGTCTTCGGGTTCTTCGCTTGTAACCAGCCGAAACGATGACATCTGTCCCATGCAATTTTCTCTTCTGCTGTAGTGAACTTGATGATCCCTTGTATTCTGATTTCCTGCCTGACGGTCTTCGTGTTTTACTTGCCATCGGACAGTGGCGAAAAAGTAAGCCACCCAGAAACACTAAAAACAAAGAATATTTCGTTCATGTGTTACCTACAATAAAAAAATCTCTTGTAGGTCACTCTCTGTATTTCCATTCTTCTATCACTCACCGTATTCATCTTGCTTCTTGCCGAGGTATGTCCAGTTGTTGTAGTCAGAGGATCACCTTTACTAATGGCTTTGCCCACTTTCTACAAGATTTCCTATTATTCGGTAATGTTGATATTTCTCAGATTATTCCACCGACGTCTCTTACGGTAAGTTGTCGTTTCTTCTGACCAAGCGACAACTGTGAGCCTGTCCCTGTGGGCTATATATGTCTCACTTTCCTCGCAACAGGTTCCGTTGATGGGCAGGTACTTGCTGTTTACCCTCGTGATGACTACAATGAGTATCGCCTTGACCATTGTTATCATCAATGTTCATGTAAGAGTTTCTCCATCAGTTCATCCGAGCAGATATCCGTCTATACCACGGGTCGTGTTACAGTTTCGGAATCCATCGACGCACCGGATGGGTCCCTGGATCCGCAAAGTCTTTCTGCAGTGGCTACCGAAACTTCTTCTGATGGAACGACCCAAACAAGCGCAGCACAGACTGAGCGGAGAATCAACATCCAGTCGGAGTGGTCCAAACGGCGCCGTCAACCAGCGCGACCGCGAGATGGTCCGTGATCGTTCGGCCCGCAACCTCTACTCCCTGCAGTCTGAACCTCAAAATGTGGCTGGCGGTACTCCCTCTCGATCTCGAGAAAAGAGTCTGATGGAGAACCCGGAAGTTCAGAACGCCGTACGAGGCATTAACTTTATTGTCGAACACGTTCGAGATCAACATATCTTTGGCAATGTATGTATCAGCTTATTGCAGAAGTGCAGAAAAATGGCCTGTGCTGCGATGGGTACCTCGGTCCCTCGCCCGAAAGGGGGCTTTACATCAGTGTACTACCAGGAGCGAGGTCTCACTTTGCTTAGCGTACAACTTTGCTCACCTACGCCACGTCTACGTCCCAAACCCTAAGTAGCCCTGCGCATAGCTCGTGAGGTATGGTGGGCAAAGTTGTACGCTGAGCAGAGTAAGACCTCGCTCCT